>CM046892.1:10072594-10270143 GCA_025688845.1 Cucumis hystrix | reverse complement strand
GAAGAAGAAGAAGAAGAAGAGAAAAACAAAAAAGAAAGAGGAAGAAGAAGAAGAAGAAGAAAAACAAAAAGAATGAAGAAGAAGAAAGAAGAATAAGAAAAAAGAAGAAAAGTAAAGAGAGAGAAAAAAACAAGAGTCGAAAAGAATAACAAAAAAAAAGAGAAAGAAGTAAAAAAAAAAAGAAACATAAAAACAACAAAAACAAACAAAAAAAAAAGAACGAAGAAGCTCAATTACTGACGACGAAGCAAAATGAAGAAGTCCGATCTCTCCTACTAAGGCGATACATCTGACGGCAAAAGCCCGATCGTCCCTAGAAGAAGTTGGATCGCTGACGAAGAAGAAGTCGGATGACGAAGAAGTCCGATCGCTTCTACTAGGGCGGTAGATCTGACGGCAAAAGCCAATCGTCCCTAGAAGAAGCTCGACGATGAAGAAACCCGATGACGAAGAAGCCTGATCGCTCCTACTAGGAGGGTAGATCTGACGGCAAAAGTCAGATCGTTCCTAGAAGAAGCCTGACGACGAAGAAGTCTGATCGCTCCTACTAGGACGGTAGATTTGACTATAAAAGCCTGATCATTCCTAGAAGAAACCCGACAATAAAGAAGTCTGATCGCTCCTACTAGGGTGGTAGATTTGACGACGAAATCCCGATCGTCCCTATAAGAAGCTCGACGACGAAATCATCCCTGCAAACGATTAAAAAAAATAAAAACAAAAACAAAAACAAAAAAAAAAACAACAACAAGAAAAAGAGGAAAAGAGAAAGGGAGAAGAAAAGTTTTCTATACCTTTCTGTTGCTGGATGAAAAATAAATTATCAAGGTGTGGGTTTACTTATAAGGCCAACAAATCCGATTCCTAAAAGGATTAAGAAAGATATTTAATCATTTAAAAAAAAAAAAAAAACAAACAAACCCAATTCCTAAAAGGAATAGGATTGATTTTTTTTATCTTATTTTAAATTATTTTATTTTTTGGGATAAATCTCAAATTTAATTTTTTTTTAGATATTTAAAATATTTAAATATTTCAACATTTAAAAAAAAAAAAGTATTCCCAATTTTAAAATTAAAGTTTGGATTCAAAATTCAAGTCAAATTAACTTGCATATATGACCTCTTTTTTATCTTAAATTTAAATATGAGTCATAATTCCAACTTTACCTCAAGATTGAGGGTCTCATTTCTTTTATCTCAAATTAAAATTGGTCATTCCAAATTCTTATGCATCCTCAAGACAAATTAAAGTAGGGTAGAAACCTTATCCTTATTTCAAAATTAAAATTTTGGTTATGTTCCAAATTTTACTTTAAAAAAATAAATCATCATATTAAAAAAATTTATCCTCAAATAAAATTAAATTGCGGATAAAACTTTGAACTTTTTAAGGTTTGGCCATATTCCAACCCTTATTTCAAATTTAAATCAAACGCATGTACTAAATTCATAGTTCGATTAATTTGATATGTTGAATTGAGCAAAAAAATGCTCGTATCTTGACTTCAAATTTATCTTTTTCGAGATTCATTCACTCATATACGTGCATAAATTGAATTTGGTGAAGTACTTGTTGAATAAGAAATTTTGAGACCAATCACAAATTGTCACATCATTTATTAAATTAATGATGAAAAGTGCAAATAATTCAATTTGGGACTAATTAAAATTGACATGTGCCCCAAATTAAAAATTGAAAACATAAATTGGTCAATTCTAATAATGCCACATGTTTTCATCTTAACCGCTGGATCAAGTTAATTATTTTAGTTCAATTAAATATTATTTACTTGGACTAATTTCAATTAAGCCCAAAAATAAGCTTAATTGAGTCCAAAGACTAAATATAACCCAAATCCATGGGGTTGAGCCCATGGGTCTGGTTCATGGACCAACCAGGCTCAAGCCCATAAAGCCCACTAGAGAACTCTATAAATAGAGGAGTTCTCCTCATTTGTAAAGGGGTTGGAAATTTTTTAATCCAGAAAGTCTAGAGAGAATTCTCCAAAGAGCTAGAAGACTCCCTAACTTCTGAAATCGACCATCCTTGAAGATTGAAGCTTCTTCGAAGATACCAAGCTTTCTTCCAAGACTCGAACTTCCCTCGAAGATTGAAGCTCCTTTGAAGATAGAACCTTTCTTCCAAGACTCCTACTTCAAGAACGTCACGTGCTCCACTTCCTCCAAATCAAGCGTAAGCATCCATTCGAGAGAGAATCAGAGGATCAAATTCTAGAGATTGAACCACATTGCATCAAATCAACAAAAATACAACTTCAACTCAAGTTTAACTCCACAAATCAAATTTCTCCCAAGATCTCGTGCGAACAGTAGGTTACTATCATTGGGAGAAGAACTCGGACAATAACTAGTTTGCCTACCTGTGAGAAGGTTTCTATGAAGTCTATTCCTTCTTGTTGGGTATATCCCTTTACAACAAGTCTGGCTTTGTATCTTTCAATGGAGCCATTAGCTCTATGTTTGATCTTGTACACCTATTTACACCCAATGGTATGTTTTGCAAGCGGGAGAGGAACAATGTCCCAAGTGTGATTGTCTTCGATGGCTTGTATCTCAAGTTTCATAGATTCTTTCCAATGATCATAGAGAACGACTTGGTTAATAGAGTATTTATTTTCTCAAATTGCATGAAGAGATTAAACTATATGCTGACACATTGTATTCCATTAAGCTTGAAGTGGGGAGCACTGTTTCTAGAAACCACTACTCCATAATTCTACTAAGCTTGAGTGGGAGACATGAGATATTTTTATGCAACTACACCATCCCATAGGAAATTACCTATAATTCAACTATGTTAGTGGAATTATCCAAAATTAATTGTTGGAATTTTCCACTAAATGGTCAAAGGACTTTTTGGTCATTTAACCTTTAGGTCAACATCTTGATTTAGTCAAAATTTTGACTTCTAAGGTCAAGCAGTTAACAATTTTGACTAACATTTACCTTTAATTTTACTCTTTATATTTAACCTTTTGTATTAAATCTCAAACACTCAAATGTGGATACGAATTTATATTCTTGATATTTAAATCGTATTTAAATATCTTGTTAATTCTCCAATACCTTATCGTTAATATTCTCTTCAATCTAATTCTAACCTTTGAATTAATATGTTGTATTGTTCTAGAGTTTATCCAATTGTGAACTAGCAATGGGACCTTATGTACCTACAGATTATGAGCTCCAACGATAAGAGATTAACCGACTAAACTCTTTAACCTAGTTAACCAACACTTGTTAACTAACCAGACATGTCCACTATAGTTGGTAGTTGCACTCTCCTCACTATAAATATAATTATATCCACTTAATATAAACATGACTAGTAAGTCGTCGATCCTTCACATGTTATTCATAATTTATAGTGACTGGGTTAAAATGTCATTTTACCCCGTAATTATATCTTCTTCCTTAACCCTCACCGATCATCTAATGAACAATTGATTTAAGGTCTAATTACCACTAAACCAAATCCCTCTCATGTCAATAAGAGGGTGAAGCTCCTTATTTAAATCTTGAAGTCAACACACTTAAGGAACAACCTCTCTACTATTTTTTAAAGCAGGAAAGTGAATTTCGTCTTACACCCTATATGTTCCCAACTAACTACCTGATCTTACCCTTAAAATGAAAGGCATGTTGGGTCATGGAGCTGCTCTCACCTATGCAGATATATGGCTAATTTCAAATTAACAGGAGTTCATAGTTAGCTCAGAATTAAGATCGAGTTACATAGGTCATCGAATTTGAAATAGTTAGTTTTAAACAGAAAATTGTGTTATAATGTAAAAATGATTATCTCATGGTGTTGTCAAGCAAACTCTTTGCATAGGATGCCTCCACTTGCAATGTCTTCACATGAACGATTTAAGATCACATTATTTATACTAAACAAAAAGTAGGTCGTATTCATTGTGTCTCCAGAATAATATATCCAACTCTATTTCTATATTGTAGACCATTTAGATTATTAACTCAAACTTGATCCACTTTTATGTCATTATCTGAGTTTGAGTATTCATTAGATGAATTATTTATCGATTATTAAATCCTTTTAGAGAATGTCATTCTACGCACAAAATTTCATCAACATAAGAAATTTCAGCCAAAAACAAAAGACTAATTACATCAAAATAGCATAGACTTTAAATAGTCAATGTTAGTCAATGTTAGAAATGAAATCTTATTTTAATTTCAAACCATTACTTTAAACCAAGTGACTTAAATGTTCATAATTAAACACGTTTGGAAGGGTAAAAATAAGAAATAATGAACCCCTCAAATGAAAAATATAGCTTATAGTTAGATCATAATTTGAGGTGTATTATTTATCCATTCATATAAAAAAAAAAAACAGAAAAAAGACTTTATTATTATTGGGATTTTGTGTCCCTCAACTTTGTTGAGTGTAGAATAGATAAATATTAAAGCGATAAACAATGAACAATTAGAATTTGCATTGACTTAGGAATATGGAAAAAAAGACTTTAATGCATAACATTATGAAAGTGGGGAAAGGTATCTTTTAAAGAAAGAAAGAGAGAGATGGTAGGGCATGTACCCTAAGCTAGAAAACAATGCTCCCATAAGAGCACGGACCCGTACCAACCCATATATTGGATTCGAAAGGATTGGTGGGTCAATTTTGATGGGGTTTTTATTTATTTATTTATTTATTGGATGATTCAATTTCTTGTCAATTTTATGAATTATTGAATATGGTTGTAGTTCACTATCAATAATGTATGTATTTGTCTTTATACCAAACCACCCTTCTTTTTTTTTTTTTTTTGGCTATTTATCATTTTAGTGATTGTTAAGTTTAGGAGATTTGACTAGGAGTTCTACTATAAAACTCCAAGTTTATGATTTACAATTTGGATTATGACACTTGATAGGTCATAACATTGTCTTACACGCATCAGAGACTTCAGTGTGTTTATTCCTCACATGCTCGCCTCTTAAAATTGTTCTAAACTAAGCACACTTAACTATGGAGTTCCTATAATTGAGCTACTAACTAAAAGAAAAATACACCTTGTTGATATTAGGTAGTATACGACTTTCTTAACCATGCTTTTATATCATTATAATCACTCTTATTCATATCCCTCCTAGACTCAAGCATACACGATCACCAACTTTTGCTTTGGTTTATCCTTCAACCATAACTTTTGCCTTAATACCATTTGTAACCCTAGATTCATGATTCAAACTCCAAATTCGAATCCTAATTAATGATCTCACATTCTCTTGCTTCCTCTGTGTGAACTATTTGTGGTATATACTTATCTTGAACTGCTTCAAAGAGTGAAGATTATGCCCACAAACTAATTCTCCAATACAATTTGTTACCCTAGGTTTATAATTTAGAATCAAAATTTGGCACTTAACAACATAAAATTCTTTTGCATCCTATCATGACCTAGCTAGGTTATCTACTTCTCTTAAATTGTTTTCAAGAGTGAGGATTATCCACACAAACCAACACGTCCCTTTTCAACATATTTTGTCCTTACTCACATGTCTGCTTCTTAGAAAAAATTATTATGAGATCACCTAACATAGAATTTCTCCAAGCTAATTAAGCACATATAAATATGAAGTTCTTATTACCGAGCTATAAAAAAAATTGTACCTTGTTAGTATAGGTAGTATCTTTTAATTCTTTAAAACATTTCTTAACCATATTTTTGTATTATCGAGATCTCTCTCATTCAATCTTGATATCAACTCATTCATATACTTCTCTTAAATTCGGTCATTACATCTTACATAGCTAATTTATTGGAATTGTTTTTTGAAGTTTGACTTTTAGGACAATTTGGATTGACTTTCTAAGTTTTTTTTTATATTTTTTTATTTTTTACTTTATATTTTTTGCGCTTATAAACAATTATTTAAAATTTAGGATGTCAATTCAAACGTATCATTTCCTCACCTTTTAAAGTAAACTAACACGATTTTTGAGAAGTTTATGTAACAAAGTTTTGCTTTCTCATTAGGACAATTTGTTAGAGATATCTGATGCTCTATTCGATAACCATTTGATTTTTTTTGTTTGTAAGTTGTAATTTTTAATTTAGTTTTTGTTTTTTTATAGAAACAAAAACCAAACATGTTTGATAATGATTTTTAGGTTTCTATTTTTTTTACAAAAAAATATTTTGATGTTTCTTCTATTGTTCTTTAAAAAAAAAACGAGTAAAAAACATGTTTTATAATAATTTTTTAATATTGTTTTTTTAAACAAAAGAAATCAAACTATTTTACTGTTATTTTTCATCTAATATTATAATTACAAAATTATGTCCTTGTTTTATTTATTATTATCGTTTTTATAACGAGAATTTTTAAAAATAATAGATTTTATAAAATATTTACAACCTATAGAAAATTTTATCGATAAAAGACTATGCTAGAATCCAAAATTTTGCTATAACTTATAAATATTTTAATTTATTTGGCTATTTTTAAAAATGTCCCATCTTATAATATGCAAGGTAAATTCATTTGACAAAACAATATGAATATTTTAAATGATTTGATTAATCATAAATAAAATATTGCTTCTATAGAAGAAAAACTACAATAAAACATATCGACAAATTAAAGGAAAATAATGCTATTTTGTAAGAGCAAACTACAAGGGAATAAAGAAACAATGAAAAAAATTGTTTTAAAAAAAGAAAAAACAATCTCATGATAATTTGTGGTTTTCTAATTTACTAAAAAAGTATATTTTCTACCATAAAGAAATTTCCCTTTAAATCATTTTTCTAATACTTTCACTGTTCAAAAATAATATTTTCACCATATCATATTTTGTTCTCTTTTTTATTTTGTTCTCTTTTTCCTACATTAAATTGTTAGAAAATTGTCCAAATTAAAAAAGTTTAACAAAATATTTACAATGGATTAAAATGTTTTCTTTTTAGTAATTTTTTTTATTGGAACATAAATAGTTTGTTTTTTATTATTTTCAAAAAAAATTCTTAACTTTTTATATTGTTTATTATAATATATTTATTTATGTTATTTAAGTAAAAAGAATTATCATAAATAGAAAAAGAAATTAAAATTATTTACAAATATATTGCATGAATGTAAAAAAAATTATTAGATTTCGCTTAAAACTGAAACTTTTTATATTGTTCATTATAATATATGGATGATTTTACTATAGTTTATAAATAGTTTCAAATTGTTTGAATATGTCCTTAGTTTATCATAATAAAATTTATAATTAATAATAATAAACTCTAGTTAACTAAAATTAAAGATTTGATTGTAAAAAAATGAAAAAGCCTGCACTTTAACTGGTTAAATTTTTGA
The DNA here is from genome assembly GCA_025688845.1 of Cucumis hystrix. Lineage (NCBI taxonomy): Eukaryota > Viridiplantae > Streptophyta > Magnoliopsida > Cucurbitales > Cucurbitaceae > Cucumis > Cucumis hystrix. Next base: position 10,262,782 of record CM046892.1, on the reverse strand, counting down.
ATAAATGTAAGTATTAAAAGATAAGTGCAAAATCAATCTAATTTTAGTTATATCCAAAATGGATGATTTGACATTGGGATGACTTATTTGTTGAATGATGTAAAATTTTGATTGCTATTTGATGCTCTACCAAATTATTAAGAGATGTTTTTAGTAATTTTTCATATAGTAATGGTGACATCTGAATTGACATTTTAATAATATTGAAAGACATAATCATATACCCAATTTATACGATATTGGTACACGATCTTGTATCAGAACTAAAGGATCTTGGTACACGATTTTGGGTACAAGATCATTTAAATATTGGTACACGATCGTTTAGATCAAATCAACACCATTGTGTAGTTCTTTATAAACGATGGAAAAATGACTTTAAATTTAAACGATCGCGTTGATCATGATAAACAATCCTTTAGATCATGTCAAAATGATATTTAAACGATCTTGATATTCTCGAATATGAGAAAGATAAAGTAGCTTCAAAAAATCTTGTCGAAAATGGTGAATATGAAATAGAAGATTTTAAAAAAAGAATAAATCGTTTAAAAATATAATAAAGAAAATTCGAAATAAGAGGTTAAGATTAAATTTGGAAGAGAAGATGAATAAATCGCACAAAAAGAAGAAGAATGAGAAGTGACGAATCGTTTGCAATATCAAAAGCAATTTTGAAAATTATAAAAATATTTTTCCGACTTTATGAACTTTTTTTTTTTTACATGGATCCATAAATATTTTTGGATTTTGTTACATCCATTAAAATTAACCTATCTATTTTTCAAAAAAACATTATCCATTGATACTTTGTTTTCTTTACATTTTCTTTCTATTAGAAACTCTATTTCCATATGTCGTTTAATTTAGACTTTTGTGAAGTCATTTGGGTTTGATTTCGTGGATTTAGATTAGATTGCACTTCTCCCTTCTTCATTGGTATTGTTGGTTCAAGTAATATGTCATTTTTTTGTCAATTTTTTTCTTATTACTAAATCTGTCTTAATTAAACTTCAATGCCACTAATTAATCGGTAATATAACTAACGATTATGATGTAGTTTCTTCCTTTCCCTCTCATCTTTCTTTCTTTCTTTCTTTTTCTCAAAATTTTGAAGTTCAATATATAGAAGAATTGTTCTATATTTCATCAAATTGAAGTTGCAAAAGTACGTTGATGTCAAATTCTTGAAAAGGTTAAGAACATATTTAATCTTCTCGTGTGACACCCGTAGTAAATTTATTAAAAGAGGTGAAGAAAGTGACCTAAAAAAAAGAAACTTGCACACACTTTGATGCCTAAGTTAGAAAAATTAAAAATTTGTGGAAGTTAGAAAGATTTTAAAAATCAGACTCAAGTTATCTCATAAGAAATTATAATTATGTATTTATAAAGAAAGTTAACCTAAGGTGTTCTCTTAAGGTTTTCGAGTTTTCTTAAGATAATTAGATCATAACAAGCTAAAAAAAGAGTGTCTGATTAGTGATTGGCTAGGGTCGGTCTCGACTTAGAATCTTCCTTGAGCTATATATTGAGCTTAATTAAAGTGTTACTTGGGGTTGAACATGGGTAAAACTTGCTCGGCTTGGCATTTGGCTAGGATTGGCCTAGGCTACTGGCTTAGGCCAAGCCCAAGCTAGCCCCCTTTTCCTAGGCCTATTTCAGTTTTTACTTGTTAATTTTGGTTTGTATCATGCTTCTTGATTTTGTCATTTCTAAATGTGAATTATATCACTTAGCCCAAAATCAGCCACAAACAATACTAAATGTTTTGTAATGATTATAGACCATTTTATATCCTTAAAATTAATCATTACGAGAACTTCTAATATAATCTTGGCCGATGTATGGCGTATAACATGCCTTTTGCTTCCATTCTCCTTTTTCAATTAGTGTACGGTTCTTTTTTCAAAAGTGTTACTAGATGTTGGAATGAATATACATTCAACTAACACATATATCTAATTTTTTCAACCAAAAGATTTTTTAATTAGTTTCAGTTCAAGAAGGAACCAAAAAATTTATGAATTAGTTTAAGTTCAAGAAGGATAAATGTCAGCTTCAAAGTTTTGAGAAGACCTTTAAATATGACAAGGGTCTTTAGTAAAGATCAAAATACTTTCATCCTAGAAAAATTTCTCCTTAAAAAGCATAACATTAACTTTTGCGTCACAACAAAAAAACTCTTATCTACATCTCATACCTTAAGAACTGTCAGATCAAAATTCCAAGAAAGAATGTTACTATTAGCAATTTATTTTGTTATTATTTGTAGCAATCATTTATGACATACTAATCTATAATATAGTTTTTATATATAGCCTGCATACTTGAATATAGAATTTATATTTATTTTTATATACGTAAGTGGGAGATGTTATGAGCTTTAATGATCTACTTGGTCATTTTTAGACACATATCTCCCTCTAGATTTTATTTCTAAAAAAGAAAATGAAAGAAATAACTTTTATTTTTTTTTCCCTACTTTTATAATAAGCATAAGCTTTTCAATCTTGTTCCCATTCTTTGTGGTAAACAATTCATCTTTCCTAAAAAAGAAAGGGGTAAGTAATTAATCGAAGAATATTCCAATCCAAATAAGAAAAAAAGATCCATTTATACATAGAAGGATATCTATTAAAATTCTAAATTCACTTTTACACCTTTGACATTTTAAATTTTTGAAAATAATCAAATTAGACATATGTTTGTGATTTATAACTATTTTCACTCCCATTTACTACAAAAATAGCAAATGAGTTAATAATAATAATAGGACTCATGTTACTATATTTTCTAAATTGCAAAAATAGCAAATTTAAAAGCTGATAACCGTCTGATAACTCTACGATTACCGTCTGATATCACTAATTTTGTTATATTCGCAATATACAAAAAAATAAGTGTTATGAGCTATTTTTTTCTAAATGTTTTTGTTATTTGATACAAGTTTCCTTCATTTTATTTAAAATAAAATCAAAACTAGACATAAAATTACTAATTTTTCCAATGTAAATTCTATAAAAAATACAAAAAATATTAACAAAATAGACAAAGATATAAAAGAATAAATCAGTTTGAGATGTGGATATTTTTAATAATGTTATTGAAATAACTATTATTAATAATTGAGTAGTGAAGTCGTAGAGCGGATACACAATTACGTTAAGTCGTATGTCGAGTAAACGACTCAACTGAGTTGTCTTTCTAGTGTGGCAATATTGATTGTCATGTTGTTTAGCATGCATTAAAGTCATGAATTGGATGCACTACTTCAATGCCAAGTTGTGTACCGAGCACACGACTCCTCTCTCAAAATCCTACCATCCCCTAAAGGTAGCCCTCATCATTTTGCCATTTTTTAACAAAATAATAAAAGAACACAACCCTTCTTTCCCTTCGATCACTGCTATCTCCAGCCCAACCGTTATTGCCGTCGTGTCCCACCATTTGTCATCCATTGTTGCCATTATTACCACCGATCTAAGCTATATAAAATTCTTCTCTTTTTTTATTCATTTTGGTTTATCATATATAAATCTATTTGTATGATTTATTTGAATTTCATATTCTTTTTGTTCTATAAAGAATACATTGCATTAGGAATTGAGCGTTATAGAGTTGTATGTTTTAATTGTTTGAGTGTTATTGATTATGATTGCATTGTATGTATTGTATAAATCTATTTGTATGATTGTTTGTTCTATAAAAGTGTGAGTTTGATGTGTTGATATGTAAATTCTTAAAACAAAAATAGACATTTTGAAAAATTAAATATCTTGTAAGGAAAACTTAGATAGTTTAAACTAAATTTTGACATTATCTAAATGTATTGTAAGTGTTATTTGAGACTATTTTTGGATTTAGACTTATTGAGTTTAGAATGAAAATAAGTTAGACTGACTTGATCATGTTTTTTAGACTTTTTTTTTACTGATCAGGTAATTAGAGTTTGGACTTAGGTATTGAAGTTTTTTTTTTTTAATTAGAGTAATGTTTTTCCAACTTTAACAGTTGGTTAAATATGTCAATGTGACCTGAAAATCTAGTTATTCTTGAACTTGGTTGTGACGACCCAGACTTTTCGGACTGACCATCTAAGTCGTCAATTTGACACAAAACCGTTTGTTGACAAAAGACATAGGAAGATTTAGTTGAAACCGTAAGAAAACGAAGGAAAATTTAATCGGGCCCTATTTCCAAAATACAAAATTTCAAAGGCTGTTTACAAAAAATTTAACTATTTGTAGACTTAGTTAAATCAAAATATTTTCAAACCGTCAGCGGAAGCAGTTTAAAGACAGTCCCCTATGGCAATTCACGAGTCCTTCTTGTCCCTCGTCGGTCTGCCCCTCGTGTTACCTTTGCCTGAAAAGTTAAACATAAAAAGGGTGAGTATTAATATACTCAGTAAGGGACCCACTACTGGTCCCGTTCGGGGAAAAATAAATTATTAGCATCCTATGGTGTACCCTGCACAGTCACAGTCTTGTGATCCCGTAGGATGCACATATCAGTCTAGTGCTCCCGAAGGATGCACATATCAGTCTAGTGCTCCCGAAGGATGCACATATCAGTTTAGTGCTCCCGAAGGATGCACATATCAGTCTAGTGCTCCCGAAGGATACACATATCAGTCTAGTGCTCCCGAAGGATGCATATAAAGGGGATGATCCCGAAGGACACCCGCAGGGTAACTATCCACTAGAAAACTAATAATTTATCCCCTCAGTCCCTTCTAAACATCTTAACAGTCATGCTCAATACCGTCAAATTTCCTTATCACATAAGCTCCCCATTTAACCTCGAACGACCATATTATCCAAATTTCACCCAAGGACAGTCAAACATATCACTACATCAGTCATCAACATAAATAACCCAGCAGTCACAACATACGCTAGATAACAAGTCCACGTCAATCCATACATACATATATAAGTTTCATTCAGTCAAGCACAATATACGTTAAACTTTCAGTCCACACCCAAACAAACATCATAAACGTCATCCCTACTCAGTCCAGATATAACATTCAGTCCATTTAGTCAATACATCTTAATTCTTGTTATTGAGTCCAGTAGAAAATCCCTTACCTTAAGGATTACTAAATTTTCTTTGATCTAACTGAGAACCGCGAACAACCTAAACATTAAGATAAGTACTCAACATTTTCTCCAACAACATCATTCACTTAAAATCAACCCAAATGCGAAATTCACAACTTACCCAAATTCACAAACCGAGCTCCAATTAAATCCAATATTTGTTGTGAGCCCAAGGAAATTAGGCGTTACCTTCAACCTAAGATCGAACAACGGTCAACAATTAATCCAACTATTAACTCGAATTTGTTTTGAAACAACTACAATTCACAACTTTAAATTCGTTACCAACAAAACCACTTCGACAATTTACCATAAAACCGAGGCGGCAGCACTCCACGGCGCACAGCTGCCGGTTCACGGAAACCCCACGTTTGGGTCGGTCGGCGGTCAGCTAAGGGAGGCGTGCGCGGCTCGGATCTTGCGTGAAGACAGCGCGACGACAGCTGGAATATGGAGATCCGCTACTGGAAGAAGGGAAGACAAGGGCTGGAAGGTGATGCGCGGCTGGAAGGAGATGCGCGGCTGCCTCACGAACGGCTGGCGAGCTGACGCGGTGACCGGCGCGGACAAAACCGAACGAAAAAGTGGCGATTTCGGACGGAGACCGGCGCAAACGGAACGTCGGGCTCGGGTGGGTTTCGGCTAGCGCTTTTCTTCTACAAACCGAGCGGCTGGGCTCCGAGAGGTGCTGCCAAAGAGGAGGAACGGAGGTGGTTGGCGGCGGAAAGGAGAGGGGAGAAAGGGGGCGCAGACCGAGCGGCGGCGGCTATCAACGACGACGTGGGGCGTGGCTGGTGCGATGCGGCTCGACGGCGTGAGGTTGAACGGAAAAGAAGAGAGGGAGGGGTGGCCGGCGGCTAGGGCTTGGAGAAGGAGAAGAAGAAAAGAAAAAGAGATGGGAGAGGGCTGTCGCGTGCGTGAGGGAGAGAGAGAGAGAAAAAAAAATTTGTTTTATTAATAATAATAATAATAATAATAATATAATAATAATAATAAAATAATAATATTTAATAATTAATAATAAAATCCTCTTTTTTTTTTCTTTTTTTTTTTTAAGGGCGTTACATTGGTAATGATGGGGATAGTGATATTGATAAAAGTTGATGAATTATTTGGAAATGAATGAAAGAAATACATAGCAAGAAAATGAAATAGTATCATCTGAGATATTTACCCAAATAGACTAGATCATTATTGATTCTATTTGTGAACAAGGGTTAACATTGGGAGATAGAAATATATAATGTAAAGAGTTCTTGTTCAATTCAAAATGGTATGTTATTTGACACTAGAGAAGTACTTCAATTGGTGGTTATAAAATATTGCGAGACAAAACAGTATGACTGAGTTGATGATTATTATTACCGTTTTTGTTATTTGACAGTAAAGAAGATCTTCAAATGAAACATGCTGAACAATAAGCAAATATGATGTTAACCTATCAACAACTATTTGACCGATTGATTCGCACGCAAATAGTAAAGTATTATACAAATGTTTTGTTGTCTACTTATGCTTTTTTAACATATTAATTATGGACATCATACGCACACAATATTATGGCATTATTGCCTTATCAATGTCATAATGGTCAAGAAGTTTGGACTTACTTTGGCCCTCTGATATGCTTCCATGTTTGTAGGTGACATTTACCAGATCGTGTGTTACGATAGTTCGGTCTCCTGCAAAACATACCATCGTTGTGTTGTACTGGCTTGACACTACATCAAATTGATTTAAGAGGTAAACATGATCAATGTTGATGTAAGATTCTCGATGTGGCCTATAATCATGATCATTGTGCACATGGAGAAGCAACATATGACCCAATTGTATTAGCTTATGAGTATTTTTTCTGACACAAGTCAGTTTTACAAAACGATTTATCACACCCGATGGCGCTTACTATTATTGCATGGTAAGAATTTTAATATGATATGTTTTATAATTTTATAATATGAACATTATTTAGTGTTTTATATTTAATCATGCAAAACAATTTTGTTCAAGAAGATGTACATAATTAAGTACTCAATGAAACACGATTTACCATGTTTGAGTTCAATGTGTTATCAAACTCTGATAAATGTAGAACATATTATTCAGCAGATAAGACGGCTTAATGTTGTAGACACGAATCGAAGATGTATTCGACACATGAACGACGATATGGAGAGGATATTATCTGAAATAATTGCATTCTAATTCTTTGCACCAAAACCGGAGTCATATAAGAAACTTAAGGAAAAAATAACAAAATTATAAGAGTAATCTATTCTCAACTAGAAAGATAACCTTTAGAAGCTTGAAGGAAAAAGGAACAAAATCAAAAGAAAAGAAATCAATTTATGTTGCTTTAGTCTATTTATGATTTCATTATTAAACAAATAATTAAAAAATATTAAACACAATTAAACAACCAATACATTAGTCTTTGTTTGTCCACCCTTACCAAACAAGAATAAGCATATTATTGATATGCCTTGAATAAGAAAATAACATTGCATAATTGCTTCAATTTAATAATATTAAAAAAAATTAAACAAAATATCAAAGTTTGTATCGGATACATAACCTTTTTCTACACCAATTTCACCCTATTTTTTACCATAGTTTCAATCCTAACTCTATTTTTTGTTTTCCTTTTGTAACTACCATATTTTTGTCCTTAGTTTAAAAAAATACACTATTCTTAAAATTTGTCCTAAAAAAAGCTATCCTATCTATTCTTTGTTATAGTATTATGTTAAATCCTTTGCAAATTAGTTTTTAACATGCAATTTTAGTAAGGTATTGAATGCCAAATTTTGACCAAACAAAAATGTACTTGGTCTTTATTGGACGTCCACGATAAATTTGTAATTTGAAAAAAAAAAGAACCTGCAAAATAAATAAAAACATTAAATACTTAGTATGAAAATTATGGAATACACCACAAATAAACAATGTAAGTTTAAGTTTAAGATCTCATCTTCAAGATAAAGATGTCGGGTTAAGATGGTGATGCTCTTTTCTAATATTCTGAATAAATTAAGATTATATTTGATTAAAAAAATCTACTTTATTTTACATTTAATGTTTTTTTTATATTTTCTTTTAAATCCAAAATCACTAATATAAATGGTTGAAATTACAAAAATTTAGGTTTTAATTTGTATAATTATCCATTTAAAAATTTAAAGGATAGAACTTTCAAAATTTTGATACATAAATATAATTTTAAATTATTTTCTTTTAAATAGAACTTAAAATTTTGGGATAACATTCTTTTAATGGTCCACCTGATTCTGCATATCTTCAGCATGCAACATGCAAAAATTTTAGTAAATAGACATGAAAAAGTCAAACATATATAGTATTTATTATCAAATATGATAACTTGAGCATAAAAGTATATTTTTTTTCTTGTATTCATATTTAAAATTTTACCACTTAATTATTTGGTATGTTATATTTATTATAAAATAAATAATATAATTGACTAGATTGTACATAGTCACATTGATTCTACATTTTTAATATACTCTCTCTTTTAACATTGTTATATAATTAGTTATTTGCAACTAAATTTATAAAATCAATCTTTATATATATACACATATACATACACATACATATATACACATACATATATACACATACATATTATACATATACATATCTATACATTATGCATACATATATATATACATATACATATATATATATATACATACACATACACATATCTATATATACATATACTTTTTTTTATTATTTGAAATATAGTTTGAACCTTTGTGCATTTTTGTTATGTACAAGCTGACATTCCATATTAATCATAAAACTTTACTAAGTTAGAATATTATAAATGAATAGAATTTTTTTAAAATATTATCCACGTCAATGCTTTTCAAGGTAATCTACAATTGACTAGTCATTTGATATGAAAGGACAAAAACTAACATTGGCATGAGGCTATATATATCTCTTCAACATACTCTAATATTTAAATCGATACTTAAATTGTTAAGATTGTACATAATGGCAAACAATAAGTAATTAATTGAAGAGTAGAAACACTGCTTTAAGAGTCATCAATTGTATATTCCTTAAATGTTTGCTGATCATATTAATCTTAAGCGTTACGAGATGATTATTCATCGATCATTAGTTCACATGATGTTCTACAAGGATCATATCGATCAGGCTCATGGCTCTTGACCTCACATCCATTAATTAGGATATAAATCCTTAATAATTTGGTTTCATTTCAAAAACTTTAACATATAAAGACGTTCGTATTAATAAAAAATAATTGTGATAATATATACACACGTTATCTTTTTATTTGGTAACCCATGTGAAACTTTTTTGGTTACAATAACTACTCTACAAAATTTGAGATTATGGTTATCCCCGTTAGAATACATTGAATATAAGCAAATTTTAAAAAAAAATGAAAACTCATAATGTTGAACAAGAAATCAAAAATGGCGATGGAATCATCCAATGGTGTAATAACAAAAGGCAGAGAGGGATATAATGTCAGTCAAAATAGGACAGAAGCTGTAGAGCTGCCATTGATGAAGTTTTTAGCTTCACAATAGACCTTCCCCCATCTTAATTAGGCCTTGCAAATTCCAATAAACTATACACAAGGAATATACAATTTTTTAAATTTTTTTAAAAAAAGAATTATAAAAGGTCAAAATTCAATTATAAATTGGTAATTCTCAAAAGAAGTGTTTCAAAACAACTGACCTGCTTGATGAATGGTATACACCATCACCTTAATTACTACTTAACTGCATGCATTAACATGTGATTTTATAAATTAATCATTCTTTAAAATATATAGAATCTTCCACACTATATATTAATTAACATATATTCCTTTTGATTTAGAGAGAGAAAAAGAGTGGAGATGATAGGGGTTGGAACTAAATAAACATAATATGATATATTGTATTAAATTAATAATACATTGGGTTCTAAAAGAATGTTTGGTATGTGGGTTTTTGGAAATATGTATAAAATATTTGAAAAAGGCAGTTAATCCTATCTAGTATGTTTAAATTATACATATTTATTTAATATTTTTATTCATGTCAATTTAAATATAGCTCAATTTGTTAATCATGAAAAAAATTATCTTAGTTATGAAAAAAATTATCTTTATCTTTCACCGTGGTTGAACCAAATAGTAATGATAAACTAATTAATTGCGAAATGGTTAATTGATTATAAGATCTCATGAAAATTTTCATACTTGTAATGATAAACTAGATCAAATTTATCCTTTTGTGTAATAAAAACTTACCATTAATTTTGTTTTCATACGACGAAATACTTTGTTCCAAATTTGAAAGTATAAAGACATTATTGCTATCTAAGAAAGTCCAGATTACATTGTTACAAGTTAAAAAGTACAAAAACTCAGTTGTTATAAATGAAAGTTCATTTACTAAATCATTTTGACAAGTGGAAGTCTATGTGAAGTGGATGAATAAAAAAACCTAAAATGACTTGTTATATTCAAATCAAAGAACCATAGAAGGGATAGAAATGAGAAAAAGAAAATTGGGACCAAAAAAATAAAAAAGCACAAGTTTTCTCATTTGTTTATTTTTCTTTGGGTTTGTTTGAGTGTGGGTAAGAACTAAGAAAGTTTGATGTTTTTCCTAATGTGGGAAACCATGTGATTGAACATGACAATAAATCAAACACACTATATGCCTCAAACCAACCCCTATCATTGCATCACACCCCCTCTTTCTTTTAATTTATTATTTAAGTTTGGTTTTATATTTGTGATACTAACAATCTCCGTGTATTTGATTCGTATGTTTGTTTTATCTAGTTAGAATCGAAGTTACAAATTTTTGTTTATAAAAAATTTATTCAAATAATCGTTCTTAAATATGTGATTCTTAATTAACCTACAAATATATTAATTTTTAGTTTTCTTATCATCCTATTATAATTTACTTTAAATGGTGATAGATTTTATATCAATGTATTTTTCTTATTTTATTAAATGTATAATTATAAAATAATAATTAAAAAAAAAAAAAAATGAAAAGTTGTTTCTATTCCTTTGCTTTCAAATTATTTTGGGAAACTATGCAACCAAACATGTTTTCTTGTCCTCAAAAATAGAGAATATATATAATTTTCAAACAAATTCCAAGCACTGTATTATCCCTTACATTCAAATTAACTTTTTACTAAAAAAAAAAATAGTTACAACCTATCGACTAAGAGATTAAAGATTTAAAAACTTTCAATTCACATTTTCTAGAACTAAAACAAACTTTAAACTAAGCAATAAAAATTTGATATAGTTTTAAAATTTTAATTGAATCATTCATTTCAAAGTTTGTTACAAGATTTTATAAAATATGATGTAAGATACTATATAAACTATAACAACCCATATCATTATTTGATTTAGCAAACTGATGATTAACTTAAACCATAACTTAGTTGATTACTACTTAAAACTTGTTAAAAAGATTGAAACTTTGAAATGACACCTATTGTAACACAAAAAAAAAAAAAAAAAAAAAAACATATAAAATACGATTCAATCTAAAATAAAGTAAAAAAAAAAATATAACAACTTTATAAAGAAATTGTGACAAGTTATGAAGAAAAGGAAAGGAGTTAATTAAAGGGTGTACAACGTAGATAATTTTGTGATACATCTCACGTAAAAACCTATCCTAACATACATTAGTTTGATAATGAGAAATTGGAGTCTAAATATGTCAATAGTTTGTTTGTTTCACCCCTACTTTATTGTAATTTGTTTTAAAAGGAAATTACTTAAGAGTTTTTATCTTTTATTACAAAATAATAATAATAATAAATTGCTTAGATAAAAGCTGTCAGATACAAAAATATCCGACATTCATTTTTCTCTCTCACAAATTCCCAAAAAAATAAATTTAAGAAAAAAAAAAGGTTTTTTTCCTTCTCTCTTTTTCTTCACTTCTTTCTTACTCTGTTTTATGAGTAATACCACCCGTGTGCCTCTGTCTCATCCCCATTTTTTTCCCCTTGAAAACAACAATTCTCTATTCTCTCTCTCCTCTTCTTTCTCTCTCGTTAATTCCCATTTCTTTTCTTCTTCTTCTTCTTTTTTTTTTTTTATTTATATCCCCTCCATCTCTCCTTATTTTCTCTAAAACCCATTTCCCCCAATTCAATTTCAATTCAGTCCTCCAATGGCTTTCTTCTTCTCCTTCTTCTTCTTCTTTTTCCTTTCCTTTCTTTTGGCTTCTTCTCTCTTTCTCCTACTCCGTCCTGCCAGATTCCGCCGTATGCGGCTGCCGCCGGGGACTCTTGGCCTTCCCTTGATCGGAGAGACCCTTCAAATCATCTCCGCCTACAAGACCGAGAACCCTGAACCCTTCATCGACGAACGGGTGAGGAAATATGGACCGGTTTTTACGACGCATTTGTTTGGTGAACCGACGGTTTTCTCAGCCGATTGGGAAACGAACCGATTTATTCTTCAGAATGAAGAGAAGCTTTTTGAGTGTAGTTACCCCGGTTCGATTTCTAACCTTCTTGGGAAGCATTCTTTGTTGCTTATGAAAGGAAGTTTACATAAAAGAATGCATTCTTTGACTATGAGTTTTGGAAATTCTTCGATTCTTAGAGACCATCTTTTGGCCGATGTGGACCGGTTGATCCGGCTCAATTTGGACTCTTGGACCGGCCGGATCGTCCTCATGGAAGAAGCTAAAAAGGTACACAAAACATTGTTTCTTCTTTTTATTTTATTTTTATTATTTTATTTTCTTTACTGTTGAATTGAGCAATTGGCCACCACCACTTGAGTCCCAAAAAAATGCCATTAAATAGAAAAATAAATTTACTCACAACTTCTCCAAATTTGAAAGTATAACTCAACATATAAAACATCTAGTAGGTTGAGTAAATGTATAACTCAAATAGTTAAAACATTGGTTCAAATTTGTAGTCTCATTGACATAATGAAAGCCGAGTTGGCAGTCGGAAAATGGACAAATAAGTGCATGTTAGCAGATTTATTGTGACTCAAAACGAGCCTTTCCTTCAAATTCCCCTGGCGCATGTTAGTAACAATAGAAAAACAAAAAAGAAAAAGGGCAAAAAAAAAGCCTATAATTCTGTTTGCACTACAGATCATGCAAACTTTTATTTTAATTATTCTTTCGGCCGTTCCTTTTATTATTATGTTTTTCTTATTCTATTGCATATTAATATACATTCATTATTATTGTTATTGTTATTATTTTAATTAAAAAACTATTTTCATTTTTTTTCTTTTTGACAAAAAAAAAAATCAGATAACATTTGAGTTAGCAGTGAAGCAATTGATGAGCTTTGATCGCTGTGAATGGACTCAAAGTCTCATGAAACAATATCTTCTCGTCATTGAAGGATTTTTTACCGTCCCTCTCCCTCTTTTTTCATCCACTTACCGTCGAGCCATCCAGGTAAAAAGAATAAATAACTCTTCTTTTTTACCTCTTATTACTAACTCTATATTCAATATAACTCAACGGTAGGTAATTTATAGTAAAAATTCTCAAACTCTACCTAACTCTTTTCATTTTCACCAAACTAAATAATTCAAGATCTTACACTAGTTTTCAATAATACTATTAATGCGGTTGATTGGAATACTATTTTCTCCATACACCTTTTTTTTTTTTTTTTTTGGATAGGAAGAGAAAATTTAGTATAGTACCTTATCTCATTTCATATAAATTCTTTAATGAATGTCACATCACATTAAAATATGAGATTGTGGAGTTAATTAATACGGAAGTAACGACTAATAGTACTTTAGTAGTAAATGATATATGTATGAATGTTAATTACTATATGGTGTAGTAGTAGTACAACTTTATGAGAAATTAAAGACAGATTGATTAACTTAAAGCTTTTGGGTTTAGGCCCGGAGGAAGGTGGCGGAGCAATTGGGGACGGTGGTGCGGGAGCGGAGGAAGGAGAGTGAGGAAGGGGTGAGGAAGAAGGACATGCTCGGTGCGCTGCTCGCCGGAGAAGACGCACTCTCCGACGAGCAAATAGTGGATTTTTTACTGGCTTTGTTGGTGGCGGGATATGAAACGACGTCAACTACCATGACGCTGGCCGTTAAGTTCCTGACGGAGACGCCGCTGGCTTTGGCCCAATTACAGGTCACTTTCCGGCCACCTTATTTATTTATGGAAATAATTGGGAAAGTAATGATCCAATAGTGGGGCAGAAAATTGCAAATCTATGGCTTTTTTTTTATTTTCTTTTTCTTTTCTTTCTCTCACTCTCAACCTCATATCCATTATCACAAATTCCATTCCTTTTTTTCTCTTAAATTTAAAAAAAAAAAAAAAAAATTGTTGTGTGTGTGTTTTTTATGCTTTTTTTTTACAACTCATTGTTCGATGGATTTTTTTACATACATTTAACTCCTAAATTTCATTTTTTTTAAAAAAAAAAATTCTTAATTAGTGACTTTAAATGGGTGAAAAAAAAAGATTTTGATTTTGGGTTCATCTAAAAAATTTCGATCTTGCCTAATATATAAAGAACTATTTGCAGTTTAATTAAGAATATAAGATTGAAAAAGATATATTTGAAAACTAAAAAGAAAACATTAAATTGAAGTCTAGATTCCACCCTAATTGCCTAAAATTCTCAAACCCTAGATCCTACTTGGATATTGTCATTTTTTGTTTAATTGTTCATGTCACTGTGTTTTTTTTTTCTTATTTCTTTAATGCTATACACGTGCCCTCTTCTAGGATTTATTTTTCCAATGTCTTTTTATTATATTTTATTTTAAACTTTCTTTTTCTTATTATCTACACTTACTTTTCGTTTTAAAAATAAAGTCAAATTTTTCAAAACAAAAAATGATAACAAAATAGTTTCAAAAACTTGTTTTTAAAAGAAAATATTCAGTTAAAGAATTCAAGTGTTTGCATAAAAAAGTGGCTAAAACAAAAAAAGAAAAATAGTTGTAGTCTTAAATTTCAAAAACATTTGATTAATATTTGATTTTTAATTTTGAAAATTTTTAAAATTAAATTTATATCAATACATTCAAAAATTAGAAAATTTTATTTTTCAAAAAAACTTTATTTCTTTTGAAATTTAAAAAGAAAATCAAAAAACGAAAAAAAATCTACTTAAATTTTAGAAAAAAAATTGGTTATCAATTAAAAACTTAGGGTTTTATAATTTATGTTGTTTTTATATCAAGTAGACAAACGTACTTGATTGGATTTTTCTTTATTTCTTTCCATTTCTATTTGTCAAAACCAAAACTAATTTACTTTGTCTCTTTTCTACTTTTTACTTCTAAAGTATTATATATATCATACATTTCAAATATAGAAAACAGGTTCTTAAAATTTCATGCTTTAAATAGGAACCTACATTTGTTTATAATATTTGTAAAAATGTTTATTTTCAATATTCAAATATTGAATATATCATAAACTTAGTTTGGATTTATCTCTCTCATTCATTTCTTAAAAAAGAGTTATCAATTGATGGGATCTAAGATATGAGATTAGAATGTGCTAGAAGTCCTAAAGAGAAGTACTTTGGTATGTAGTTTTATACTTATAAAAGTGATTTTAAAATGAAAGAACTTAACTTTTAGTGCTTTTGACTTTTTTTTCTCCAAAAATAGTACTTTTATTCCAATACTCTTGAAAGACAAGTACTTTCAAGTTTCAATTATGTCTAGAGAGTGCATTCAAGTGAAAGATATTTATTATCAAATAAGTAACTCACCTCTATTTGTATTTTAAAATGTTAGAAGAATTTTTTTTTTTTAACTGAGTGAGTGAAAAGAAAATTATATAAAGATTTAAAATAGACGTATTTAAATTAAATTTATCTCTAAATCATATAAAGTTATTTGAAATCCGATCATTTTTGTTAGGAAAGTTTTGTTTTCACCGTAAACGAAGATTTTGAACCATGGTCTTTTTTGGATTCATGATCATCAACAACTTTTTTTAAAAAAATATTCATTATAAATTTTAAATTCCTTGAAATCACGAGACTCTTAGGAGAACTAACAACTCTACCTAGTACAATCATGTTAAGTTTAAATGGACATAAAATGGTATTGACAAGCTAAATTGGGGTTAGAAGGTAAGCTAGGTTAAATTCCTAATGTTGTCTAAAGTTACAACAACCCTATAAATGACTTCTTTTTTTCTTTTCTTTTCTTTTTTTGTTTTGTTTATCATTATATTGACTTGGTGCATAAAAAACAAAGACAGAGAAAAAAAAAATAACTCTAAAAAAAAAAAAAAAGAGTCAAAAAAGTGAAAGTGAAGAGTGAGAAGAAAGTACATAAAATAGCAGAAAGGCAGAAAGCAGTAAGAAACCTTACACTTACACACACACACTTGTCCCCTTTATCCAATGGACATTATCATTTCCTTTCAATAAGAAAAAATCCAACTATATTGAAATTCCTCTTCCGTTCTTTTTAATTTCATAATGGTTATTTAAAAATAATAACAATTTTAATTTTTTAAAAAAAAAAGAAAGAAAGAAAGAAGAAGAAGAAGAAGAAGAAGAAAGGGAAAAAAGGAAAAGGAAAAGGAAGGCAGCTTTGAGAGTGTGAGCATGCTTTCAACTTTGACCACTCTGTCTTGTCCATTGAAATGACGAAAATAGCCTCGAAGAAGGTCACCATTCCCCACACCACGTGGGACCCTTCTTTTTTTTTTCTTTTTTGTGGATTGGATCATCGATCATACGGTCCAAATTCCATCCCCCACCTAACCCTAAACAAACCCTACAACTTCCTTCTAATTTTGATTTTTGATACCTAGTATTTCCAGTCTCATATTCCTCTTTCTGCCCCTCACGTGCCCCCTTTTCTTTCACTTTCTTTTCAACCTCCCTTCCTCCCTCCCTCCGTTTTCATTATATTGTTTCATCACTAAACCCTATAAAGGACCTAATTCATATTTGAGCTCAAATCATAGGCCACATGCCTCATTTTCATTTTGTTGTTTATGTTGATTAAAAAGTATTGGGTGTATTGGTGGACAGGAAGAGCACCAACAAATCAAAGCAAGAATGAAGGAATCAAACCAACACCTCCAATGGAATGATTACAAGTCCATGCCCTTCACCCAATGTGTGAGTATATCTTATTTCAAAATCATTACCTTTTTCTCTTTTTATTTTCTTAGCTTTCAATATTTAAAGAGTTTTTCTTTTCTTTTTTCCTAGGTTGTGAATGAAACATTAAGAGTTGCAAACATCATCAGTGGAGTATTTAGGAGAGTAATGACAGATGTAAACATTAAAGGTAACTAATACTTCATTATCACATCTTCTTTTGCTTCTTTTAACTTATATACATATAGAATAAAAGTAAAAGTAAAATTTTGATGTAGGTTATACGATTCCGAAAGGATGGAAGGTTTTCGCATCATTTCGTGCAGTACATATGGACCATGAGCATTTCAAAGATGCACGTTCTTTTAACCCATGGAGATGGCAAAAGGTACAATCTAATCAACATGTTTCCTACTGCCAATACACCAATGTCAAATCTCAATCCTTCCAAACATCATCTCTCTTTCTCACTTACAATCTCCATCTCATTTGCTAACTTCATCTCTGTAATACAGCAGAATAGCTCGGGCTCAATGACATTAAATGCATTTACACCGTTCGGTGGAGGTTCGAGATTATGCCCAGGTTACGAGCTGGCCAGAGTAGAACTCTCTGTTTTCCTTCATCATCTTGTCACCCAATTCAGGTACTCATCTATCTGTCTGAAACATATAGTTTAAATATGCAACTCTACTAAGATATCAATTGTAATTCATCAATATTTCAGTTGGGTTCCAGCAGAAAACGATAAGTTAGTATTTTTCCCAACGACAAGAACACAGAAGCGCTATCCTATCTATGTGACGCGTAAGAACGAAACTACACAAAGTAAAGACAGCAATCCAGAAACATGAAGGGAAGAGAATCAAGCTGGGGTTTCGATATGTAGAGGGGAGGTGTAATCTTTCTCTTAATCTTGTATGAATAAGATCATATGCTAAAGTAATGAGTTTTATAATACACAGAATATGGAGCTACTCAATAGCACAGCCAATGAATTACCAATACAAAAATTATAAATGTCACTTCTTCTCTCAGCCCCTCTCCAAGAGCACCAATTTTCTAGCCAATCAAACAGTCTTCTACCTACATATCTTGTAGTCAGATGTTGTCCAAGCTTCAAAATTCAGATGATTTGACACAAGTCTGAAGAATTTGGGGGGTTTGAGACAGGCTTCTTTACAGAAATAGTCAGAGACATCTATCTAGTTGCAATTCCATTGAACACATTCAAATACAGAGAAGAGAAGATATCAGGATCTGTTCCTCTCCTTGCTTTGTATTGTAGATTCAACTAGCTTAACCTTTTTAGTGTTCTCAGCATTGAGGAGGGAGAGTTTCTCAAGTGATGATTTGAGTTGGGAGATCTGAGAGCCTTGGATATAAGTGTTTCTCCTGTACATTTTTTGTTGTTGGTTCACTAGATTGTTGTTCTTTGAAGAGTTTGTGAATCTCCTTAGTCTTGCCGTTAGTGTATCAATCGAAGTATGCAATGCGTCCAACTCAACATCTGTAAAGTGGTCTAGAGGCAACAAAGTATCACTTTGTTAAAAATTAAAAAGTAGTTATAATATAAAATGTAAACTCCTCCACCCTGAACAGAAATCAAATGGTTAAAGTGTATCTCTCTTGTTATTAGTCAAAGTACACCAAGACTGAAGGATTACATGTGACAGTGTTGCACAATCGAAAGGAGAGCAATAAGTCAATTTTGTCAACTTAACAGAACTCAATACAACTAAAACCATGAAAATTAAGATTTGTCAGAGTATACCAAAACCGGACGATCATGTGTGGATCATATGTGAAAGTGTTCCACTATCAAAAGGGGAGCAATAAGTCAATTTTCAACTAAACAGAACTTGATCCAACTATAACCATACCATGACAATTATTAAGATAACATGAACATGCATCCAAGCCACTAGGTTGAACACAAGCTTGGGATGATAAGTGCATAATAAGTGGAAAATAATTAAGCAAAACCAAAATGGTTACTTTTAATTCTAAGGCCTCAAAAAGACAAGTTCAAAAACAAAAAAATTAATGAATCTAAAATTATGAAGTATAAAATGTGCTTAAAACTCTTTTCCTATACATACTTTTGTACAAAGCAACTGCATTTACACATTTCTTTCAAAAATTAAAATGTTTAATCACGCAACCAAAACAGTTTGAAAGCTTTGAAAAAGTAATTATAATTGGCTGAAAAAAATGCTTACCGTTCCAAAAGCCATATCAAATACTTTATTAGTCAAAGAAGTCAACCAAACAAACAAATTAAGTACTGTAGTGAGAATTTATTACCGAGTGTAGATTTGAACTCTCTTTCTGCTTTGGACAACGGCTTTTTGTGAGCTCCTGGCAAATTCTTCAACCTACGTATCCGCTCTTCCAGGACATTGTGCAGTTTGATTGCACGTTCTATCCTGTCATCCAATAATTGATGTTTCCCCTCTACTTTTATGAGTTTTTGTTGTGCATCTTTTAAACGAGTTTGCTGGTCCTCGATTAACCTCTTCAACTTGGGCTCATGCTGCTTGAGCTCGTAGTACACCTACACGTGGTTAGATGAGAGGAAGAAGGGGGAAGTTTAGATGTTACACCCATGGAACACTAAACCCACTAGATTATCTAAAGTAGTTGATAAGCACAACATAGTTATGCAATAAATTGCAATTACCGCATGCGCATACTCCACATAATTTTCATGGAAGAGCTTGAAATACTGATGAAGCATGGACCGACCTTCAATGGAATCAGCAGTCACAGAACGCATAGTTGATGATGACTGAGGAAGGAGAACCACCTTAGGTCCGCCAAGAAGATCTTTGCTTATAATTTCAGGTCTTTCACTGTCATTTCTCTCTCCTGTTGCTGCTGCAGCAGATTTTCCCTCGTATAGAAAATTGCTAACCTGAACTGGGACTAGAAGGTTCCAAGTCTTCATCTCTAGAACAATGCATTCGTGAGAAAGGGTAACTCCCAGAATCCAAGAATATCCTAAAGAATCAGATATTGAGGCATAACCACAAAGAGGACAAGGGCTGGAAGTGTCTCCCTGGCAGGTATTCAGAACAGGATGCACAGAGGGAGTTCTCATAGTTTGGTTCTGTCCTCTGCTTTGACTTGTGAAGGGGAGAAAGTGCAATATAATCGAGTCTATACCTCCCTTATGAAGAGCATAAATTCTTTGATCCATAAGTTTATCAGCAAACATTGTTATAAGAGAATCTTTTTCCATTTTCTTTGGAAGGGCTAGATCTACGATAGCCAGCCTCAGCAAAGGGGGTGGGAGCCCCGACCAAACTGTATGATCAAGTGGCTGATCAAGCTTCACCTTGGTGAGCTTCCTTGTAACCACTTCACATATCATAGCAAGACCAAGAATATTGTCATTTGGATCAACACGTACTCGTGGAGGATTACCAAGATTCCAGACAGGTTGAATTTCATCTGCAAGGGCATCTATCTGCAGTTGCCCACCACTCCAAGCTGTCACAAGAACTGAGTCTTTGCTGATTAGATTATACAATAAACTTACTGCACGGCCTTCACATTCTGCACCTTTAATTGATATATCTCCTTCATCTCCATTATTACATGCCCTCCTCAAAGGCCCCTGGAGATCATGTCATGTGAAAATTAATGACTCCAAACCCATGCATATGCCATACCACTAAAATTTTGTTAGTAACACATTCTTAATATGAATACATATATGGATATACATGGTTGTCAACTACCAATTGCATTCATTGAATGTCTCATGTGTCATACCTGCAATGCAAGTGAGGCATCAAATAAAGCACAAGGCTGGGCTACTACCACATATGCATCTCCTCCATCTGTTGCTTGAACTAAATTTGGAAAAGTTTCTTCCAACCAAGAAATTGCAAGACTGGAATTCACAGCTGTTGGATTGGGTGATTTGAGCCCAAAGGACTGAGCATCGTTATAAATCTCCAATATAGATTCAGACTTGTAAACACTGTCGAGGACAAAGCAATCACTTAGAGACAGTAATATACATAGTTCTATCCAATAATTGTAGGCCCAATGCTAAGAAACTATTAGGCTCTAATCAGAACTTTTAGTAGGCTGTAGGGAGGGACATTTTCTTGAAGTGAAGAAGTGTACACTTAAACCATTATTTATGACTTCAGATGATGAGGGAAAATATTCTCTCTGAATCTCACCTCCACATATTTTCAGAGTACTAAATATTTGAAGAATGAAAACCAAGAAATAAGTCCGTCTCTGATGATATCCTAAAGTCAATTAAAGCAAGGAGAGATGTGATAAATTGAGTACCTTCTAAATGGAACAACTGGGCAGAGGATGTAAATTGAACCATCACTGAATAAAACAAACACCTGCAGATTTAGCAAATAAGCTTTCATAATCATATCTTAGTCCTTGGAATGTTAAACAAAGGTATCGTAGCCACCCACAAAGGTATATAAGAAAGCAACTTTCATGTTTCTTTTTTTTTTTATATAATCATAACAATATAGATAAAAAGAAACACAGTTTTTCATGGATTGAGAAATAGTAGTACTAACATCACAACCTTACTCGAACGGGATATGTTCTTTAACATGCATAATTATGTCCTTGAGTTCTAAGTAGTACTGATATCAGGTTTCAGATCCAACACAGATTATGGTTACTGAAATATTCCTAATGCCTACAAGTCAATACATAGCATGATACAAAAAATTCAGAGATTGAAACCACTGACTCTTAAAGTATAATAGAGCACCAAATGAATAGAGCACCAAATGAACAGAGCACAGAAAGCTAGGTGAGGACATTGCTAAAGTATCACAAAGAAAAGGTTGGATCTTTTAATTCTTTTTTTTTCTTGGTAAAAGAACTTTTAATTTATGTGTAGGCATCAACATGGAAGAAATCATTGAAAAGTTAGAACAATTGAATCAAATATCTGGCAAAAGAAAAAGTGAAAGATACTAACATCATTATAAAGAGAAAATATTATATCATCCAAATTTGAGATTTCAAATTTCTAATTAATGAACTTACACTGAACTTGTCCCACAAGTGGTCTTCCCCAAATGAAAAATCAACAGGGCAGATTGACGTGGCATTTTTAGATTGACCAGGTTCCACTGGCTGTAGATAATATTCTTGCTCTGGATGCACAAGATCTGTAGACAAATTGAAAAGCCTGAAAGGAAAAGGAGTTATATAATAAAGCACCCAGATCAGATGTTTAGGAAGAAACTAATTGGCAATGGAAATCTTATGAACGAATTGGATTGTTTTGGCTAATCAACAAGACACATTGGAGCAAACCACAAATTTCATGATCTAAGATATCAATAATTGTTTTTCTGCTGTGTCTGAGAGGGAAGCAATATCCATCTCTCCATAGACAAATCTTATATTTAATCATTTGCAACAAGCTATAAATAGCATTTTTTTAATGCAATTGAACAAGAAAAAGAGAGTCCATTCAGGACAGGTGATAATCGAACTGTTCTCAAGCATCAAGAAAAAACTATTATTAACAAAAATTGTACTTCCATTCCTAGTTGACTAGCAGTAACAAGATTTTGTCAATGTTCATACTGAACATGAAAAAAAAAACAAAAGCCACAAGAAGTCACCATTAGCTTACAATAAGAGCAATTTAAAAGTTAAATTCTTCTCCTCATCCTCTAAGGTTGTATAAGTTGAATCCTAGCCCACAGAGCAATATGGAGCCAAGTTTTAACTTAGTCGCAATAAGATAGATAGACCCAAAATAACCAAGTTCTATACACGTAAAAACTAGGGAAGGGAAAGCCACATATGAATAGAGGAAGAGTGTGTAACTTTGTGATTTTGAGGGGTCCAAGAATATTGTTAGTTAGGGAGAGAGTTGTGAGGTGAGTTTTTCTTGGGCTTTAAGAGAACCTTCGGCAGTGAGGAGAGGTATGTTTCGGTATAAATTGCAAGAACCATGTTTTTATTATGTTTAGAGAGTTGGGTAGCTCTAGAATCTCCCTTGGTGTAACCAATCCATTCATAAATAAATTGAGCCTTACTGACAACCAGAGCCAACTTTAGTCCATGACTACATTTATTTTATTTTGTTTCTCATACTTCCAAGTATTTAGATTTCATCCATCCTAAACTTCACAGAAACTGTTTTGATATTTTGGCATTGAATTTCCATATCGCAGACCAACAAATATGAATGATGGATGACATTACATGGACATCGTTTTAAAGCCATATATTGAAATATTTGACAGAAATAGGTAAGAGAATCCAAGCAGCAAAACAAGATTTCAAACCTCTAGTAAACAGTTCAATATGGTGAAAATCTACTTCTGGACCTCTACGATTATTCTCATATCGACTTAAAAGACCCAAAAATCTCTAAATAAGTAATAAGAATAAAATCGCACTATGTATGGTTGAATAAAACGTCATTATTCAGGAAACACAATACCTGAAAACAGAATCAGATGAAAGCACTCCAAGATGGAAGTTGCTATATGGGTGCCAAGAAACTTGAAGCGTGCGTATGACATCATGGCCACCACAATAGATTTGCGGACCAACTCTAACAGTCCTGTAACACAAATTGACAGATTCATTCAGGAAGAACTAAATGGAAAACATGTTTTGACATCCTTTCACAAGCTCTACATAAAATAGAGAACAAATTGACAAAACATATGAATTATTTGCAATTTAACTACAACAGATGGAAACCAAACTTAAAGCATTAGCACAGTTGTTGACTCTTCCTCACCTACAGATGACAGTGTTGTTATCTCTGGTAGAACTATGACCATAAAGGTACATTATACACAACCCGCCCGAACCCACAAGGGCCAATGCCGATCCATTCTGATTAATAGAAATCTTCTGCACCACAAAGTCAAGCTGCACATCCGGTTGCAATACCTGTTCAAAGCAATTGAGATTATGAACAAAAAACTAGAGAAATGAGAGAAAACATTACACAAAAGACTTGTGAACAAAAGGGGCCGTTCCTTTTCAAACACTTATTAAATGAAAATAGAGAAAGTGAAAAGTAGAACTGACTTTAGAAGGAGAAGCGGCGAGGACGGAGGTGGGTTCGGGTTCTCCGAGGCGGATGGAAATACGGTGCAAGCAGAGTTTGGTGGAGTCCCAGAAATAGAGACGAGAGGCGCCGTCGGACACTAGAAGGTTTCGGAGAGGCGGAGAAACAGAAACGCCATAGTCGTGGCCGGAGGAGGAGGAGGCGGAGGTGGAAGTGGAGGCGGGGGCGGGAGTGAAAATGGGGTGGGTCTTGAGAGGAAGCCAATCGACATCCAGTTTTGGGGTTAGGGAACGAGGGGGGTCAGAATCAGCTTCGTTCAGGTCGAAGTTGTATCTCATTGTCGTTTGAGAATGTTGCTAATCGCCGATTTTGATTTTCGATTCCGGCGACTGCTTCGTCCCGAAACTGAAGGGCTCAGTAGCCTCCGTTTTTTTTTTTGGGGTGGAAGTGTCTCCTTCAAACGATGTCGTTTTAAGAATGAATGAATATTCCTTTCTCTATCCTCCTTTTCGCATTAAGACTTCCATAGAAATGATTTAAATGAGTGAATTTTAGATGGAAACTACAAACATAGATCAAGGTTGTTTTTATAGGAAAATTGACTAGTAATTAGATATATTAGAAGGATATCTAATACGGATATCTAATTTAGAGTATTGAAAGTTGGTAATGCTTTTACATTAAAATTTTCTTTTCTTTCCAAAAAAAAAACCTAAAAACGCTTTTCTTTCCCACATTTTCTCTTTTATCTTCGTCTAACTTCTTTTCTCTTAAACTCTTGTCATTTCTTAGAATTTTTAGTCACTTTTGAACAAGTCCTCTTATTATTTTTTAAAATAGAAAACAAACCAACAAGCTCTACTCTTTTACTACCACTTAGTCTTTTTGTCGAAAAAAATTCGACTAATTCATAGTGGGATAAGTGGTTGTATATGGTGTTATACCAAGCTCACTAAGATGATGATTCATTGTGAGGTGTTGGACTTTGGTGAATCAATTAACTGTAAGATGTTTGTAAAAAGAGGAAAATTTCATGTTCAAAAACTTTTGTTTCTTTTATTTATTTTTTACCTTAAAATTAATTTCACCAAAGTAATTTTCTTGGAACTCTTAATCCTAAATCAAACCTCCAAATTTCATCTCTCTCAAATCCTTCACTTCTAGGGTCTCATTGGTTCTTAGTCCGGAGAATAGCAAGTCAATTCTAATGGTAGTTCGACTCGAGATTGTGAGAAGATTACAAACAAATTAGGAGCAACAAGGGTAAATTTTCTCTCAAGCCTAATTTAATTTAATTTAAGGTTTCATGTTAATTAAGAGCAACTATGGTACAAATTTGATATGATTTCTGTTGTGCATGTCTAAAATCTATCATGTGGTATTAAAGCATGCTTATGATGGGTGTCAATTTATTAGATAAATTGTGGATTGAACTAAAAAATAGTTATGGTTTTGAGAATTAAATTAAAAGCTTAGTTTTGCAATGGTTATTGTAATTGGGCTAGGTTGTGTGGCCTAATATGCATGAGACAGGGTTTATAACTTTTCTAGAGTCATTACAGTTGTTTCTAGGTTGTGAATTGCAAAACCGGGAGAGAAAAGATTGAAATTTGAAGAAAAAACTGCATAGACCTGAAAATACCTCAGACTCGAGAACCCGACCAAGAACCCGCACGTGACCCGACTGTTCTACTCCCATCAACATCCGAAAAGTGGCCCATCCGGCGCGCACCACGTGTTTTTCTTCCGCATCCTGCTTCGCGCTCGCGCGCCTGCCTCACATAGCCCCGCCGCACGTCTCCTTTCCTGTGCGCCAAGTGTCTGTCCGCCCCACCCGGTTTTCTTGACCCACGTGCCTAAGGTAATTTCTCCTGTTAGTTTGGGCCGATTCGAGGTGGTCTTGGCCAATTCAATCCAAATTTAAGATGTATATTTTAATTAAATTTAATATTTTTATGTAGTTTTAAAATCTCACCCAAAGTTAACATGTCTATGTATGGAAAGTATGTTATAATCATATAGTGTATTCTAAGTATGTTAATTAATTAATATGATTATTTTATTTACTTGTTTACTTATTTATTTTATTAAATTATATATAGTTCCATGTTATTAATGTAGAGATAGAATTTTATGTTTAAATATAAAAAATATGAATTAGTTTCTCGTCTTTACCAATGAGTGAGTATACGGTGTGGTCTTCCAACGCCAAAAAGATGTCATTGGGATATTGATGACTTTACCCACTTTACTTGTATATATCTTCTCAAGACCAAGGAGAGAGTTTTTTTAAAAAAATTATTCAATTTAAAGTTATAGACAAAACACAATTTCAATCAAACATCAAAGTTTTTCAAACCGTTTGGGTGGTGAATACCACTCCCTCTCCAACTTCCTCACTTCCCATAACATTTCTCAGTGTACTACGTTAGAAAGAAGTATACTTGCGAAATAAAAAATTAAGCAATACAAGAAATGTGTACCTACATATATATGTGATTCACTAACTCGGTAGCTACGTCCATGAGGTAGGGGAAGAACAATATTTTTTGAGAAAATAATTTTAGAATACAAAATGATATCTCTAGGTTATAAAGTTAACCTAAGTTAAAAGTCGTAAATAACTTATAAATAAATATATATGCTCAATACTAGAACCAAAGAGCTTTCAAGGGTGTCACCCTCGAATTCCATCAAGGCTCACCGCACCTAGACCCAAACTAACTGACTAGTCAGCAAAACTTTCTTATTAAGTTGTTCCCAACGCCACGTAACGAATTTAAGACATTTCAACAACAAAATTAAATGAAAACATCAACATTTTTTAATATGTAAATGCATCAAGAAGAATTTTCTAACATAGCATAGAAAAATACATTCCGTTGATTGAAATTCCAGTTTGTGCTTATTGAAGAGGGGAAGAAAGAGGAAAACAACAACAACCAAAAACTTTTTAAACAAGAATGGGGAGAGTGGGTAAAGCATTAATTAAGGAAGTGGTTTTTTTCTTCCATTGTTAAATGCATTCTTTAATTAATTAGACTTTGACATTATGTTGCTACAATTAAACCATTTTTATCTAATTTATTTTGTGGTAAGGCTCTAATACTTTTATAATTAGATTTCAGTATTTTTCCTTCCATGACTTTGAATGTTTTAATTGAATTGTTAGATTTGTTTGTTTTAATATGCAAAACATTGCTTAATGTTTAAGCTAAAATTGAATAGGCATCTATATATTCTCTTTTTCCATTGAAAAATAATCGAGAAGAATTGGAACATCTCTTCATCAACATTCTCTGTCTTGTATTTAATAAATCTTTGACATATTTGAAGTTTATAAATTACTAAAATATTTACTAATATAGCAAAATATCATAGTTTATCACGCATAAAAAGCATTTTACTATATTTATAAATATTTTTATTCATTTATCTATATTTGAAAACTAACTCCTAGTAAAATTCATAAACTTACCATTCATTATTTTTATTTTTTTTTAACATGATAAGATCTCAGTCTCTAAATAGTCTGTGTAGGAATCTATTTATGGTAATTTTAACAAACAATAAGATTAAATTCTAATTATAAACTATGTGAACTAAATGTTAACTTTTTTATAATAATAAAATTTCTAATTTAACGAATTAAATGTCTTCAAACAGAACAATCTCTTTGTTGCATCTCAACATCTTAACATCTTAAGTTGGTTGTTGAACTTCATCAATATTTAATTCCAAACTTATACTTCTTTACCCTTTTCTTTCTGACCATTCTACTGTCAGAAATTCAAACTAAATTCAAGCTTGGAAAATGCACATATCAAACTGACATATTCAACAAAGTAAACTAAACCAGAATAGTATTTCAGAAACAAAGGTCTAGAACTCGAGATGACAACAAACAAACCTAGAGAGAGTCGGAATCAGACGCCGAATATCATAAGGTCACATGGTCCTTTACCATTTTTTATTTGTACTGATTCATACTATACAGTATACATTTTACATCAGATAAACTTGGATGGCTAAATATGAGACAAAATTGTATATTTCTATATAATATTCAATAGTGACACAACTAAAAATTTATAGACAGCATGATGTATGTTAGCTTTGCACCTCCTGAATCTCCAGATGAGCTGATTTCAAGTTATTACTTAGAAATCTGTTTCACAAAGAAATAGGCTGAAATCAGATCCCAATCGAGCAACATCGAGAGCAAAATGATTGAATGTTTCGTGTCGACGTGTTGTAACTTAAACTCACCTGAAATCTGAAGACCGGGGTGAAATAAGTTAGACGGAAACAAGTTCTGATCTCCTGAGATGGTGATTTACTTCACCCTTTCCTCTTGAAGAATCTTTTGGTACCTGGGGAAACCACTCTTGCAAGCAGAAACCTACAACGAAAAAAGAAGTTAGAATTGTGTTACTTAATACGTTTATCAAATGAGTAGCCAAGTTTTGGCAACTTTATTGAATAATTTCTCAGTTCGAAAGTTCATCTACTGTTTTATTACACAAGAAACAGACCTTCACTTCTACCTAAAGATGAGTAATAGAAGACTCAAGACTGTGTTGGACTTGGGTCTAAACGAAAATTTAGAAACTACATAAGAAAAAATGAATCAAATTTGTTGAATTTATAAACAAAATGAAGTTCAATAGTCTAAAGGATCACAATGATGCTTAAAATGATTCTTCTCTGCCTTTCTTTCTGGCGAAATTGCTCATCTCGATTCTCGTTAATAATATTATATCTACAATATGATTAATATTAGGTTTTTTCTGTTAGAAGTAGGAAAGATGTTAGGTATATAAGCAAGGCCAATATTTTCACTAATACAAGGTTTATTATTTTTTTCCTTTTAAATCAAACGCAAATCCACGTGTACTTGGGTCCAAACTATATTATATCGTATTATAGAGAGACCCATTGTCCTAACAAAAATCAATCCCTTGAGACTTTTTCTATGTAATCTAAAAGAAGCTTGACAACTAATGCCAGCCTAATGGGAAGGAAATGGATGCCGAACGTTGAGTAATATTCTCCCTTGGAAGCTCAGCTTATGATATGCCAAAATGTGGGCGTACAGAAGCACATGACAAAGGTCAAGAGCTTAGTGTTATTACAGCTAAATGACAACCACTATTGAAATAATTGCCAACCACAAAGGCTTTATCCAATTGTGAATCGATATTTTCGATATCAATTCTCTATTTAAAAAGTTAATCTAACATAGAAAATGGAAAAGGAATCAGGAATAAAGATTTTGGTAGAAAAATTGAGAGAGATACCAAAGAAAACAGACAGAATATGGTAGAAGAATAAATAAAAAGTATTTAAAAAGGATACTTCCTTGACTTAGTCAGAAAGTTGAAATTTTTGAAGTTGCTATTGTTTTTCATTTCTTGTTAATTAAGTCTTAGATATATATGAAGTAAGGTTATTGACTTTCTAGAAGAAGTGTATTTAACTCGATTACTCTTGTGAAATGAAGAAGCTTCCTTGTGAATTCGTTGAAGTTCTGTAAAATGTAAGACCTCAAAATTTAATGGTTTCTGACTTTTCTAAACAGCTATATTCATTTCAATAAGAGAAAATAACTTAATGATCACTTTCACTAAAGGGAAATAAGAGAAAATTGACCTAAAAAAAAATAGAATAAAATAAAATAAACCACCCATGAACCATAGGAGTTGTTTTAATTTCCATTGTCACTTTCAATTTGTGCCATTACTCATCTTGTCATAACTCCAAGAGTAGTTGGGTTTTTTCATTAAGGCTCTAATTTTAATACCTCACAATTTTCGAGGGTATTTCAGACAATTCTCAAGCTCAATGTTTGGAAGAAACTATTTGATGAGGCCACCACAATGCTACGGATGGATGCATAAGAGAAAAAGGGTAAGAGTATCTCAAATTTATATCCTATGGTTATTACGGGATATGCAGATAGTGGTCTCAAAAGAAATCAAATGTTAAATCATCAAATGATTCAAAAACTTAAACTAAAGGATGAAGTTAAATTTAGGATTATATCATCTGATAACGAGAAAAGACTTTGCAAGTGTGCTAGAGGATTGGTATGAAGCAAAACATTTCTCAGAGGCATATCATCAAACACTTACCGCTTCAATATCAATCTTGTAAACAAGAAGCTTCCTCCTCTCTCTACAACTCGTCCTATACGCCACAGCAACATGGCCAACAGCCAAAGCCAAAGAACACATAAACAAAGCCACCTCCATACTTCTCACATATCCACCTCGTCCAACATCTCTCAACCCATCACCAAACACAAACGAAGCCTTCAAAGAAACAAACACCAAGGAAATCACAGAACAAAACGTAGTAATCCCCAAATACGGCCCATGCGAGAGCCTGGGCCCATCGCAAAAGCTATAAACACCTACACCCAAACACAAAACAACACAATCAAATCAAACCCTCAAAAAAGAAAAATAAAACAAATCAGCCAGATGGGACTGGTAAATGAGTACTTACAGATAATGATAGCGGATCGTATGAAAGAAATGAGAGGGATATCGACAAGGGAGGATCGAAAATCGTAGTTACTGAGATAAGAAGGAAGAGATTTAAGGGAAAAAGAGTAAGGGTAAAGAGAAGCAGAGAGAAGAGCAGAGGGAAGAAGGGCATCAGCAAGGACAAGAAGAACAGGGGCAGAGAAAAGGAGAAGGGAAATCAACATAGTGATTAAGAAGAAAAGGGTTTTGATTCCTCTCCATAAACGCTTAGATTTCTCTTCTTTTGAGAAACCCATTTGGGATTTTGATTGTTAATGATCTAGGATGCTCTGTTGTTGTTGTTGTTGTTGTTTTTGAGGTGGGTATGTACAAGGAAAGTAGGTGAAGAAGAGAAATGGAGAGTTGGGCATTTTTAAGCTCATCTATGGAGAAGATCAGGGAGAGAGAGAGAGAGGAATGCAAATGATTTTGTTGACTCAAAATTCAGAGCACTGTGAGGGATAATGACAAATGCTCTGTTTTGAACATTACACAGTCAAAAGGAAAAAAAAAAATCTAAACTTTTTTTTTAATGTGTGCAATTCCCTAAGTTAACGGCAATACCTAAATGCGTTAAGGTTGGTTTTTTTTTTTTTTTTTTCTTCAAGTCCTTCTACCTTTTTCTTTTTTTAATTCATTAATTTGATTTTTTTTAAAAAAAAAAAGTCCATTCGTTCAAAGTTCAACCTGATAATTGTTTTTTAAATTAATTGTATTTATTGTTTTCCTACTAATTTAATAATTTAAATTAGTTTTAAACGTTAGTATATATATCATCTTCAAGGAAAATGATTGTTCGTTGATGTGTAAATTAGTTAAGTTTTAAGCTTAGATTGTTGACAAGGTTAAAAAATTCTAGATTTTGATAACATTTTTAAAGAACCATAAGACTATTTTTTTAAAAAAAAATAATAATAAAAACATACCGAATGTAAATTGGAAAAAAAAATAAGAATTTGAATGTCAACTACACGCAATTGAGAACTCTAAATGTGAAACAAAAAAGTGTGATGACACTACAAATTGTTTTAAATTTATGTCGTAAGAGTTGCTAGTCTTTACCTTTAATGTTTGACAAAGTTTAACATTACAAACTCCTAAGAGGTGCAATATGGACTAATACCCCATTCACGTGGATATTTTGGCTTGTTTTTCTTTTTGTTTCCTAAATCATCTTACTTCATTCTCTTCTTGACTTATGATAATAAATACTCACAACTTTGCTTTGGGTATCACTAAAAAAGACTCAACACCAATGAAGATAATTGTATACACTTACATTTACATGATCTCATCTAACCATCATGGATTGACCTAATGATAAACATGAGACATAGCTTCAATAACTAACTAAGAGATCATTGATTCAATCCATGATGACCACTTATCTAGGAATTAAGTTACCTTGACATCCAAATGTGCTATCAAGGTAGAAAAAAATGAAGCTTGTAAACATTTGATAACTATTTTATTTTTGAGAATGAAGCTTATAAAACTACACTTCCACCTCTAGCTTTCTTCATTTGTTATTTTTTTTTAACTAATAGTTCAAAAAACCAAGCCAATATTTGAAAACTTAAAAGCAAAATAACTTTCACAAAGTTTTTTTTTTTTTTTTTTTAATTTAACTAAGAATTCAATCATTTTACTAAAAAAAAGATGGCAAATTATTATAAGACAATAGAAAATGAAAAATAGGTTTAATTTTAAAAAAAAATAAAAAAAAAAAAAAAAAAAAAAAAAAAAAACTAAGTGGTTATCAAATAAGACCATAATTAGTCATTTGATAATAATTTTTTTTTAAACAAGAAAGAAATAGATTTCTTAACCACAAAGATATGATGACTAGGATAAAAATAATTTTTATTTATTTATAATTACTTAAAAACATTCAATACAAACATCTTACCTTGTTTGAATAAGTTTTCTCAAATTTGTAAGAAGATTTTTGGATTTTGGCTGGTGAAAACCAATAAAGAAAACATAATTTGAATAGAATAAAGTGAATAAAAAGAAAAATTTAGAGGGAAAATTGAAGGGAAAATTCCTTGATTAAGTTGGTTTTATAAGCATACCTTAATTGGAATTGTTTGTGGGTAAAAAGAATAATAAACATAAACATAAACATAAATGAAGCATTAGATGGCGGGACCGACTTGATTTTGAGCCATGTGATCACATGGACCATTTTTTGTCATTCCCTATTTAAATACCTTCATTGGTTGGATTCCCTTTTCTAGTTGGATTAATGCATTCTTTTAGACTTTCTATTTATTTATGATAATTTTAACTATAATTTCCTTTTTGTTATTTCAAAGATTCCCTCCTAACTAACTCCCTACCTATTTACTTTCATTTGTTTATTTCAAAAAAAGAAAAAAAAAACAAATGGTATTTATGATTATGTTTAATGTTTTTAATTAGATTTACTACTTTGTTTAATTAATTGAGCGCATATATATATATATATATATATATATATATCAAGTGAAAGTTTAAAGTCATTTTTGCTATAAATATGTGATATCGGGTTTTGAAAATTGAATTTTAAGTTCTTACTTTGGCATAAATTTATACATCATCTATTTTGGAATTGTGTAGTCGTTTTGCTTTTTCTTGTAGATTTTCTCCGCTCCAAATTATGAATTTACTGTTAAATTAGACCATGTTAAGTTTGTAAGTGATATTTTCTTCTTGGCGAGATTTTGACAACAACAAATATATATTTTATCAGTTGTTGGACTTTACATTGAAAATTAAATTAATCATTTATTGTTTAACTTTCATTGATAATTTAACAAAATTTGGATATATTTTGAACTTCAAACAATTTGATTTATCACATGTGATATAAGTATTTTGTATGCTTTTCTATCATGAACATTTACTTATTAAAGAAAATAAATAGAAAGATAAAAGTTTAAGAAACTATTAATTAGTTTCTTTTCTATCATGAACATTTACTTGTCAAATAAAATAAATAAAATAAATAAAATAATAAAGTTTAAGAAAATATTAATTAGTTTATTTATAAGAAAAAAAAAGAAATATAGAGAATTTGAGGATATAAATAACAACCATATTAATAATACTATACAAAAATATTTAAAAAATCATATAAATGAATGAATGGTTTGTAGACTCAAAATTCGAATCCTACTGAGTTCCAAGACCTTATCATGATCTATTTGATAACATCATTTAGCCTAGATGATAACATAATCTCGACCTTTTAATTTATCCATTAATTATGTGACATAAGTGATGATCTAGTTGTTCAACTTTTTTCTTCTTTTTTTGTGTCCATTCATCTCCACCAATTTTACTAAAGTAAAAAAGAAAAAAAGAAAAGAAAGTATAGGTAGAATCTATGATGTTCCAATTAATTAAGTGATATATAAAAGATAATTAGGGAGACGAAAATGTGGAAGTGAGTTAGATATTTGTTAGGACTAGGGAGAGTGGTTGGGTTAGGTAGTAAGATCCAGTTGAAAGGATTTCCAGGTTGGTTATATATTCTTATCTAAACCAATCCATTAACATAATAACATACTCATTTCTTTTTTAAAAAATAAATAAATGGAAATCTTAGTCTCAAAAGATTCCACACAAATTTACCTACTTATACTCTTATTAATTATTATTACTACTAATCTTTTTAAAAAAGACAAAAGACTTGTTTACAAAAATAGGGCAAGAAAGGACCCTTTAATTTATTCCCTCTCTATGTTAATGACTTGTATCCTTCTCATACTTGGGTGTTTGGATTTTGGAATCACTTTCCATCATCATGTGTTTAACAACAAATAGCATATATGATATATATATACACCTCAATTGCCATACATGTGATCAACAAATTTCTTAATTTGTTATAAAAATGATACTTGAAAATCTTTTTCTTTATTCCATATATCAACTTTTATGAAAATATAACAATTTACTTTTTATACTAACAATTTAATTTCTTAGATTCAATTGTGATTACAATTTTATGGAATTTCCAACATCCGTGGATAAATAAGTTAATAAGAAACCGAAATGGTCATACAACCTACAAAAATTGAAGTAGTTAAAATCTTAGATAAAGAATTTTATTGCTAACTACAAAGATTAACTTATTACCTCAACTTGGAAGTAACCTAAAAGTGAGTTTAGTTGAGTCGTAATTTGACACATGCTCTTCTATTCTAAAAGTAGGAAGTTCAAATCCTCTTATATTTATCGGTGATTATTTTTTTATCACTTATAGACCAATATTTGCTACATAGTCTATAATGTAAACTTTAGTTTCATGATTATACAATAAAACTCTAATATTGTATATAACAATAAGTGTGAAGATCTTTTGAACTATATGATTTTACAAATTAAATTTAGATGAAGAATAACATACCTTGATCCATGAATAATCTTCTTGAGAATTTGTTTTTCTCTCGCTTCCTTCATTCAGATCTTAATTAGATTTTTTGATGGAAAGAATGAACTACTCAGCTGTGAGAAAACCAATCCCTAAAGTTCTATTTATAAACATCACCCATCATAGTGTTTAATTAATATATTCTCTTTTTACTAATGGGTCTAATAAAATAATATGTCCAAAAGAGATAAAATAACGTATAATGCATATGGGCCACCTTAATAATAATATTATATTTAAAATAAATCTAATATATAAGTCATATATTTGATCGATTTCGACATATTTTACTATATTTACAAATTTTTAAAATTATGTTATATACTTAATTATTTTAAATCTAACACTATGTCTTAGGAAACAAAAATTATGATACATAAAATCTTGTTGAAAATGAATTTATAATGCTTAAGGGAAAAAAATCAATATGATAGTTGCGTCACCAAGCATATTGATCCATCATTTATTTATTATTTTTATTAAATCAAACGAGTTTCCATCGTCACCATTAATATTATAAGAAATAAAATAACTAAACGAGTATGGATTTTTAATTCTTTATTGAAAAAAATAGTTCTTAAATTATTATGAAATTTTAAAAAGATGAAATATCTTCTAATTTGAGTTAGATCATTGCGTTTGTCATAAAGTTTTAGGAATTAAGATTGTGGACGTAACAAGATATATTATCTTTCTATAACAAAACCCATAAATTTTTTTTATCGATTTAAATCCACATTTTTCTAAATAAAAAAAAAAAAACCATTTTTCCTTTTTTTGCTGGACAGAGTTATGTTGTGCCAAAATGAAAATAATAAATATTATCATAAAGTAAAAAAAAACCCATATTCAACTCCCCCTTCTAGAGACCATATAATATGAATTCTAATATGAGTCAAAGTTGATGACTAATATTAGAAATTTGAAATTAAATATGTCTATAATATTTTTTATCATTCTTATCGGTTCAATTTGTATTCTCTTCACATTGAAGTAAAAGAGATTCTAAAATTTGGTCGACATGAAGCTATGTAGCTATTGAATGATTTTCTTAAATTGATTTATTGGCAAGTTTCGTTATTCAAAGAAATTAAGGATGTTAATTAATTCTGTGACACGTTAAGTCGTGAAATATATAAATAAGTTGTTGAATCATTACGTGTTAAATTTGGATTTGGTATTCTAAATTTGAATAATTTTAATAAACATTATTGCTTTCTCTCCTAAACCTAACATTAGATAGCCCCCATTAATAAATATTCTCCTAACTAAAGTAACA
This sequence comes from Cucumis hystrix, assembly GCA_025688845.1. NCBI lineage: Eukaryota > Viridiplantae > Streptophyta > Magnoliopsida > Cucurbitales > Cucurbitaceae > Cucumis > Cucumis hystrix. The sequence goes on along the minus strand of CM046892.1, from coordinate 10,226,265 downwards.
TTTAATAGTTATTAACAAATACTTATAAGTAATTAATGGAAAGGAAACCAAAACTGCCCATCCAACAAATTTAGCCTAATATAGATAGGTTTTATTTTTAAATGTTTGTATTTATAAAAATAAATATTTGCAAAGGTTTGAATTCTATTTTGATTTAGAGTTTTCTTTTTATATTTTGGTTCTTTTAACTTTTGTAAAATGTTATTTTATTTAACATATATATATATCTTAGTTGTTCTTAAAACTTTTAAAATGTAAATGTTTAATTTTTTTGTTTGTTTATCTTTGTATTTTCATATTTGTTTTGATCTTTACTTTTGTTTAAAAGTTAACAAATTAATGATGTACTCTTGATAGCATGTTAAACCGATAATGATTTCAATTAAATCAAGTTAATTAGATATGTTAGGACACAAACATATTTGTTTAAATTAGACAAGTAACCTAGAAATTTTAAAAGTTCAACACTAGAATGAAAACTATTTTTTTTTATAGATATGAAAAATAAAATTTAGATTATTTTTAAAAAACATAATAAATTAATTATTTTTAAATATAATAAAATAATATTAACAAATATAATAAAATTTCAGATACTATCAAATAATTTTTATAGATATATTTATTAATGACATAGATAGAATTAACTGATAAAAGTTTTTGAAATTTAAAAATTTAAAGTTGATATTTATCTAATATAAAAGAGAAAAAGGAGAAGAATAATAAGGAGGGTGAGGTGATAAAGAATTGGTGGGGGTTTGACAAATAATATTTGAGCAGTCAAAGAAGAACGCAATAACCGAGCAACCCATGATATATATAGCCTCGCAGCCTCTCTTTTTTTTTTTTTTTGTTTTAAACTTCAAGGTCCATGCATCTTTAACTATATAATTAATTAATTAATTAATATTTGGATTCTCTATACAAATTCATTTACATCTTCTTTTATTTTAATAATAATAGATGCTAATTGTCATGAGGTTAATGAGAAGAGCATATGTGGAGTGATACAATCATAAGAAGACGTGTGTTTGGATTTCATCACGTCTATATATTATCCTATGAATGTGTTGCAATCTTAAAAGATCATATGATATAGTTCAAAAATATGTATATCAATTACTACTCTATCATACTCTTCTTTACCGTATTAAAAAGAATTATGTAGAAACAATTTTTACATATCTTTTTTGTTTTTGTTTTTTTTTTTTTTTTTTTTTTTTTTACACTTTGTTGAGTGATCATTATTTTTCGAGTACGTTTTTTCATAGTAGATCATACAGTAACATTAGAATAAAAGGTATTACATATGTTATGTAAAAAAGAATAATTAGAACTAAAAAATTTCATGTGTAATGTATATGTTTCATAAATAGTATAGAAGAAAGTTGTTTTCTTTATCTTTTCTAACTATATATTGAATTAACCTAATTAATTAATCTTAAATAAATGGATGATTAAAGATACACCGCAACAACCAACATTCACTTTTTACCCTGCTTTTTTATGGCGTAGAAATTTCTACCATAAACTTATAAATGTTAGGATGTGTGTCAAGGATGCTCTTGTAACTCCTCCTTAGAAACGAGCCATGGACAACGAATTCATGGTTCTAATGGACTACACTTGGCAGCTTGTTCCTATGTCTCCATCTCAAAACATTATTGGAAATAGATGGATTTTTTGCCTCAAATGACATCCCGATGGGAGAATTCAATTTTATAAGGCCTAATTGGTTGTCAACGGGTTTCACTAGCATCCCTGGAATTGACTTCTTTGAGACATTCAGTCCTGTTGTTAAGACTTCTACTATCCAAGTCATCCTTAGTGTTGTTACTAAGGGATGAGTTTTTTGTCAACTTGATTTTAGTAATGCTTTTCTCGCTGATAAGTTTACTAAAGTTGTCTACATGCAACAACCGCTAGGATATGAGAATTTTTGTCGCCCTAATTATGTATGCGCCATATATGGCCTCAAACATGTTCCAAGGGCGTGGGTCACACTCTTAAGGATGTTCTCTCTGGCTTGGGTTTTCTCAGTTCTTAATCTGACGACTCCCTTTTTATTCTTCGCTCAGGTATACCATTATCATCTTTCTATTTGTCTATGTCGATGATGTTATAATCATGAATAATGGTACTTCGACACTAGATCGCTTGGTATGCGTGTTGGGACAACAAATTTGCTCTTAAAGATTTGGGTATTCTCAGCTACTTCTTGGGTATTTAGGTGCAATATCTATTGGATGACCTTCTTATTCATTAAACAAAGTATATTGATGATCTTCTTCATAGGCTTGGTCTCTCGGATCTCAAATCAGTTGCCTCCTTTTTATGCTGTCGGTAAACACTTATCTCTTGATGACGACACTCCTTTGCCTAATCCTTTTCTAAATCGAAGTACTATTGATGCTCTTTACCTTACTCACACTCAGTCTGACATTGCCTATGTTGTGAATCATCTCAGTCAATTGCTTCGAGCTTCAAATGATCAACATTGGCAGGCTGCTAAAAGAGTGCTTCATTATGTCAATGGCACCAAGAACTATGGTATATTTTGTTTCAACATGGATCTGATCTTAGCATCAAGGCCTTCTTTGATGCTGATTGGACATCCAATGTCGATGATCGAAAATCTACTGTTGCGTACTGTGTATTCGTTGGCAACAATCTTGTCTCGTGGTCTTTCAAAAAATAAATCGTTGTTGTTCGATCCAGCAATGAATCTAAGTATCGGGCACTCGCTCATGCTTCCTCTGAGTTAATTTGAATTCAATCGCTACTAGGTGAGTTGGGTCTCAAGTCAAGCCAAGTTTTGCTGTCAATCTCGTTTTTCACACACGCACGAAGCATATTAACATTTGATATGTTCCCACATCTGACCAATCAACCGATTGCTCACTCACTCTCAGTTTCATAGCTTATAGTCGGTGTTGTTCAACTTCCACCACGTTTGAGGGGGTATGTTAATTAGGACGTGTTGATCCCATCTGCCTAGACTCACTTGTGCTACCTCTTACTGTTTGTTAAAGTTTGGTTTTACTTTTTTCTATAGGTGTGATATGTATTTTGTTAGTTGCATAAATTTCTCCCAATTAGTTGTGATATATTCATGTATAAATTAGACCATCTAGTAACGTGAATGAAAGATACAAGAACAAGAAACAAGAAATTATTTTCTGGTGTGAATTTGTAAATGGTGATTTAATCTGTATTATAAATTAAAAAGAATTTCAACCTCAAAACTCAAAAGATATGTCAATTATATTAATGAATTGAATGAAGGCAATAAATTAATGATGAAATAGGAATTATTGATTTGAATATGGTCATCCTCTTATGGGAACTGAGATGTGTGTGATGAAGGTACAAATAATCAGATGCCACATGGAAATTACCACCTACAAATAAGGTGTGATAGGTCCATTTAATAAAGAAGAAAAGGACCCACGTGGCGTTTACTTGACAACATGAAACCTTAGCTTACCTCACAAGGCAGGGGATTTTATCATATTTGGCCACACACGCATCCCACACGCATATTACAAACATATTCACTTCCCTTTTCCCTTTCATTTATACCTTTACGTGTATCTTCATTTACAATCCTTTTTTCTTTTTTTCTTTTTCAAAATAAATAAATAAATATATATATATATATATATATATATATATATATATATATATATATACATACTAAAAATATCATATCCTATTAATGATAGACTTCTATTAGCACCTTTATTTGGTAGATGTCTATCAACAATATTTATTTATGTCACTGATATACGATAAACATTGAAATATCTATCATTGTCATATTTTATAAATATTTTAGTTTATTTTGTTATATTTAAAACTGTTTTATGCATATGTATATATTCGTTGAAATATTTCCCACTTTCTAGAAGATCTCTAATACACGTTGTGTGTGTTGAAAAATTGAGGGGTTTTCTTTTTCATTTTTAAAAAATAATAAATGTTAAGGATTTGAAGAAGATTTTGGGGGCATGGTGGGATATTGTTGATGTAGATCATTTTGATAAAAGCATTTAGCACTGGACAAAGATGTTTTGTATTCAAAGTGATACTCTAATGTGTTGGTATTTTCCTTTTGGTGATGTCATGTTTGAAACTTGATTAAAACTACATATCTAGTTGGTTCTTGTTCATTAATGATCATTTTGTAATGGAAAATGAATATATAAAGAAAATAGAAAATGTACGGATAATCGATACAAGGGTTTACATAATTTATTAACAATATGTTAGATATATCTATAGGTAGAAAAAGAGAATAATTTTATTAGAAAAAAAAATTATAATGTAGATCACATTCACCTATAATGTTAGAAAGATTATATAACACACGACTCTAAATCATAGGATCAAATAACTCGTAGATAATAAAATAAGTATGACAAACATGAATTCAAGTCATTTCAATACATTTTGTGTACTTTTAACTAGTTTTTTATTTTTGAAATTGACATACGATCCATCCTAATTTTGATGATGTGGTTTTTTGCTTTTCTTAAGAAAGATTTAAAATGTCTACCGAAATATAAAAATGATAGAAAGTTCTAAAAATTTTGCTTTACCTCTTAAAAAAAAATAGTATGTCAAAGCTATATGTTGGTTAATAATTGGAGAAGTTTGATGAGCTAAGTTATGGCAACAAATTTTGATTGTGCAGAGATACAATGCGTTCTTCCTCCTAAATAATTGTAGGATACATATGGTTCACATTAAGTCGAGCCTAACTTCAATCTTTAGGAACAAAAATCATACTAATTACTGTTGAGCTAAATTCAATACTTTTGACATATATCAATAATAAAAAACATGATCGTGATGTCGAACTATATTTATATCTGAAACACTTTTTTGTAGTGTATAAGTTAAAAAATCAATATATGACTTATAACTGCCTTTAAGTCCCACTATTAAATCACTTCATTATAAAATTTTATCCCCAACACAAAATATAAAAAACTGTTGCAAATTATATTTATTTATTGGGAAACCTTTTGTGTTATTAGTAAAGAAACAAAGCTTTTTAATTTGGCTTATTCGTTAGAACATTTGAGATTGTTACTTAGAGGACAAGTAGGAATTTAAAAAAAAAAATAGTAGAAATTAAATTTCTCATTATTTTCCAAAAAAAAATCTTCAAGATATAAATAAAGATGGTGATTTATTTCTTTTTCATTTTCGCAATTATCTACCTTTATTCATTTTGATTAGAATTCTTACACAAAACTTCAATCCCTTGTTGGTTTGGTTTTATTTGTTTGTTCACATTTTGAAAGCAATATATCAAAAAATAGAGTTTCAAGAAAGTTTCTTGCTTTTTTTGAAAAAAAAGAAGTTAAAAGAAAGGAAACTTCCTCCAATGGATTAGGCTTTACCTAAATAAAAGTTAAAAATCTATCTTTCTTTTGCTCTTTCATTTTCAATATAACAATATAGTGTGAGAAATCCCCTCTAGCTTCTTCTTCTCAATGGAAACAACTACACTACTTGAAAACCCATTTCTAGACCAAGGCCATTTGTCACATTAAAGTGTGCCCTTGAGGCATTATATTTTGTCTATATAAACTTAAGATTGTGACAATTGATATATATACTTTAAGAGATATATGGTTTAATTTTATGACAAAAGGATGAATTATATGTCAATTTTAAATCCATTTCTATTTAGCACCACAACCTCTTTTCAAAATAACTTTTTTATTATGTTCATTGAAAATTACACAAACTACTACTCTTCATTTAGAGTGATTTGTTATTATTGCAACCAATGAAATTTAAATTTTATAATTTAAACTCTTCCACTTACATAATATCATAAAGTTGGACACATTTTTGTGAGCAAAGCATGAGAGCAAAAAGTTTAGGGAAATGCCATTGAGGAGAAAGAAAGTAAGGAAAAATAAAAGGGATTCTTTTTTTTTTTTTTTTTGAGAAAGAAAGAAGAGAGATGATTTGATGAGGTGTTTCCTTTTCGAATTTTTTAGTATAATAATTAGGAGAAAGAAGGTATGAGATCAAACCTCCGATCTTTATAAATCACTACTGAATTAGACACACTTTGACCTCTCTTCGTACGCTTGATTTTTTGAAATATATTTAATTAAATTATCTATCTAGTCCATATTTTAAATCCCAATTTAAAAAATATATAAAATTTTGAACAATCTAAGGTTCACAAAATTATTTTTTAAAAAATTTAAGTTCATGAGTGTTTTTTACACAATTTTCAAAACTATGAAGTAAATTTTTTAATTTATTGATATTTAGGTGTTCACGAAATTAATCTTATATCTGCTCGAGAGAGAGAAGTTTTTTATCTTACATCCATTCTTCTTTTTTTGTTTTTTTTGGTTACAAAAGTAGTATTTTTAGAATTATTTAGATCTACAAAATAAATGAATAAATTATTTAATGAGACACAATAGATGAGACTAATAATAAGTAGTACTCAATTGTGTTTTCATCTTTGTTATTGGATCTCACATTAAGAATCCATTAAAATGGATCTAACATATGGGCCCAATTTCTTGCAAATTAAAGCCTCAATCATGAATTCGGCCCAATGTCTAAAACCCACATTGTTCGATCAAGAAGAAAGACTATTTCTCAAAATAAATAAATAGATAGATAAAGAAGAGAGGCTAAGTTATAACCAAATTAATTCTCAATTTTGTTTCTAATCTTTTAGATTTAGGTAATTGCAATCATACACCATGATAAATTCTTATTAGTTATATGGTCTATGAATGACAGATTTTGAAAACTAGATCTAAATTTTACTATATTTGTAAGTTTTTTTTTTTTTATATTATCTACAAATACTTTGAGTCTAATTGTTATAGTTGCAAATGTTTCTTTGAATTTTGTCTTTAATGAATTAAAAATTTCTAACGAGACCCTTTCATAAAAAAAATGTTAAAATTTGTCTACAAAAAGATCGTTTCTTTATTTTAACGATATGGGAGGTTGAGGTTCATTTAAAAATAAGTTCCTAATGTCTTAACCGTTTGAGTTATGCTCTTATTAGCATTTTTAAACAAAAAGTTCTATAACTTAACATTTTGAAAATACAATAATTTAAATTTTATGTAGCTCAAACCACTGTACACTAAAATTGTTGAACTCAAAGATGTAGAGTAAAAAAAAACATCTCTCTTTTAGCTTAAAAAAACTAAAGGAGAGAAATATGAGAGAGTAGAGATTAAAACGTTGAAATGTGTACATTATTGAGACTAATGTCACTTGACTAACTACTTGGTATTATTTTTATATAGAGAAATCTAATATAATGCTTTCACATTTTGTCGTTGAAAAGAAAACTCAAGTTTTAAGCTCTTCAATTCAAAGAAAATTCAAAATTTAAAACTTTATCAAATATTAAAATGTTACAACCATTTCATACTTTGGCCCATCACTCATTAAAAATTGTTTTATAGTGTGCTTCTCAACCAACCACGTTTGAGGCAAAAAAAATCATTCAATATAATACATTTCTCACATACCACTTGATGTGCTTATCTTTTTTTTTTTCAAGAGCATGATCAAGAAAGAATTGCTAAGCTAATTATAACAAATTTTAAGTAAATAAAGTATTTTTGAGTATTTTTAAGATAAAGTACTTTTAAACATAAAAACTATACTATAACATTGAGATTAGAGGTTCGATTATCGCATTTATTCACACATTGAAAAAAGAAAAATTTCTAAAGACGATCTAAACCATTAATATAATACATGAGACCATTTTAAATTTGATTTGATGGATGGAGTTGATGAATGGGCCATCACGAACATGATGTGTGAATATGAATATATCCTATTAGTTTGACATAAGCAATATGGCATAAAAGTTATATATATATAAATGCTTTCCACATTCTTTAACTTACAAAACTCACATCTCATTTAATTTATTGACAAAGTTAGGGTTTGGTTAGTTGGTTTTAGATGGGTGGGGGTGGGGTGCTTTTAATACATGTCAAACCCTTTGCCTTTCACCATTAAAATCAGCTTCAAAACCATAACTATCCAAATATCATTCTAAACATTTGAATTGCCCTAAACCTTTCTACCCTTTTCATTAAACTTGCCCCAATCCTTCTCTTTACCCAAAATGTCTTCTTCGAAATTGTGTGTTTCTTTACTTTTCCCCTTTTTTTCCCTTAGACATTGGGACAAATATATCTACAAATGTGTTGTTTTTAATGTGATTATTAAAATGTTTAGTTGAGGAAAGGGCTAGAGATTGTGTGTTGTTTGGTTGGGGGAATTAGGGAAAACATGTTTATATATAATAGATTATAGGGATGAGTTTGATGTTTTAAAATTTATGCGTGTACGTGTATGGACAGGGGATGACATTTGATAGCTTTAACCTTTATGTGACAAATTTTAGAGACACGCATTACTCTATCCCTTCACATGTGAATGTTACTCAAAAAGTTGTGGAAGAGAAAAAATGCATAATTTAAATCAGTGTATTACTGCACAAACAAGTACTAAAAATTAAGAATAAAGTATCAAATTGTATACCCTTATAAAAAAAGTTACTACCCTATAACAACTTGGTTTTTTTAGTTGTATACTACCATCTCATTCGAAATGGAAGAGTTCTTTTCTTCCATTCTTTTGATCTCAAATAAAATTGAAAACAAATATATTCAAGTTTGTAGTTCTATAGGAACTATTTGTTATCAAGATTATTATCACAACAAATAGAAAAGCATACATGTATTATAGATCTGAGTCTAATGAATTCACGTTGTCTCCTTAAGACAAATTTACTCACCATAGTGTTTGAGTTTTGAGAGTAATTATCTCCCAGGATAGAACATACCACATTTCTTCTAAGAGTAGCATCCCGTCTAGAACATGAACGAACGACGTTAAGATTGTGGATGTGGAGAGAAATTAGTTTTTTAGAAGACAAAAGATTATTGATAAAATCTTCTCTCAACCAAATAGAAAATGACTTATTTAGAGACTCATTCATGACCATTTTGAAAAGTCATATCTATAATTTAGTTATTAATATTTTTCATGAAGTGATGCATATCTATAATTTAATATTTTTCATGAAGTCATATATATAATTTAATATTTTTCATGAAGTGATGCATCCATTTATAAAAAATAAAAAATAATAACTATTTACTTTGACACTGTTAGTCATTGTATCATGTTGAGTATTATAGATTGTGAGTATCGTTTCTAGTTGAGCATGTAACTAGTTTGCTAATTTATTCATTTCTTATATATCAGTTTTCCCCTAACAGTCGTATCTATTAAAACCTTGAACTAATGATTGTATAAATTTAAACCTTAAACTTTTGTAAGTATGTCAATTTATAGACTTAATTAAGTTTTGTTTGGATAAACATCAATAAGCTGACTTAAAACTTTATCAATTAAAATCCTAAACTTTGATTAACAAATCTATTTGAATTCTCAATTATGAAAATCATTGATGCATCAATTTCAACTATCCATTTTAATAATCTTACATGTGATGCATTCAAGTGAAATATAAAGAATAGTGTAAATTGGTATTTGCAAGAGTTGTAGATTCGGATGATACGAATTTGAGTCAAATATACCACTCAAAAAGTTTAATATATTAATACCCTTTGAGAAAATTATTTATATACATACACAACACAATACCTCAATTTCTAGCAACAAAATTGAAGGCCATGAAATGTCCCCTAGGTAGGGGTACCAAGCCCTAACAAATTTTGTATTGTGGGGGTATTCTTTGTGAGTAGTAGGTGAACATTAACTACACCTATTAAATAACATGTGAAATATGACATTAAGGTCAAGGGCGTAGTACTATTATATACCATGTTCAAATATATTCTAAATAATGGACTCTACACAAATGCTAAACTACATGTCTATAGCATCTCATTAACATAAAAGCATTCAAATAAAATAAGGTAATGTTACATCTTCATTCCTTCTAATAAAACATCATCATTCTTTGTTTTTTGCTTTTTTTTTTATTTAAATTTTTTAAAAATAAATGCAATGTTAATTTTGTATTCGACAAATTTTTAGAGGGTTCTACGTACTTTTATTTTAAATTTATAACAATTTAGTCCCTATACTTCAAATTTTGTATCAATTTTATCGTTATTATGAATAATATCACTTAAAATTTAATGAGATTTCTTACACGTGAACTCCACTGATAGAAGTCTATCGGTGTTTATTACCGATAAATTTTGACATTTTGCTATATATATTTGTAAATAATCTCAATAATTTTATTATTAAAGTATAAAAATTTATTTGTGATAGATCATGATAAACTACCATATGTGTCTATTATGATACAGATATACACAAATAATAGTCTATCATGACCAATCGCAAATAGACGATGATATTTTTATAAATATTTTAATTAATTTTACCATATTTGTAAATTGACGAATAGAATAGAATAGAATATATAATACATATTTTATATTAACAAATAGATTTGAGTTTTTTTAAATATAATTATATGTTATAAAATTTCTAATTCAAAATCTAGATACACCGAAATTTTTACATACTATACAAAGTATTCTAATGGATTAAGGACAATGTTTTATTAATGCCTCTAATCCTCAATATGTGTGGTTGGTAACTCTTTCGTTTTTCTTCTTCTTTAAATTAATCTATTTCCTCTCCTATTCTTACTTATATACATAATTCTTAAATATAAAAGTGGGTATGTTATCCAAATTTTAAAAAGAAATGTTAATTTTTATAAACTATCATTTTTTTTAATAGTCTAAGTTTGTTACTTCTTCCTATCTTCTTTTTCTCTTCTTTCATAATTTTTCTTTTATATTTTTTTGAAATTATAATTATGATATTATTTTTAATCAATCATAAATCTTGTATTTTTTTTTTCTAGATTGTTATTTGGTTTAAAGTCGTGTACCAAATATAAAAAAATTTGAAAAAAAATCTAAATTAGCAAAATCTAAAGGATGGTGTACAAAGAATTTTGAAAAAGAAAATGGCTTAGATTTGGGTAGCCAAATAGTACCCAAATCTAAACTATGTCTAGCCAAATGTAAACGATTGTGTAGCAAAATATATTGCGTGCGAGTGACCAATTAATCGCGTGTTAACTTGGGCATTTTTGGTATTTTCTATTGTAGTTTTATGGCCTTTTTTTCATTTTCGAAATTGTTCTACAGAGTATAAATAGTTACATTTTTAAAAAAAACTTATTTAGAAAACAAAAAAACAAACTTCAACGTGTGTTTATAGACATAATTCTCAAAAACTAAATATAAAAAATAAAATGGTTACAAAAAGAAGACTTTTTACTTTTTATTTTTTATTTACTCTAAAAGCATGTTTGAAAACTAATCCTCTCATTCCTCTTTTTCCTTTAGAATGGAGAAGAAAAGTGATTGTGGTGAGGACTTTGTAAATTAGTGGCATGGGTGTATACGACATAAGTGCTAAGTCTCACTTATATCTCTCTATTTTATTATAGGTTTCAATTACACTTTTAGTATTTCAAAATTTGGAAAGTGTTTCAAAACAATGATTTTCTCAGTAAACAAATCAAATTTTGAAAGGAAGTAAATAATTTAAAGTTTTAGGTAAGGTAATATTTTATCTTCTTAATTACTATTCAGAAATTTGAGAAAAACAAAATTATTGAGAGGTTAGGTCGATGCCTCTAATTTAGAACAAGCAAATCACCAATGTTAGTGTTAATAACGAATGAAGTCCAAAACGAGTTTAAGTCAATGATAATTGACATAACTTTTTCATCTTAGAGTTGAGAGGTTCAAATTTTCCAAACTTCCATTGCTGTACTGAAAACACACGAGTGAAGAGAAAAAAAAGATAAACAAATAGAGATCAAGTATAATTTCGTTGGTTTTCAATTCCTTCGTAACCTAAGAACTATTTTTTAGGAAGAATTTCTTACCTATGTAAATGGAAATTACTTCCTCTCTTATTTTTTTTTTCTCTTGTCAAATTAGATTAAACATATGCACTTGACCAAAAAAAGTTAAATGTTTAACTTCTAAAGATAGTAAACTTCCATTCACTTCACTATTCCACAAACTTTCTTCAATTAATTTATTTATCTCACAAAATTTTCTCTATTTCCTTCTCTTCTTCTTCCAACTTTTGTTTTCAAGTGTATAACTTAAATTCTCTCTCTAAGTTTTCTTTTTCTCTAAATAAGAGACCATTTTAGATATGATTAAAATTTTTTACATTTTTGTTTTTATTTTAATAAAAAGTTGTTTTAAGAGATATATATTGAAAGTTGAATACTTCCGTAAAGTTTAGAAATATCTTTAAAATTTTGTTATGTATAATTAACTTATTATTTTATAAACATATTTGGACATGTGAACACTGGGAGTAGTACTCGACACATGAGGCTCTACCTAAGTATTAATAATAAAAACCAAGCTAATGATGACCCAAAGCTCAATTTGTTTTGGAGTGGAGATTTTGTATAGATGATCTCATGATCCAAATTTCACGGTGGAGATGCCATTTTGACCCAACTTTAGAAAGTAAGAGTTGCCTCATTTCTTCACACTAAGCACGTCTCCTCCCTCTTCTTCCTGCTCCCACCTAAGTTCAACTAATTCAATACAATAACGTTGCCACACATGTTAAGGCATTTGGGATTTTGACAACCTAAGTCAAACGACATTTTGAAGGTCAAATTTAGATCATTTCGTACAAAAAAGTTATTCAGAAGAGGTAGTTCTAAATTGAGGTGAGTAAAACTATAATAATGTGTTTTTTCTGAAAACAGATATTAAGAAATAGTTGTAGGGAAAGGTTGGAATGTGGAGCGGTGGAAGGTCAAGATATGGCAAAGCGCAACAACATCAGCGGTTTATAAAATCAACTCCAAATTGAATGCTGTATAGCCAAACCTACAACTTTGGCCTTTTCAAATTTCATTTTCAATTGGGTCTTCTTTGTTCTCTCTCTCTCTTTCTCTCTCTCTCTCCTGTGGTTGAAGCCTTTAACTTCTTCCGAGCAACAGGGAGTGAAAATCAGCACTTCGTCCTTTTCTTTTACCCCATTTCTTCCTTCTGGATGTATCTGTTTGATTGAGTTACGACGGACATGGTAGGACCTTCAAGACCTCAGTTTGTTCTTTTTGGATCCTCCATTACTCAGTTTAGCTTCGCCAATGGTGGTTGGGGTGCTATTCTTGCCGATGTTTATGCTCGCAAAGTAACCCCCCTTTCTCTTTTCCTCTGTTTTTGCTTTCCCTGGTTTTGTTGTTGTTGAAAATTTTGATCCATGTGCCAGAATGCCCGCATGGGAAACGCCGCTAATTTGATTATTTTGATGAATTTGTTTTGATTCTTTCCCTATTGTTGCTTTTGTGATCTGTTGGATACCTGAAATGCAGGAAGATTGCACATGTGAACCCTTTTACTTCATGGATTTTTATGATTCTCTGAAAACATAATTTATTCACGGTTATTTTTTTAAATTTTATTTGTTGTATATTTTTGTTGTTGGGTTGGTATAGTGGTGACCTCCAACAGGTTAGAGTAAATAAGTTCAAATCAAGCTCCCCATCAGACGTGGTAGACACTGTTGTGTGTTGGCTCATGAGATTAGTTAGGCCGGACTGGATATTCCCAACATGAAAATTTAAAAGAGGTTTCTGTTAATTTTTTAGTTAAAAAACACTTTTGGTCCTCAAACATCCGTGAAGTTTGCTGTTTAGTCATGAAACTTTGGTTTGTACTTTGTAGTGATTTATTATCCATGTACTTTTGATTCTATACCAATTTAGTATATATGTTCAAATATATAACAATTTAAACCCTGCCATAAAAAAATTCATCAAAATTAGTTTTTGTTTTTATTCTTTAACAATGTAAACTTTATAGCTTATAAACATATTGGGTCCTTAATTAGTTCATTGATGTAATCTATGCAACAAACTCATTAAATCTTAACACCAATTTTCTAGATACGGACCAAATTGTTATAGATTTAGAGTAGAATGGCCAAATTGTTGCGAACCAAAGTTATGGGACTAAATTGTTACAAAATTGAGAGTACATGGCCTTAATCATTATAAACTAGAGTTTAGAGCTCGAATTGTTTCTTAAACGAATCTGTGACCAAAAGTGTTCGGCCCCTTCTTTTTTCTTTTTGGTTGTAAGGAATTGGATTTATGATCTGATTCTTCTGTTTGTTGTAATTGTATTTTGCAACTTTCTTACTAAATTAAATGTTACTTCTAAATGTCTAACAAAGTCATTTCAAACTCATCCAAAATATTAGGACAGCCAGAATCTTGAGAATATATTGTTAACTTTTCTTGCTTTTTTACTTCATAGAGTTGGGATTTTCTCAACCTGCAGATTAGTTATTCATTTGTTGATGTATTTTGGTAAAAGAGGGTGTGGGAATTCAAACAGTTCGACCTTTTTTTCAAGAATATAATACTTTGACTAGTTGAGTGATGCTGAAGTTGGCAATGTAAATTACCTAACTTGTGCAAATACTTGTGCAAATCTTGATCAATGTTGCTGCTCCTCTCTTTTTTATTTTTTTATAGAAAAAGTAAAAACTTTAGTATAAAAGTTACAAGACTGGTTCCACATTTGTCATGGACATCTCTTTTAGGTTGCACTCCACTTTAGATGGTTATATATGTGCTTGAAAAGACTCCACCAGCCTACTCTAATTGTGCTTGAAAAGACTTCATCAATCTAGGACACTTGGATGGATTTAGAAGATTCCCAAATACTTATTTTATGCAATTTTATGCATTTTTTTTCTTTGTTAGGTTGGTGGCCCTGTTTTAAAAGCCCATATAACTTGAGACCTGATGTTAACATGTTGTGTTGGGCCTTTATACATAGGGAAGACCTTTCCTTTCATTTATATACCATTTTGACTAAATTTATACAATTTTATTTGTCATAAGAAAATATTTACAAACCTATTGCCTTGCATTATTTTATTAATTTATTCTATATTTTTTCCCCTTATTGTCCATGGTACAATCAGTTTTTTAGTTTTGAAATATGATTGGATTCTTTCCTAAAATGTCATATTTAACAGATAGATTCATTTTCTTCTTACTTTTTCCACTCTGGAAAAATTCTGTATAGAAGCCAACATTGTTGTCGTCAATGTCAAAAGTATTCTCAGGTCACACCAAAGATAAAGAACCATCTGTATTCTCCTGCACTAATTCTTAGCCATCCTCACAAAAGTTAACAATCCCATAGATCAAATCATGAAATCTTTTAGATCTTTAGTTTCACTTGGTTAAGTCAGATTTTTGCTTTCTCCTGATGAAGAGACTTATTATTATGTTACTTTTATAACCTTTTCCAATAAAGCCTATCAAACACTTCTTTGTCATTGCCTTTCTTTTTATTTGAATTTTAAATTTTGAATGGGTAGAAATCCTTGAACTCTAGTAATGGAAGTGAGATGATCTAAGATGGGGAATGAGCATGAAATGATGGTAGTTCAAAACACTTTCAGACAGAAAGCAGAGATTAGGTTTTCTGACTGAAATCAAACTACTTCTATTTTTAGTTGAATTTGTTTGTCAGTTTGAATTCTGTACATACCTTGTTGTATGATTTGTGACAATGTTATATTGAAACTCTTTCCTTCAGGCAGATATTCTTCTACGAGGTTACTTAAGTTGGAATTCTCGGCGTGCTGTACAGGTTCTTGATCAGGTTTTTCCAAAGGTATTGTGTCCAAGTGTTATAGAATTTGGAGGTGTCTGTTTCGTTTTTATTGTTTGCTGGACATGTTTATTCTAAAGAATGATTTATTTAGTTGCCTGGCTATTTTTCTCTTGTATAGATCACTAAAAATCGTGTTTATGAGTTATACCCTATTGAAATTTATAGTATTAATAGAACTGATTTTGAATAATGTTATCTGAGATAAAATATCTTGATTTTGTGGGATATTTAAGATATATAGACTATATAGTTATATGATTTTGATTATAACACCAAAGGAACAAGTTTGACAATAAAATTCTTTTATCTGATGGGAATGTTGCAAAAGCAAAACCACTTTTCTGTGCCGGAATAAATGATAGTGATGGATGTATATGACTTGAGAATGTTACTTGGTGTATGCATAGACATGTATGCGTAAATTCATGCATGTATACATGCGTCTCTGTGTGTGTGTCTATATATAGTGTTGATGTTGATGGAATATCAGTGAAAATATAGATTTTGATGGATATTTTTAAAAAAAAAATTAAAAAAATTATTTAAAATTTTAAATAAATATTAAGCATTTTAATGAGTTAAAATGCTTATTAGTTTTATTATATTCACATTTGTTGCTTTTTTTTTTATGTTGCATTGATTTTTCGTAATACAGTGAAAATATCTGTATGTCACTGAAACTGAATACCTTGTGTATGTGTAACGAACAAGAATTTTTCATTAAAATTAGAAAGGATTTATAAAATATCAACTATAAAATATAAAAGAAGTAGGAAGAAAAGAAAAAGTGGGATTACATAAAGGCTATATTGTTCAAAAGTGTTTTTTTTAAGAAAAAAAAACTTTGGATAAGAGACTCCAGCTAAAGTGGAAATACATTACAATCCAAGAAAAGTAAAAATTCCTTCCACTATTTTGGAAGCTTCCTTTATTCTTCTATCAAAAGCTCCCATATAGCAGATAAAAAATAGGATTAATCTATAGACCTGAAGAGATGGTTACTATCTTCCATGCTGTCTTTTACAAAGAACACTACGAGAGAAAAGGGGATAAGAACTAATGGAGTTCTTCTGCTATGTTACTTATTTTTTCCTTTCTTTTTTTGCTCGATACCATAAATATTTGGAGCAACTTATGGGTGCCATTAACCTCACTAAAAACTATTTGATTGTAAGAAAAGTGGTAGGTTTTTCAGTATACTAGGTAGATAGATATGTAGGAGGTTATATTTCCATGTATCGAAGAAAAAAATATGTTGCATCCAATTATTTAGGCAATGGTACAACTAGAACTCGATACATTTGTAGAAGTGCCTTTGTCATTGTGTATAGTTGGCAAGATACTGCAGGAATTGGCAAAAATTATAACCCTCAAATATACACAATTAACTCGTATACTTAATCTGCCAGACGTTCATGGGGGATGGCATTTCACAATCATTATTTGTACTCAAGAATGATATCCTTGTGCATTGCACATACTTATATACTTTTATCTAGTAAGCAGATATCAATTGGAACTATAAATAATCTGTAAAAACCTCAGACTGAGAGAATTTGAGATATTGTTTATCAACAAAGAAAGTACAAATTCAGGGAAAATTAGAAACCTCACTTCTCTCCTAGACCTTACATCCTCTGTTCACCAAGGCATACCTTCTTTCTTAGTTGCATCCTCCAAGTACCTCTTAAGTCGAATGGCTTAGTTACACTAAGCAGCGCCCTGTGGCCACTTTTTTCCTTTTCACTTCTTGTTGAGGAATGTGAATTACTAAGGTCTGAGGCTGATCTGTGTATCCTAGATATATTAGCTAGATGTCAATATCTGTACATGGGTACTATGTTTACATTATTTGCAACGGGTAACTTTGTTAGCTAAACGTAGATGTTATGATACCCTGGAGGCTGGACAAATGAAGAGTAGTAGAATATGAATCAACAGTAATCTATACTTGTATCTACTAATCTACATGTCGTTTGTTTCATTTTCTCCCCTCTTCCCAGTTCCCAGTTCCCATCACCAATATTCTTTATTTACCCTGTACTTGTTCATTTCCCTTTTCTTCATGTTACAGTCTTGTCATTGTTTTTATTGTCACCAACATTTTATTTTTTTATTTCAATCTCAGGACGCTGTTGTACAGCCTTCTTTGGTAATTGTTTATTTTGGTGGTAATGATTCAATGGGTCCCCATCCATCCGGCCTTGGCCCTCATGTACCTCTTCCTGAATACATTGATAACATGAGAAAAATTGCAACTCATATCCAGGTATTTCAAAAGAAACTCCATATTAACATCTGCCTACTCAATCGTTCCTTAAAAATCTGGTGAAACTTGAAAGTAAAATTAGTAGGTAAAAGATCTCTGTCCTTTGTCAAGTGTAGCGTAGCGAAAAGAAGCAATTCAATCATACTCTTCACTTTCTTGTGTTAACTACTGTTAGATAACATATTCTAATATAAATCCTTGAAAAATCAGAGCCTTTCAGATAAAACGCGCCTCATCTTCTTAACTTGCCCTCCGGTGAATGAAACCAAAGTTCGTGGAAGTCAAAGGTGCCTGTCACAATTAAACGCATTGTCTTCAACATTCTTGTTTATTTTGTGTTTTCATTCTAAGGTGGTTCATTTTTGGATCAAGCAGCAAGTTCCTCAGTGAACTGGTGAGAACAAATGAATTGTGCAAAGTGTATGCCCAAGCTTGTATAAAGTTGTGCCAAGAAATTGGTGTAAAAGTTGTTGATCTTTTTACTGCCATTCAAAAAAGAGGCGATTGGATGAACGTTTGCTTCACGTAAGTTCATTTTGATTGCCATTTCAAATATTATTGGTCGTAATTCGCATTTCTTCAAAGCTGATTGAGAAAGATAAACTTCCATATCCTTGTGTAAGATGCTACGAGTTCTAGGAATCTGAAGGACGTTGGAAGTCTTCTTTTCGATTGGTTTTTGTTATAGTGTGAAGCGATTTTGCTTCTCCATTTTGCAGAGATGGGATTCATTTGTCAGCTGAAGGAAGCAAAGTAGTGGTGGAGGAGATTATGAAAGTTCTAAAGGAAGCTGAATGGAAGCCATCTCTATTCTGGAAGTCCCTTCCAACAGAGTTTGCAGAAGACTCGCCTTATGATCTTGTTACAGCTGATGGCACAAAAACTCTCAACGGGTCTGATTGGATCATTCACCGAGACATTATATGGGATTAGCCTTCTCATCAACCTCCATTTCATTGCCCCCAATTGCAGCCATCTTACAGAAATCACTTGCTCAACAATGGCAGACATGGAAAAACTCCATAGAAGGCAGAAGAAGGAATGTAAGAGAAGTTTGCAAGTTCTTGAAAGAGCAGCAGAAAATTTTAGGATTAAGTAGATAGAATGTGCCATGTGGTGTTAGAAATTAGTAATAAGATCTTCATAAACTTGTTAGAAATTAATAACATCATTTGTTCTGTTTTATTTCTTCTGTATTGAATAACTTGCAAAGCCAGCAATGATGAGCCAAAAGTAAATTTTTTTTGTTTTGTTTGGTTATGTTTTCTTTCTTCTGTTTATATAGTAAAAGGATTTGATTTGATGTGTGGTTTAGTGTGATTTTAATGATGGAAAAAAGGTAAATACAACTAACTTCTTAGAAGTGCTCCTTATCAAACTACTAAAACAGACTATTATTAAGACATATACTAGTTTGTTTATCGAGATCTATTGCAAATAGATGATGATACTTTTTATATTTTATAAATATTTTGATTTATTTTACTATATTTGAAAATAATAACAAAAACTTAACTTAACATATTTTAAGAATCAGGACTAATACATTGACTTTAACTCTTTTTTTAAAAAAACTTTTGTGTGTTTATATATAATTTTTAAATATGAAATGACATCACAAGTAAAATTTGTACTATATTATTCATAGTCAGAGTTTCTATCTCTTACTTTATTGATTATAAAAATTAAAAAAAAAAAAAAAAAAAAAAAACTTGATACTTTTTTTTTTTTGTGGGATCGACATTTTAAACATTATTGATTTGGTGTTTCTTTCATTGGCTTTTCTGCCCAAATTATATTTGTTTCCTATGCACCTTTTCTCTCACTATCCTCTTTCACAAATATATTCATTATTCTCTTTGTGCACACTTTTTATTTTTCCTCTCACTTGTCTCTTTCATCACAGCCTTTATCTCACTTCAATTCTACTTTTTCTTTTCTTTTCTTTTTTCTTCTTTTTTCTACTCTTTTGCTTTTCTTCAAATTTTCATGGTATTCTTTACCAAAATTTTCGAATTTGAATTATTTTCATTTCATTGATTTCTTAATTCCAAAAATATTTGTTAGGTAGCTACTAGTCATAACAAAAATAGTTTCAATTATAGTCAAAGACATTTTTGAAACATTAAAGTACATAAAAGTTATAATAAATATGGTTTATTTATATTAGTCTCCCAAATCATAAGATGAAATTAATAGCTTCATTGATTTTAGTATTGAAATTCCATCTTCAACCAATTAATGTAAATAAATGCATGAGAGCTAACCATAGTAATAATAGAGCTTGCTCATTTAGTTTCATAAATGTGGTGTTGAATAATCGAACTTTCATCATTTAAAAAAATATCTTAAATTTTATCTACACATTTATATTTGAAAAACTCCATATTTAATATTGTAATGTAATTCAATACATATTTAAAGATGCCTTAGGCAAAGTCCAATTCCATAGATGCCCCTAAGTCCAACCTAAGGAGAATATAAAGGCTTGCATAGAATCCGACATCCCAAAAAAAAAAAATCAAACTTTTAAGTTAGTGGCAGGTCAGTATTGGCACTTTGTGACTTCAATTACTACACATGATACTGCCAACACTAAATCAAATTACGTATCAGAAGGCTTTGTAAATATTTATATATATATCAACAACTAACCTTACCGCTAATTAAGCAACTCTATGTATGTTTAACTAATCTAAATACTTCATGTACTAATTTAAGCATAAGAGTGTACTTGGCTCGACACCATACTGATATGAGTAAGTTGTTAACGAACGTAAACTCCAACATGTATGTGTTTGGAGTAGAGGAGTGGATCGAATGATACAAAGACATATAATCTAGTTCACTCTTTTTTTTTTTTTATATATATATATATTACACATACCCTTTCAATTATCATAATTCTTTTAAAGAAAAGTTTGAATTTATATCTTCAACAATAACTGAGTTAGAGACCATTTTCCAATTTCCTAAAATGAATGAATAAAGTTAATTGAATAAGAGAATATAATAATTGAAATATCCAAAGGGAAAGATTGATAAAATTATTCTCTTCCATATATTATATAATCAGCATATGGGTCTAGATATTTTTATCTCAAAAAAAAGATAAAATTGAAAACAAAGCTTAAGATATTTATTTATATTACTAAATCAATTAATCTAAAAAAATTTAAATACATTCTTTTAAAAATATATATATTTTTAAAAAAAAATCGTTAAAGAAAGACTATGAAAAGAAACAAGAAAGAAATAATTTTTAAAAGTGACTAACTTGAAGTGTGTTTTGTTATAAAACTGTAAATATATTTTTTTGATTTATTAAATTTAAAAAAATTAAGGTAAGCGAAGTATAAAGATCAAAACAATGATAGGAATAAAAAGAAAAAAGAAAAAAAAGGAAAAGAAATAATAAAAAAGGGGGGAGATATTTGAGAAGATATTTAAGAAAGATGCTTAAAGGTAGTGAAGGCAGGACCCACATAGGTGTTTGCGTGGAAACCTTTTTTCTTTTTTTTATTTTATTTTATTTTATTCCCTTTCCCTTGCTCTTTTCTTTTTGTTTGGATATTTTCTCAAGAAACCTTTCTCACTCGCGCGTCTTCACACTCCCTCTTTTGATATTTATATTTTCTTTTTTACACTACAACTCTTTACTCTTTCTCTTCCTAATAACTACTACTCTACTCCTCACTTGTGACTAATAATCTCAAGAGGAAAAAAAAAAAAAAGGACATTTTTCTCTCCAACTTCCTTAACATTCTTAGCAATTTAGGAGAACATTGAATGAGAGGTGATCATATTTCTATGGTTGAAAGTAATGCAGTAGATGTTATAATTAATATTTGAGTTTGGTATAACCCATGTGCTACAAACTCGTCGATTTCACCCTTTAAAGTCAAACATTCAGTTCAACAACTAAGACATTTAGTCACGTCAATACAAATAAGTATAAATAGGAAAAGTTCAATTTTTCATTCTCATACCCATTCTATTGGAGTTTAATAGTCATATCAATACAAAAATATATATAAATAGAAGAGTTTTTTTTTAATCTTTTATCTTTTGTTTTTATGGTTTTAATAAACTTACCTACCCTGGATGGTAAGAGCTCATATACCCATCAAATTTGCAAATCTTATCTCTAACAAAAGACTACATCTCAATTACCAAATTACTACTTCCATAAATTTGTATTACCTAAACATACAACCATTCAAATTTATGTTTTTATCATCAGTTAAATTACAAAGTTAGTGTTTGGACATTAACATCTTACATCTATTCATTCTACAACAATTAAAAAGTATCTAAAAAGTCCTCTTTAAGTTCTATCTAATAAGCCATTAGCAAAATTTCAAATTTTTTTAAAATCAGTCCATCTATTAGATTAAAGTTTAAAATTCATGTCGAATAAAAAATTGATATTTAATCAAAAACAACTTCAAAGTTTAAAGAGAATTACGTACAAATGATACAAATTTCACTGTAAGGACCTAGTTTTTGAAAATAATGGTAGACCACCCCTTTGTGCTTGCATTTCTTACTCACTCCACCTTCAACTAATCGAATACAATTCAGTATTTAAAAAGATTAAAAATGGTGTGTTTTTAAATACTAACACCAATGGAGCATCTATTTGCTATGTACTTGAAGATATTTTTATTTTGCAGTAGTTTTGAATTGAAAAATTTGAGTGTAAGATATAAAACTATTTATGTGTTCTCTGTGTTCTACATCTTTATTCCCACGCGCTGTTAGTTTCGCGTGGGGGCAATGGCTGTACGTCCCGAGCTACACCGATTATGGATCCTCTCAGTATTTAGTCATCACCACCGCGTTTTTCCCTTCTTCAATCAGACCTTTCCCTTTTCTTTTCACAAAACTCAACCCAGCTCTCCAATACCAAACTACCCCTTTTCTTTTCATGGCCGATAACAATCCCCGCCGCAAATCCAAAATGAAGCCTTCTGCAACCACCACCACCACCACCACCACTACCACCACTACCAGCGACGACGGCCCACATGACGCTTTCCCTGACGAATACGACGCCGAGGTATGGGCCTCTTTTGACCAGACCTTCCGGCAAGTCCAATCAGTGCTGGACAGAAACAGAACTCTGATTCAACAGGTGAATGATAATCACCAATCTCGAATCCCAAGCAACATGGTTGACAACGTTGCTTTAATCCAAGAACTTAATGGAAACATCTCTAAAGTTGTTTCCATGTACTCTGATTTCTCCTCTGATTTCTCTACTGCTTTCCATAACCACAAACCCAGAAGTGGTAAAAGAGGCACCACCAACCCAGATGCTTGAACAATTCAACCCACGAAATAAAAAAACAAATTTCCCCAATTACCCCATTTTCACTCCAGACCATTGTTTTTCTATCTGTTTCATCATCATTCATCATCGTCATTTCAGAATCGTCATCAGAATCGGCATCAGCATTGGTTAGAAATTGTTGGTTAGTAGGTTGTGAGGGAAATGTGAGAGATTGAAGAACTTCTCACAGGTGGTGTATGTGTATACTTGTGGTGGTGTGTTTTTTCTTTCTTTCTTTTATTTATATTAAAATGTGTTTCCTAATGTAATAGTTAATGCATGGTTCCATCATCATCATCATTAATCATCAAAGATGACTGTCAGAGTTCATTGTCATCATCTTTTTCTTCGTCTTCTTTAGTTTACTTCTCCTAAAAGATTGGAGAATTTTATTATCAGCAGTGGAGGATAAAAAAAGAACATGATATTTATGGCAAACAAAAGTGCATCAGTTTTGATATAAAATAAAGACCCTTTTGAGTTTTCAGGCCACAGGAGAAGGAAAACAACAAATATAATTCTATATTTTAAGTCTTTTCTGAACTACTACCTTTTTGCCATGTTTTTCTATATATTTTTCATGTAACAAACAAAAGCCAATGAGATGAATCTTATACCAAACATAAAAAGTGATACTGTGTTGTTCTTTACCAAAAGGAAAAAAAAAAAAAATTTCCCCTCATATATGAACGATCAAACGAAGAGAGGAGAAGATTTTTACTTTTAGAACTTTTTTGTTTTTTACTAAATCTACAAAAGAACACAAATCCTGGTGTTAGATAGTTTACAAAGTGAGAGATGTGAAGATTTCATTTAAAATTATTGATTTTGAAGTTGATATCTGTTCTGAAGACTTTTTTTTTTCTTTCTAAATTTGGAATCCACAAAAGAAGATGATGTGCTTATTTTGAAAACTTTTTTGAATTTAGAATGTTTAAAAGAAAATGAAGTCTGATTGCGACTTTTGTTTTCAAGAAGGATGGTTAAGTTCAACAACAATCTACCATTTTTAGAAGGAAAACTGACATTTTACTTGAAGAGAAGAGAAGTAGACGTAGCAAGCAAGAAAATGGAAGTTTTATTTTTATTGAGATTGCAAAGATGAAGTGTGTTTTTATAGAAATGATAAATAATGTGAATGAAATCCATTAAAGGTCTGGGAATAATCAATTCTAATGTGAAGCTGATGACTACATCTCACTAGAGAGAAAGCTGTAGGGAAGGGGAACCTTTGTTATCAATAATCTGTGTTTCCAGAATTATACTGGAAGCTCTCCACTTTGTGAAATGGAAACTTCAGTCTTTGGTTTTCCATCCCCCTGATTTCCTTCAGCTTCGATCTTGAAGACAACATCCATACCTGAAAGCACTTTTCCAAATACGACATGGTGCCCGTCCAACCTTTCGAGATCAAAATTATGAAATAAAACAGGTTCAAATAAGTTGATTAAACAAACAAGGAAATACATCAACCTTTGGCGAAAGAGACAATTACCAGCTAGTTTTAATAGTCGTAATAAAGAACTGTGACCCATTAGTGTCCTCCCCAGAGTTTGCCATTGACACAAATCCTAATAAGAAACCAAACCATTCGTTAAAGACAGGAATAGGTTCAAAAGTAAGCTAAAACTTAATATTAGAGTTCTCAAATTAGAATGTTCAAGTTCAGATATTAGACTAGTCAAGATTACCTGGACCATCGTGTTTCAATAGGAAATTTTCATCTGCAAACTTCTCGCCATATATCGACTCTCCACCTCGACCATCTCCACGAGTAAAATCTCCTCCCTGAATCATAAAACTGGGAATAATTCTATGGAATTTGCTTCCTTTGTAATGTAGAGGCTTCCCGCTCCTCCCGATTCCTTTCTCGCCTAGAACAAGATTAAAAAGACAAAAAACAAATTCAAGATTTTGAAAACATTAGCAGAAAACTAATAAATGGTTGCTGCTTCAAACCATATGAAGGGACACCTAACTATTGAAGAGCAAAATCTACTTGGCTACCCGTGCAAAGAGCGCGAAAATTCTCTGCAGCAGAATACACACAAGGAAGTAAAGTAATCAGCAGCATTCCATAAGAATATCAGATCACAAGCATCAACGGTAGAACCATATGACTTAAGCTCCTTACCTGTGGTTTTAGGAACTGTTTCTCCAAATAGGCCAATCACAACTCGTCCTGAGAAAAACAAAATAGAATATGGATTATGGTAGATCTTCATGCGAGTTTCCATTTTGTAGAGTCAATATATACTTCTGGTAAAGAACTAAATTACAGAAGCAAATCACTGCAATGGCCATTTTCATCTCGAAAAGCAAAGTTTCTCAAGAACAAAACTGCGTAGGAGTATGCCCAACATTTTCATTTGTCATACCCTACGTGTTGGAAAAAATCTTACTTCTACTGCAGGAACAAAAACCTCTCACTTTTACCACAAAAATAAACAGAAAAATAATACAGCAATTAAAAGAAAGCTAGAAACACAAGAATTAATGTGGAAAAACTCCCAACTAAAGATAAACCACGGACTAGAAAAAGTCCACTTTGTAAAAAATTATTACAACCTCACGGAACAATTCTCTCTGTTGATCCCAACTACCTTTCATACTATCGACCCTTTAATCCCAAAGGGAATTTAACTAGAACTAGCACACTCATTTAGTGTATCTAACTAGAACAACTTGAAACCAAAGACATAGACTCCTTTTCTACGGAGAAAACTTTTCAACTTGGATAGCTGCCTTCGTAATATTTTGCCAAAGCCCAACGCTAATATGGACTATAGCCAGCGCTCATTAAACAGGAAAAACCATTGAGTTTGACAATGAAATGTCATTACAAAATGATCTGATCTCAGATTAACCCAAAATTCCCCCACATTAAACTGAAAATTGGCTGGATTTCATAACAAGAACACAACGGATATCATCAAACCACAATCCCAATCTCATATGCTCCCACTTTCATCACTGTAATTCCACTCAGAAACTAATGATAAAACTAAAAAATGATTTACCTAGCCTTACATTAGGGTTCATAAACATAACCCATTTCCCTAAGCAGAAGTAGATCGAAAATTTTCCAACAAGAAAATGGGTGGTCATACCAGAGGGCTTTCCGCGGATTTCGATATCAAAGTATACTTTGTGAGTAACCGTCGCCGGATTCTACAATGAATTACGAAAGTGAATTCTGTTTGATCAAAGAGAAACACGGAAAGAGATGGAGAGAGTGTAGAAACAGTAACTCACTTCTTCGGCAACCTTTAGTTGGGATGAGACACCATGATCTTCTAAATGGTTCTGCAAAACCCAAAAGAAAATCATTACATTGAAGAACAAAGACACATTTAGAAGTTAGAATTGGGAACTTTGATATTCTTTGTTGAAGATAAAAAGATAAGGAAAAGGGAAATAGAAATGGAAATGGAAAAAATTACCAGAATCAAGAAAAGTGTGGCAATCAGAAATAAAATCCACAAACACACAGCTGAGAATAATCTCCTCAATGAGGTCATCTCTTCTAAACTCTTCTCCTTGATCGCTTCGATTTTGAGGAAATTCCCTCAGAACTTGAAGTTATAAAGATATAGTTTTGTTAAGGACTGAAAACAAAACTGATTGGGTAATTTTTCTTTAGACAAGTGGCAAAAACCATTCATTGCAATTATACTTTCCAACTTTCATTAACATTAATTGAGCATTGTTAAAATTTGATCCAAGACTTACAATAAAGAAAATAGGATCATTGGCTTAGGTTAACATTAAAAATAAGATTGTGATTTTCATGGTTGGTTGCTTTCATTAGTTGGTTTTGTTGAATGATTTGTTTTCTGAAGTATTAATATATTGTAACACATAAATAAAATCGAAAACAATGGGTTACGTAAATCAATATTATAATAAAAGTTTATAAAACAAAACAAAACGTATTGAAGAAAAACAAACCTAAGTAGAAGAAAAACTCAAATGTTTATAAAGAACCCGATAGAAAAGAATTATTTGTAGAAAACATAAGTTATAAAGTCGTTTAGAGTCTCATCATTAATTATAAATTCATAAATTGTAAAAATTGATTTATCGAAGAGATAAAAACTTTTTATATTTTAAGTGTCTTTTATCTCTTAAATAAATTTAAGATATTAGAGGTGAGAATTTGAGAATTTAAGAAAGACAACTAAATAGTTACTGTTAGATTTATTTATTTTTATTAAATAAATAATAATTATTATAAAAAGATATAATTGATAAGTTCCTTTTTAAAAACTCATAAACTTGGGATATTTTGTTTTAAAGAGTTTTTATGATGGGTAATCTTTTTGACATAAAATATTAAAGATATATCAACCGTAGAAAGTGCACACTTCCACTATTTTTACAATGATGTGAAATTATGTTGTTGATAAGAATTATTCTACTTGAAGATAAGAATCATTTGGGTACCTCCTAAAGGGACATCGGTGATTTAGTGAACCCACAGTTAATAGCCGAGGATACAACAATCTAAACAATTAGTAGAGATAATAGAGACACAAGACATTGTTAACCCAGTTCGACGACATAACATCTACATCGAGGGGCCCTTGACCCAAGATCAGAGATTTTATTTCTTTGATTTATAAATCAAAAGCAAACTATTATGATTCTTAGTACAGAGTCTCACACTAAACTTCTTCACTTAGTATTATCAGTGATCAATATTACAACAAGTAACAATATCACTAAACTATTTCAAAGGTAGATTTGGCTAACCAAAATCTCTCACTTTAATCAAGTTTACATCTCTAGTAAATTGGAGGAACTCCCCCTAAATCACATTCTTCATCTAGAAGTATAAGAAAGTTCTTTTAAAACATCGTACTACAGAAGCTTGAACTTCGAATATTGAAATCTCAGCCTAAACAACAACTGATAAAAGTATCAGCAACAAATCACATCATTGAGAGAGGACTTACACGCTTCGAATTTTATGAATAAGTTGAATGGCAAAACTGTTTCTCACAAAACTATCTTCTTACTCAGCAATAGCATCTCTCTTCGTCCTGCATAATAAAAAATCATCGAAATAATGACCATACACGCGCATAATAACTCCAACGACAAAACTTCAATAAACAAGGAAAGAATCTTTGTCCCATCAGAATATTCTTCACAAACTTTTTTTAAATGAATGCTTTTTGCCACGACAATCAAGAAGACAATACTGAACAAATAAAATATCCACAGGTTCACGCAACATCTAACACACTCCATTTGACTTCCGAATACAGGCCCACAAATATTCTAACAAACTACTTGACTTTCAAAAAGTATATACCGATACCACAACTTTATAATAAACAACAAAAAGAAAAGACTCTCAAAATCTTACCAGAGAGAAAACACAAATTATCTACTTCACTCAGTGTTGCCAATGAAGAAAACTTCAAAAAGGAGAAGAACCACCCACGTGAAACTCTTTCTTTTTTTTTACTACTGAAAAAAGAAAAGAAAAAATATTTAACTACAACGAAATTGAAGAAACATTATTTGAGCATATTTATGTAACCCAAAATGAAAGAAAGCCTAAAGAACAATGGGCCTTAGCTTGAACTTGTGGGTTTTGGTGGGCTTCACTTTTTTCTAACACCCAATAGCAGTAGGAAATTTGTCGACTGTTTAGCAACGTTTAAAAAAAATGTAAATATACCAAATCCATAGTTGATAAACTCTCAAACCTAAATCTAAATTTTGCGTATACGTGTGTGCTAGTGAATTTTGACTATGATGAATAGGAGAAAAGTAGATGTCTTCCAAAGTTCCTTAGCCTTCACAATAAAGAATGAGACTTCAATAGTTCAACAAAAGCATTGTCTAGCAAATTAACAATAACATTCAAGTAATCAAATCCAACCAAATTTATGTATTGAAGAAATACTCTTTGTGACTATAACAAAATCAAAATTGAACAAATATAGGACGCTATTGTTGAACAAGAAAGTTTGGCCAATTAAATTTTGCCACGTCATCACAACAAAATTGTGATGATTATAATTTGATTGGATCTGGTTAGTCAAGTTTTTCCATATCCAACCCAATTCAAGCCGAGATGAAAAATTGGACCAAAGAAGAGGGCCTGAGCCTGCCAAGAAAATGGACCCAAGCCTAAGCCCATCAAGCAAATGGGTCCAAGCCCACTTAAAGCCCATGAAGTTTCTCTATAAATAGAGACTTTTGCCACTCATTTGAGGGGTCTTTTGGTTGAAGGAAGAATTGAAACTATGAAGTACTGAAGCTCTGAAAAATTGAAGATTCAAACTTCTATAAAGCTCTCAAGACGTGCAAGTTCTTATCAACTTCGAGATCATCATCTTATGAAAGATTGAAGACTTGGAAGATCAAATTTTCCTTGAATTCTAAAAGACTGAAGCTCAAATAGACTAGCAACTACAACATTCTGAAGACCGAAGACCAAGAAGTTCTAAGTTTTTAACTTGTATTCGAGAGAAAGCATCAAAGGAGTAAATACTAGATATTGTATTCACAATATTCATCAATATACAAAGTTCAATTCCACGAATTACATTTATTCAAAATCTCGTGTGAACAGTTTGGCAAGCCCGGTGGGACAATCTCTACCTTTCATCTCTTTCTCTTTTGAAGAACATCTAAAGAAATCATGACATCCCAAGGCAACACTTCCAAAGCTCCAGGTGACATCGACAAGCAGCCAAATACTCGCAACTGCTCAAGGGAGACTCAATCATCTAAGGAAATGCCATCCTTTGAGGTCACAAAGAACATTTGGGAGCAACTGTCCAAGCCACCAAAAGGTGAAATTATAATCAAAGAAAATTCTGTGATTGACTAACAAATTTCTTCCTGTGAACGCTCTAATGAGGACATGCCTCATCCAAATATCATGTCGGTTATGGTGACTGGCGTGGATACAAATGAAGATAGAATGGCTGAGCTTGAAAAGAAGATCAACATGCTCATGAAGGTTGTTGAAGAAAAGGATAATGAGATTGCATCTCTCAAGAATCACATTGAACGTCATGATGCTGCTTAATCAAGCCATACACATACTATAAAAAATACTGACAAAGGGAAGACAGTTATGCAAGAAAGTCAACCACAAAATTCGACCTCAATTGCATCGTTGTCTGTTCAGTAGTTGCAAGAGATGATTGCAAACTCCATCAAAACTCAGTATGGTGGACCTGCTCAAACTCTCTCTCTGTATTCCAAAACATATACGAAGAGGATCGACAATCTCATAATGCCGAATGGATACCAACCACCCAAGTTCCAACAGTTTGATGGAAATGGTAACCCAAGACAACATGTTGCTCACTTCATTGAAACATGTGAAACTGCTGATACGAGAGGAGATTTGTTGGTAAAACAGTTCGTTCGAACTTTGAAAGGAAACGCCTTCGACTGGTACATCGACCTGGAACATGAATCCATTGACAGTTGGGAGCAGTTTGAGGGGGACTTTCTCAATCGCTTCTACAGCACCCGACGTATCGTCATCATGATGGAGTTGACAAATACCAAACAACGGAAGGGGGAGTCAGTCATCGACTACATAAACCGATGGAGAGCTCTAAGCCTGGACTGCAAAGACAAGCTCACAGAAATATCTGCAATTGAGATGTGCACCCAAGGCATGCATTGGAAACTTCTCTATATTTTGCAGGGGATAAAACTACGCACGTTTTAAGAGTTGGCAACTTGTGCCCATGATATGGAACTAAGTATCACACGTAGAGGAGCAAAAGATTTCTTGGTTCTAAAAATGAAGAGTGACAAGAATGAAATTGGTGACACTAAAATGATTGCAAATAGCGTCATAAATGAGTCTATGGTTGTTCATGCAACCCCTTTATGGTTGTTCATGCAACCCCTTTGAAATCTTTCTCTAAAAGAAAAGAAACAAAAATTGAAGAAAGCATGATAGCGAGAAAAAGTGACGTTCAACTCTTAAAGAAAGACAAGAAAAAGTTTATCCATTTTCTGACTCTGATGTTGCGGACATGTTAGAGCAACTGCTAGAGAAGCAACTTAATCAACTGCCAGAATGCAAACGACCGGAACAAGCAGGAAAAGTAGATGATCCTAAATACTGTAAGTATCATCGGGTCATTAGTCACCCTGTTGAAAAGTGTTTCGTGTTGAGTTGATTCTAAAGTTGGCTCGGGAAAAGAAGATCGAGCTGGATATTGATGAAGTAGCTCAGACGAATTATGTTGCGATCAAGATGACTTCAAGTGTTCCACCATCAACACAACTTTATGATCGTCAAAGGAACAGCTTAATTCAGTTTGAAACTTTTGAACCTATATGGTCCAATTCCAACAAAGGATCGTGACGACAGACTCTCAACAAAGAGCTTGTTGAAGATGATGACAAGGATGGATAGTTATGACTCATTGAAAAGGAAGACAACCAAATTCTATTAAAAAAGAGTCGTCATTCCCTCAAAAGCATGCAAAAGGAAACATCTTCCATGAAAAGAAGGGAAAAACAAACAAGAAGATGTAGAAGCCTAAGCCTGTCAAAGGAAAAGACGAGGACTTCTTTCGGCCTCGACGGTCGATAACTTTGAGAGAATTTCTCCTAAGAAGCTTCCTTGATGATCATCCTAAGGAAGTATTAGAAGTCACTGCATGTCATGTTGTCAGTATAACAGAAGTTGACAACAATTATGCATCTTCTGAAGAAGTCGACAATTCAAATGAAATTAAGCAAAGGACTTCTGTCTTTGATCGTATCAAGCCTTCAACTACTCAATCTTCAGTCTTTCAAAGATTGAGTATGACCATGAAAGAAGAAGAAAATCAATGTTCAACGTCTACTTCCATTCGAACTTCAGCTTTCAAAAGGCTAAGTATCTCCACATCGAAGAAAGATCAACCTTCAACTTCTGTTTTTGATCGACTAAAGATGACAAGCGATCAATATGAAAAAGAGATGAAAACTTTGAAGGTAAAGTCACTTCATGAAGAAAACAATGACGAGAAGATTCACAGTCGTGTCCCATCACGCATGAAGAGGAAGTTGTCTATTGACATTAACACAGAAGGTCCCTTGATCGTGAAACCAAGACTTATTATATTCACTAATTCTACAAATGAAGAAGGTGAACAAATTTTTGATGAAAATATTTGTTAAATGTGTAAAGCTCCTTATCGCAAGAGCCTAAACTACATGATGCTCCTAATCCACAAGAGCTTAAAAGGTGAATGACAAAAAAATAAAATAAAATAAAAAAATAAAACTTAGTTGAACTACGTATGACTTGATCCCTATGTTATAAAAAGACTACTAGGCAACTTAAAGTTTACTTTAAGTTCAGTCGCACGAAAAAAAAAAGTTATTATGTTTCACCGTGATGATGTAATCTCAATAGAAAATGAAATTTATAAGTAGTTACAACAGAAAAGAAAGGGGGCAAAGTCAAAGTAGCGAGCTCTATCTGTTCTCCCAAGTGTTGTGGCTAAGAGAATATTCTTATCTCATGTGTTGCAGCCGAGAGGATTCATCTTCATCATCTTACATGTGTTGTGACCGCAACCGAGAGGATCATCATCTTCATCTTCTCCTATGTATTGCAGCCGAGAGGATCATCATCATCTTCATTTTCTCCCATGTGTTGCGACTAAGAGGATCTTCTTCTCCCATGTATTGCAGCAGGAAGGATCTTTATCTCTATCTTCTCCATGTATTGCAGTCGAGAAGATCATCATCTTCTTCTCCATGTATTGCAGTCGAGAAGATCATCATCTTCATCTCCATCTTCTTTGACGTGTTGTAGTAGCTGTCATCATCTTCGTCTTCTCACAGGTGTTGCAGCCGAGAGGATTCATCTTCTTCGACGTGTTGCAGCCGAGAGGATTCATCTTCTTTGACGTGTTGCAGTCGAGAGGATTCATCTTCATCTTCTTCGACGTGTTGCAGTTGAGAGGATTCATCTCCATCTTCAACGTGTTGCAGCAGTCGTCATCATCTCCATCTTCGACGTGTTGCAGCAGTCGTCATCATATCCATCTTCGACGTGTTGTAGCAGTCGTCATCATATCCATCTTCGACGTGCCGCAGCAGCCGTTATCATCTGCATCTTCGACGTGCAGCAGCCGCGATAGAATCTTCATCTCCAACTTTAACGTGCCGCAGCCGATAGAATCTTCATCTTCAATGTACTGCAGAAGAAGCAGTGGGCACCATAATAGAGTTACATCGTCTATCATGTAGAATGCCAAGAAGCTGAAGTCAAAGAAGAATTGGGCGCCATGATAGAGTTGCATCGTCTACCTTTACAAACCAATGAAGCCAGCAGGACGTTGAAAAGACCAAACCAAGATGCTTGCACATGGCCTTCAAACTGAAAAAAGGAAAAGAAAAAAAAAATCAGTTAAAAGAAAACAGAAAAAAAAAAGAAAAGAAAAGAAAAGAAAACCGGAAAAAAGAAAAAAAAAAAGAGAAAGTAAAAGAAAACAAAAAGACAGTAAAGAAAGAAAGTTTTAAAACCTAAATTTCATTTTTTCCTTCCATCAACCACCGCCCCAACCTATCATTTTTCTTCTTCTCTCTTCTTCATCTATTCTTTCCCTTCTTCCCTCCACCACTTCCCATTTTTCCTTTCTCTCTACCTCTCCAACAACCCTTAAAAAAAAAGCTCCAACAAAAAAAAAAAAAACTAATCAAGCAAATCAGATTTTTTTTATCTCATATAAGAAGCAACAAGAAAAAAAGAAAAAAACTATAAGACTCCCAAACCCGTGGTAAAAAAAATAGAGAAATAAAAGCTCTGAATTGGTATGAATTTTATTTTCAACCTTCTTCCTATTTATAAAGAAGAATACATTGTATAACAAATCAAATCTTCAACCTCCTCAACAAACCCACAAATCAAATCTTCAACCTTCTCAGCAAACCCACAGTTTTGATCCTCCTCTATTATATATAAATAAATGACATTTTTTTACGGATTTAAAGAAAAAGAAAGTGGCAAATTTGTTGGAGAAGATTTCTCCCCACGACTTTTGTTAAAGCTCTCAGTTTTTTTTTTCTATCCCAAGTCATAAGATTGTTTCAATGTAAGTAAAGAAAAAAAAATTGGCAAACTTTTCAAATTTTAACTTTAGCCAATTCAATTTTATTAAAAAAAAGGACTTAAATTCATATTTGGATGACTTGGCAATATTCTAATTTTATCATTTTTTAAATCTCAACTCTCCCATTAAATTCATTGTTTAAAAAAAAAAATCAATTTCATTAAAAAAAAAAAAAATTGGCCATATTCTAAATGATTTTTTAATGGAAACAAAAAATTGTGAACTAAATTTAAAATTCACCAACCATAAAGCAGTTTAATCACACTTTTGTCCAAATGCATAGTATGATTAAATTATCATTTTTCGAGATTCACCCACTCATATACGTGCACAAATCTCGAAAGGGGGCATTTGTTGAACAAGATATTTCGGCCAATTAAATTTTGCCACGTCATCACAATAAAATTGTGATGATTATAATTTGATTGAATCTGGTTAGTCAAGTTTTTCCACATCCAACCCAATTGAAGCCCGGATGAAAAATTGGACCAAAGAAGAGGGTCTGAGCCCGCCAAGAAAATGGGCCCAAGCCTAAGCCCATCAAGCAAATGGGTCCAAGCCCACTTAAAGCCCATGAAGTTTCTTTATAAATAGAGACTTTTTCCACTCATTTGAGGGGTCTTTTGGTTGAAGGAAGAATTGAAACTATAAAGTACTGAAGCTCTGAAGAATTGAAGATTCAAACTTCTATAAAGCTCTCAAGACGTGCAAGTTCTTATCAACTTCGAGATCATCATCTTCTGAAAGATTGAAGACTTGGAAGATCAAACTTTCCTTGAATTCCAAAAGACTGCAGCTCAAATACAACATTCTAAAGACCGAAGACCAAGAAGTTCTAAGTTTTTAACTTGCACTACAAGAAATTGAGAGTTTCCCAACGCAGGAAAACGCGTCGGGAAACATGACGTCGGTAGAAGTCGATGTTTCCCGATGCATCTTGGTGCACGTCGGGAGAAGGTATTTCTTCCGACGCAGACACATTAGGGACGGAACTGGCTATAATAGGTTTAGGGTTCCTTCGACACGGTGCGACGTACGTCAGGAAATAGGCCACTATTCCAGACGTGGAAAGTGTAGCACCGGAAGAGGGTGGACAATTAATTGTATCGTTTGATCTTCCTCCGACGTGGTGCCAGGTGCGTCGAGAAATGTGCACCTATTCCCGACGTCTATAGTGTTGCGTCTGAGGAAGAGCAGATCATTAATTGTACGTTACGCCTTCCTCTGATGTGGTGTCAGAAACATCGAGAATAGGTTTAGGGATTCCTGACGTGTCACTAATCGCGTCGGAAATAGGTTTAGGGATTCTCGACGTGTCACTAATCGCGTCGGGAATAGGTTAGGGATTGCCGACGTGTCATTAATCGCGTTGGGAATAGGTTTAGGAATTCCCGACATGTCACTAATTGCGTTGGAAAAGGACGCTATTCCCGACGTTTTCGTTGTGCGTCGGGAGTTCTCAGTCTTTTTAACTCCATTCTTTACAGAATGGAAACAGAAAAGAGAAAGAAAACCGAGAGAGGGAGAGGGAGACCGAGAGGGAGATCAAGAAGAAGAGGGCATTCATTGTCGTTGTCGTCCCCGTTACAGTCGCCGTCGTCATTGTCGTCCCCCTTGTCGTCGCCATCGATAAGTAGTTTAGTTTAGTTATTGTTTTGTTTTAGTTAATTAGTTTTAGTATTTAGATTTCAAATTAGTTTTAGGTTTTACATTTTAGGTTTCAAATTAGTTTTAGTATTTAGATTTTGAATTAGTTGTAGGTTTTAGTATTGAAATTGAAGTTGAAGTGTTGTTAGGATTTTGAATTAGTTGTAGGTTTTAGGAATTTGAATTTGAAGTGTTGAAGTTGAGATTGAAGTGTTGAAATTGAGATTGAAGATGAGTTTGAATTTCAATTTGAATTTAGGAATTAATGGAAGGTATTTTTTTAAAAAAAATATATAGGAACTCCCGATGCCATATTGACAACATCCTTCGACGTTCATACAACGTCAAGAGATGTTTAGGAATTTCCGACGCACAACTTGTTGTGCGTCGGAAATTCCTCTCCCGACACATTTGCCCCGACGCATGTCCCGACGCATAGGCTTTTCCGATGCATTTCATATATCTCCCTCGATTTTATGCGTTAGGAGAGTCCCCTTTTCTTGTAGTGTTGTATTTGAGAGAAAACATGAAAGGAGTAAAGACTAGAGATTGTATTCACAATATTCATCAATATACAAAGTTCAATTCCATGAAATACATTTCTTCGAAATCTTATGTGAACAGCTATATTTATTAACACTTTAGATTTAGTTGCTATATTTGCAATTATTCCTAAATTTAATTTTGATTATCCACAATTTATGTCATTGTCTCCGTTAATATTAAGTGTTATATACAAATTGCTGAAGTAAACAACAATACTTAGCTTCCAAACATTTATTATTATGCATATCCAACAGACATGCTAATTGTCTTAAGACATTTAAAACCTAAATATTTAATATCTATACCCATTTTTTAAGAATAAAACTCAAATTAAAATTTAACAATAAAAATGTAATTTTTTTTAAAAAAATTACAGCCCCAAATAGAATGAAACTCAATATTTAAAGTAGAAGTCTAATATTTAGAAACTTATAAAGAAAGAAATAAAATAGAAAGTAAAGTAAAATAAAAAAGGGAGAGACATCCCATTTCTTTTTTAAAAGAAAAATAAAAGTAAGATTAATGATATTGTAGCTCATAAGTGTGAGCACATCATTGATGTGGGCTACCCACGTTAATTCTTCTACTTTAAATATACTCTCTGCCACTAATGATCTTTATAAATAATTACGTCAAATTCTTTAAATTGTAAATTATAAAAGACTATTTTTAAATATAGAAAACACAAATAAAAATATTTATAAATTATAGCAAAATATCAAATGAAAA
This sequence comes from Cucumis hystrix, assembly GCA_025688845.1. Taxonomy (NCBI): domain Eukaryota; kingdom Viridiplantae; phylum Streptophyta; class Magnoliopsida; order Cucurbitales; family Cucurbitaceae; genus Cucumis; species Cucumis hystrix. The sequence goes on along the minus strand of CM046892.1, from coordinate 10,188,864 downwards.
AAAACACGATACACCAAATAAATTCATATGACTCAAATAAAACACATATCAAATTCATATGACTCAAATAGAACACAAATAATGATAGTCTATTTTGATTCATGCCGTGATAGCTAGCAAATAGTTTTATAAATTTTTTTTATTTAAAATAATACTTATTTTATATTATATATAAAGTTTAATTAAGAATATTATTTGTACCTTAAAAAATATTATTTGTAATATAGAGAGAATATTATATTGTATCATCTTATTCACTACATTTTTATGTTCCCCCATTACCTACCAAATATGTGTTGTTATATGCTATTTGGGGCCATAATAGGGTTTTTCTTTTAAAAATAGAACAAAATACCAAATATTTACACAATATACAATAATTTTTTAAAAAATGAAAAAGTCCACAAGTTCACAACATGAAATAACAAAAATATTTTCCGATTAATCAGTCACACATGCGTGAAAATTTGATTTTGTACCCAGTCTAAACAATCTCTTAGCAACAATTTCATAGCAAGTCTAAACGAATTTGTATTCTTTTACCGAGCCTAAACGATATTGTACCCTTGTACCTAGTCTAAACGATCTTGTACCAAACCAAAACGATTTATTAGTGATAGTGGTCCATTTATGTCTATTTAGGACAGTCAACTGATTGTTTAGATATTGGTACATGATCGTTTAGATCTTGTTCCATTATATCATTTACATCTTGTACCAAGAAGGAAAAAAAAAAGATTAGAAATGAAGAAGAATTAAGAAATTCTAGAAGAGAAAATGAAGAAATTGGTAAATATTACATAAATAACCATAATATTGTAAAATAAAAAAGAAATAATAATATGAAAAGGATCGAAAAAATCGAAAAAAAGAAGAAGAAAAAGAGATGAAAAATCGTTAGCTTTATTAAAAATAAATATGAAATTTATGAAAATATCATGAGTTGTTTTAGTGTTCTTTTTTATATTTATAAAAGTTAACCTCAATAGTATTTATTTATTTATATATTAAATGTTAGGAAAAGGTAGGACATTGAAATTTGTAATAATTTAAGAGTTATGTTAATGTCAAAATTTATAATGGATTTATTAAATAACAATAAAAGCGTTGTCATTAATCCCTTTACATGACATTGACTATCTTTGTAATCTTAAAGAGAAAGTATTTGGGAGAATATGCTTTTGTATGTGTTTTTGTTTTATATGTTTTTATATGTTTATATGATACCATACATTTAAAGTAGGATTATTCTATGGGTATATTTTTAATAATAAAAATAAAGTCGTAATTTTTTATTTTTGACTTCATTTTAAACTTTACAAACTTATTATTATAAAGATAGAAAAAACTATGTTTCTAATATGGTTTTTATTTTATTAGAGAGATTTAAAATTTAGTGCAAGTCTATGAAATTAAACTACACAATTAAAATATTTATAAATATAAAAAAATTCTAAATTCTATTAATAATAGACATTTATAGATATTGATAAAATTTGAAATTTTGTTATATTTTATAAATATTTGGTTTCATTAATCTGTATTTTTTGAATTTTTTTTAATAAATATAAGTATTAAAAAGAAATAGAATCTTGGAATTCGAGGGTTTTAAACCAAATTTGATTTATGTGATCCACTCATTGTCTAAATAAAAACTACTATGTGAGAAAAAAAATCAATTTTATTAAAAGTTAAATATTTTTTTCTACCATGTGATAAATGAAGGAGTTGTTTGGGTAGACAGGTATAGCTTTGGGTGTTCAAAAAATTTAATAAAAATTGTGAATCCAACCCAATCTAACCCAAATGTTTTATAATTGAATTTGATTAATTTTTTTTAGACTTTTAAGAAGAATAACAAATTATGAGTTTTATTTTGAAAAAATAACAAAAGTAATTTTAAATGGTTAGAATAGCAAAGCATAAAAATTTGAAAAATAAATAAATGAAACAACCTCTCAAATGCCCCTATCCAATCTGAAAAATACAATTGTTCACCTAAAACCCAAATAACCTATAATTAAATAAAACATGCTACATACAATTAAAATCTATGAAAAAATAATTTCCCAAAATATATAAAATTATAAAAATGACCAATAATGGGAAGTTCCACCTCATGCCTGCAAAATTTCAAATCTCTGCAAATGATAATTTTTTCCTTGGACTCCGGCCGCATATTTCCTTCTTTCATTTGAAACCCTAATGAAAGTTTGAAATCCATTTGAAACCATCTGTTCATCTTCTCTAAAGATTTCTTTATTTTGCACTGCTTTCAGAAGAATTTCGCACGCCTTTACTTCATATTCAGGTTATTTCAAACCGTCTTCTATTTCTCATAGAAATTTTCGAACGAACTAGTAGTTTCTTCAGTTTTAATCAGGCTCTTTGATGCCATTATAGTTGTTTAGTTGTCCTCTTGATTCAAAATTATTGTTTACGCTCTGTTCGCTCAAATTTCTTCTTCAAATATCGCCGTGCACAACATAGTTAGGACTATATTTTGGAAAAGTTAAATATCGCCATTGTTGTCACCTCTATTATTTTGGAAGGTCCGAAAGACAAGAATAGTTTGAATAAAAAAATTTTGTTTTTAATTATATGATATATATAGAGAGATAATAATCAATTTGCTTTTATTTTTTTATTATCTTTATAAAATAAAAAGTACAACAGTTATGTTCTTCATTTTAGGAGCAAAAAAATGGACTGCTTTGTAGTTTTTGTTTCTTTTTTTAACGTTTATTATTTTATAAATTGTAGAAAATCTAAAGATGAAGACATATAAGGGTGAAGGAGAAATGAGAAGAAGTGACAGATTATGATTTTCTGGAGACACTGGTTCAAAAAAATTAAACCATTGTCAACAAGAATCCAAACTCTTTCAAGCTCTTCAGACGAGGTATTCATATATATTTTTTCGAGATTTTTTCCAAGTATAACAAAGTTGTACATTCTTGTAACATACTGTGTGCTTCATTACAGAATATAACAAAACATACAATGGCCAAAAGGTCAAAAAGCAAGAAATAACTTCCACAAGCATCAAATAAGAGAGGAAGGAAAGACCTTCCAAAGGAAGAACCAATCATACAGAAAAAGCAGAGAGTAAAAAGCATGGTAAAAGTGCTCATTAACCTCTATAGTCTCCTATTTTCTAATGAATACAGAGATTTTTTGAAGTTGTACACTCAGAAACAATCCAGGATGTTGCTTGTCTGTGATCGTTTTTAACAATGTCAACAACACACTGATGGGTATCGGTAAACTTACGAATAATCCAAATATTGCTTTTTTTGAACACAGAAGCACGTAAATACCATGGACATGACATATCTTTACATCGAATGTCAAAGGATGTGTGATTGGACCTAACTGTAACAAATTCAAAACTATTGGCATCGCTTTCTTCAATACTGACTTAGTTCTGAACTTTACACCCACCTTAATAGGTATTCCAGCATATGGTTAATCAAATGCATTAACATCAATAATCTCTGATACATTATGTGAACCTTGCTGTCTAGTTACTTCATTATTCAAATACGGTGTATTTCAAATCGAACCAGCAAGTGTATAATCAATAACCACCACTAAATCATTGTCGGAGAATTTTGACAAAACCAACATAAGCAAGACACATCCTTATCTTCAACAATCTGGAAAGGTTTGAACTGTTGCATCCATCCCAATAAAAAGTCACCCGACACACAGAAAGATTTGAAGATGAGAAAAGTCTACCTTGAATGCATTGTATGAATTCTTGAAACGAATATGAACATGGAACATACACATCAACCACATAGTAGTCAATATATCGAGAAGATTCCATCCATCTACTATCGAACACAATTTTCACACGTTGCAGTGCCATGACAAATAACGCTAAAGGATAATAGTAAAAGAAATCCAACACAACCGTACAAGAAACCTCTCTCCCTGATTATCTGAAAAGATCAGAGTCAATTCGAGCATCGATAGAATTCTCTCATACAATCCCTGATGTTCATTACAAAAAAGAAGAATGATCACTTTCTCCTACCCAATCCGATATGGAAAGGAGAACCGAATCGGTCCACAATGAAATCAACGTCATCACCGCAGATCCAGACGACGTTGCTCGCTTTCAAGGACACTATAGCAGGTATCTAGACTTATGGCTTGCTGCTCCAGAAGAGACAAGGAAACCTTTTCTCCCAATGCCAATCTTCATTGACAGATTGAAGCAAAGTGAGCGAACCAGAAACGAAGCGCTTGTCAAAAAATTCGAGGCACATGGCCACGTTGCAATCATCAAAGGGTCAAGCGTCTACGTTACCGCCAAGGGCAAAGAAATAACTTCTAACTATCCTCCAGAAGAAGAAGCTTACTTCCTTCATCCGGTGGTCCCTGCCATCAAGATGGTCTCTTCTCCCTACAAGACCATCGATGAAGACAAGGTTCAAAAGGTTGGAGTTCGCGAGATCAAGAACATCCAACATCAGCTCAACTACACCAATAAGGTTCTTTCTACGGTATTCAAAGCGGTAGAAAGAATAGAAAATTCAGGTCCTCCGATCAAGATCAAGAACCCAGAGATTCCTCAAGCTGACCCCAATCAACCGATCTTCCAGCCCAACAGCTTCAACATAGGAAAGCTCAAAGATGACAATTCAGACTATTTGGCTGAAATCAATAAGCGCCTTGCAGCTATCTCCATCAACAAGGAAGCAAAGACCTCGACAAGTAAAGTTGAGATTCATAAAGGAATCAACGTGATTACTAAGGATTCCTCTCATCAGGCTTCCAGTTAAAAAATACTCCCTGTAGCTCAATGGGTAGACATGAAGAACCACTACCCTCAACCGTCACCTCCAGATCTGGGATGGGTGACCTTCATCATGACAAACATACCTACGATGGTATGTCTCTAGTCACTTGGAATATTGATGGATATTCTGAAGCTCAAATGATGAATACCTTTCAAGAGATGTTGTTAGCAGCCTCAATCTACAGCGCCAGGAAAACAACTCTTGAAACAGCCCAGATTCTAATTTCAGGTTTCACCGAAAACTTAGGGAGCTGGTGACACAACCAACTGACAGAGCAGGAAAGATATCGCATCCTAACTGCTACAAGAACAGTTGTCAAGACAGAGAACCCCTCCACCCCTATCCAGGTCGAAGAGCAGGATATGGTCAACCAATTGGTCTATGCAATGACGAAGCAGTTCATTGGCAGCACCCAAATCCATTTCAATCTTGCAACGGAGTCCCTTCTCGGATTACGATGTCACAAGATAAGTCAATACAAATGGTATAAAGATACTTTCTTAGCACGTCTTTATACTCTTACAACTTGCTGAGCCGATATCTGGAAGCAGAAATTCGTCGAAGGACTGCCGCATTACATCTCTCAAAACGTTCATTTTGGTTAAAAACCTTAATGAAGGGATCATTTTAGGACACCATTCCTAACCCAGACATATCCTTTCCACGTCTCCGACAAGGGTATAGTCTCAATAAAGTTCGACAAGGAAATTACTTTCGAGTTTATTAATCCAATAACTCCCAAGTACATCAACAACGTTGAAGAAGAAATTCATCAATTCATCAATCGCATCACCAGGAAGGGAAAGCAGATCGAGTTCCTTCAAGATGAGGTTAAAACCAGCAAGGTGGCTTCCCAGATAGACACGCCATCCATTCAACTCAAAATCCGAAGCTTCCAACAGAAGCTTGAAAGGGATATTTGTTCAAACCTTCCAAATGCGTTTTGGAACAGGAAGAAGCATATGGTGACCCTACCATATGTTGACGAATTCAAGGAGGCCCAAATCCCTACCAAGGCTTAGCCCATTTAGATGAACAGAGATCTGGTCAAAGTCTGCTCAAAAGAAATAGCAGATCTTCTCAACAAAGGACTAATAAGCCCATCCAAAAGCCCGTGGTCTTGCGCGGCCTTTTATGTCAACAAACAGGCCGAACAGAAACATGGCGTCCCAAGGCTTGTCATCAATTACAAGCCCCTCAACAAAGCCCTCAAGTGGATTAGGTACTCCATTCCTAATACTTTAGCAAAGGTCTTCTCAAAGTTCGACATGAAATCAGGATTTTGGCAAATCCAGATTCATCCAGCAGACTGTTACAAGACGACCTTCAATGTTCCATTTGGACAATACAAATGGAATGTCATGCATTTAGGGTCGGATGCACTGCTATTTATAATGAAATTCAATGATTGCACCATAAGGTCCAATTATTGAATTAACTATTGTCTTCACAGTGATTCCAACAAAATTACAATTGAGTTTTCAGAATGGCCGACAGGACAGGACCCCTGTTTGGCACGTTCTGAAAGACTTTGCTTATTTGAAAAGTAAAAGATAAGATTGGTGGGACAGGTCCCACTAATTCTTATCAAAAGCAAGAAAACAATAAAATTACAGTGGAAAGAAATAAAGGAAAGCAATAGGCGTGAACGAAATTTCAACCAGTATTATGAACGAAAATTTCAACCAGTATCAAGAATTCCAAAGGATTATGAACGAAATTTTCAACCAGTATCAAGAATTCACGATTGTCTACATTGACGATGTCTTGGTATTTTCAAGTTCAATAGATCAACATTTCAAGCATCTGCAGGTGTTCCTAAATGTTATCAAGTCCAATGGTCTTGTGGTATCCCAACCAAAGATCAAGTTGTTTCAAACGAGGATCAGGTTTCTTGGCTATGACATTAATCAAGGAATCATCAAGCCAATTCAACGATCTCTGGATTTTGTAGACAAATTTCCAGATGTGCTACAAGACAAAACGCAGCTACAACGTTTTTTGGGTTGCGTCAACTATATCGACGATTTCATCCGGGGTCTCCGCTCAATTTGTCTACCACTCTACAACAGACTAAAGAAAAATCCAGAAACGTGGACGGACGAGCATACCCGAGCTGTCCAATCAATCAAGTCTTTGGCAAAAAGCATTCTGTGCTTATCCCTGGTGGATGAACAGGCCAAACTCATCATTGATACAGATGCCTCTGACATCGGCTACGACGGCATTCTCAAGCAGGAACTTAACGGCAAAATCTCTGTTGTCCGTTACCATTTCGGAGTTTGGAATAGTGTATAGAAGAACTATTCCACCGTCAAGAAAGAAGTATTAGCAATAGTACTTTGCGTCCAAAAGTTCCAAGGCGATCTTATCAACAAAGATTTCGTCATCAGGACCGATTCAAAGGCGTCCAAGTTTATCTTTGAGAAAGACGTTAAGAACCTTATCTCCAAGCAGATCTTTGCCAGGTGGCAAGCGATCTTATCCTGTTTCGACTTCAAAATCGTGCCTATAAAAGGCAGCGAAAACTCATTAGCTAAACCTCTCAAGGGAGCACCTCTTGAGAAACCCACAATCAGCCTCCCATGCAACCTCCTCCCGGCCGGCAACAACCACCATCGCGACCACCACCACAACCAAATAGTTCTCAAAACTATTCTCCTCAATCAGTAGCTTCCTCCTCAGAAACTACTCCTCCCTCTAAGGGAAACCAACTCTTAGGTCAAACATCTGCACCCGCTACAATGAGTGTAGAGAATTACGCTATGGGCTTGCAGTTTGAGCAAGTATCCAAGCGTCGTCAAGGTTCCTCTCCAAGGACTTTGACCATTCAAACAGACTCTTCTGGTCTTCCCCCTTTTCCTTCAACCACGTTGTTACGCCCTTCTGGTGTTTCAACTCCTAACAAGCGTGCTGCCTCTCCAGTCGCTTCCTCGTCAAGGTCTCCAATTTCGAGAAATCCTTCCTCGTTCTCTCAAGTAGTTAGGCTCAAGGTTTTCCAGTCTAGACCTCAAATCCAAGGTTATTTCACCAAGACCACAATGGTGGATTTAACCATTGAAACAGAGTTCGATGGACCTTCTGTCCAAGAAGTCTGTAATCAAATATTTCCTCATGGCTTCAACTTCCTGCCAGAGGATCTATCCAAAACTAGAACCTTCTATGAGTACATTTTAGTCGACTCCAAATCCGCTGAAATTACTCATATTCCTGATAAGAATGATCCTTCTAAGATCATTTACTCAAAGCTGAGAATATTTCGAGTTCTCACTCCATCCTACTGGAAACAGGGGATGTTTGTGGGAAAGAAATTCTCTCGTCCCTTCAAACCACCATCTTACAATTACCGTGACTACACAAGGGCATGGTACTTGATATTTTGGCTTCAACCTTTCAACCACTCTTGGTTTGTGACATTCTGTAAGCAAGCTTACAAGATGCACTTCTCAAATTGGTTTCAAAACTGGTGGATGTATTTTGGACTCTCTGAGGAAATCTTCCCCGTTGAAGTTCAACGTTCATACCATCTCTTCCAACAGAGTATCTACTCGTCTCCCCTTTCGAAAACGTTTAGATTTGCTTTGTATTTCCAAATATCGTGGATATTTTGCTGGAATTTCCAGCTAGGAACTTTAGGTAACTTCAAAGCCCTAAGCAAGTCCCTTAGGATCAAGTGGTGGGAAAAGTTCAATTTTTCACACCTGGAAGTCAACAAGATGAAGGATTGGTTCAAAGCCAACGTTCATCTACAGGACATGACAAGGCAAGAAGATGAGAGTTTCCTCCTTGCGAAGAATGTGGTTATGTCCTCATTAGCCGGAGCCGGATCCCAAGCAGAGTTCAACTCCGGCGTCAACACAGTTGCTGTACATCTCCTTGATTCAAAGTCCATTCAAGATGAAGCAGCTTCTCCATCTTCGGTCAATGATGTCGAAGACGAAGACATAGACACCTTCGACCCCTACGAAGGATATGACATCAACGACCCATTTCTGGATTCACAACCTATGTGAATTCACTAATTTCAAGCGTTTAATTTAATTTTGTTCAAGTGTTTTAGTTTTGATTTTAACTAATGTAAATTACTGTAAATTAATTTGTTTAAATTTCTTGCATTTATTTAGATAAGATCATTGTATTCCGATCTTATCGTCGCTTTAACAGTCTGCTAGAATTCTGGATTTTCCTAAAAGAACACTTGAAGGAAAAGACTCCATGCCGGAGATGGCACACTTCTGATGAGGATTCACCAACCTCAGGCGGCGCAGTTAGCGTAGTGGATTGACTCCGAATAAGAAAAGATTTTTATATATCAAAGGGCTGAATTCATGCTACAAGGATGGGGTGCTTCTAGTGGCAGCAGGCGGGGTAGCCGAAGTAAGACCATAGCTGAGGTCGTGTATTCCAAAGAGCATGAAGAATGCCTGTACGATCGATATTAAAGGAATCAACAATCCAAGCCAATCAGAAGACAGCCGGGTGACGTCATTATCTTCTCCAACAAGTTTTCAGAAGGAAGAATCCAAGATTAGCAGACATATCACGCCTATCACTTTCCTTTATTGCTTTCCGCTGTAATTTTATTGTTTTCTTGCTTTTGATAAGAATTAGTGGGGCCTGTCCCACCAATCTTATCTTTTACTTTTCAAATAAGCAAAGTCTTTCAGAATGTGCCAAACAGGGGTCCTGTCCTGTCGGCCATTCTGAAAACTCAATTGTAATTTTGTTGGAATCACTGTGAAGACAATAGTGAATTCAATAATACGTGGAGGACAGCTTGGTGGGAAGCAAGAGGGTAGCATTATATGTTGCTCACTTTGATTTTTATAATAAATGCTTTCTCATATTATTTCTTTCATACTCACGTTGTAGCAAAACAAAAAAAATAGTACCTTAATTAATAATGACTGTTTTTATCTATTCTCTCATTTTAAATCTTTTTCAAACATTATGAAAATCCTCTAACTTATCAGAGAAATTACATAAATGTTTTTGTTTATTAATTAGATGAGAGTTCTAATTTTTTAAAAAAAAAAATTGAAAGAAAAGAAGTTAGTGTAAATTCAAATTTCCGTCAACTTCAAGTAGGACAACAAGTTTGTAATATGTGATTTACAACTACATAATAACTAACAAAAAAAGAAAAACAATATCCAAACCACTCTTAAGAGTAAGGACATGAGTAGTCTAATCCTAATTCCAACCAATGAAGCAAAAATGGACTGAATTGAAGTACAAACTCAAACTCCAAATATCAATTGGAAAGATGAAAGATTCATAAATGAATCGCCCCACGTCAAATAATTGAGTACTAGCGCCATCTAATCAAAATGTCAAACTCACCTATCTACCCAACAACACTTCAAACTTCTTACATACACATTCATAGTTACTTCCCAATCGATTGGGTAAAAACAATTCTGGACTGTTAACTTATCCTGACTTAAAATCTCCATTAATTAAAAAAAATATGTCATCTCCAAACTTGTGAAATTTACAGGTTACACAATTTAAAATTAAAATTAAAGAGAATGATGAATCCAAAAATCTTTCAAACCTCGTATTGAATCCTTAAATCCTTGTGAAATCTTTTTTAAGAGTCATCTTCCTATTGAAAAACATCCAACATTGACCTTTTTTTTTTTATTGTATGCTTTATAATTTTAAGTCTACTCAATCTGGTTGGAATAAATGGTAATTGTTTGTGTTTCTTCATGAATGGATGCATCATGAGAGGATGCATCTCTTCATGAAAATTAATAATTAAATTATAGAAAAAGACATGACTTTTCGAATGGCCACGAATAAGTCTATAAATAAGTCATTTTCTATTTGGTTAAAAAACACAACTTTTTCATTATCCATAATCTTGACGTTCGGTTGATCCACAAAGTTTTGATCTTCTAGTCGGGGTGCTACTCTTAGAAGAAAGTTGATATGTTCTATCTTGAGAGACAATTACTCTCAAAACTCAAGCACTAGGATGAGTAAATTTATCTTAAGAAGACAACGTGAATTCGTTGGGCTCAGATCTATAATGCATATATGAGTTTCTATTTGTTGTGATGACAATATTGTTAACAAATCTAAGTATATATATTACACCATTAATTAGTTAAAGTTGTTATGGTAGTGTAACTAGTTTATTTTAATTATTATAGAAACTGTAGTGTGGCTAGTTAATTATTACAAATAAGACTCATTTTGTGCAAGTATATGTCAAAGACATAGTAAAAACATTATTATAAAAAACATTGTTATGTTTTGTCGAGAACGATATCACGTGACAAACAACATATCATAAAAATATTTTTTTTTATGTATGTAAGTTTGAGTTGCAAATTTTCTTATATCCCTTCCTTATTTTCCTGTAGAGAATATTCATTCTCTTCCAAAAGATATTCTCAAAGCTAGCCATATCATATATATTATTTATATGATGATCTTTCATTTTTAGAGTCAGTCACCTTATTAGAAATGTTTATACATTGAATGTTTTGAGCTTAGAGTTTCTCTAAGTTGAAAATCTTTACATTTTTCGTTAAGCCTTTTGGTTCGATGGCCATTGTAGAACACAAGAAGAGTTTTTAATATTGTATTTAGTGAAGCCTAAGTACTTTAAAAGTGAGGAAATCTCACACACTTAAAAGAAGCCTAAGTATGCCATATTGATGAGATTTCATGTAAAGCTTGGATAAGCATTATTGTGATGTGAAAGTAGCTCAAATTTATAGGCAGTCTAAGTTGAATCTAAATAAGAAGCTATAAGTAAGTCACACAGAGGGAGTGATCTATTAGATAAATATGAACCGATCTTTGTATATATAGTGAACTTACATTACACCGGGCACACAACCTTCTAGTTGTACGTAGATGATTTTACATTGAAACTAGATTATCGATATCTATACCTTTACACATTTTTGTCTACTTTAGTGATTACACACTTGTCAGAAAATATTATAATTAGTGAACATCGTGTTTGACATTGTATTGTAGGTTAGATTTACCTATTTTTCAAAAGCATATCTTAATTTAGTCCAGTACATTTTAGTCCACTGTAAACTTTTGGTTGATTTTTAAACATGATATTTTGTTTTTTTGTTTAGAAAAAGTTAATTCTCCCTCTTCCACCTTCCAATTTCATTCTCTCTCAAAATTCTTCTCACCTTTTCCATTTTTTCGCACAATGATGTAGAATATGTATCAAGCTCAATTTTCTTGTGTAAAATACAAATATAATAATAGGCATTCCAAATATTAATAGATATAACACAATGCAATAAGATATATGTATATTTTTTGTCAAAATGTCTATTAGTCATAAACCATTTCACTTATAGAAGTATATCAATGATAAAGTCTATCACTAATAGATTTTGTTATATTTGCATTTTAAAAATGTTATTAATATTAAATTACCAGCCCTAAAAGTTCAACATTCTGTAATCACCTTTTTTTAGTACAACGATTTAGGGTTAGGAATTCAAATGCCTAGCCTCATAGTTAATAATGTATTTTCTATATGAGTTGAGTTATGTTCAAGTTGTTCAACTAAATAGAAGAGAGTTAACTCTACACCTTTATAGCTTTTTTTCCATAAAAATTGTATTGATTCTTGGGGCTATTTGGGGTACATTAGTTAATTATTATATAGTTCATGGTTATTGTTATAAAAGAGTTTACGATTATAATAGTTTATGTTGAGGTATCTTTGGAGTATCACACAAGTTATTTTCATATGAGTTTAGGTTTTCTTTTTTCTTACTGTACAAGTATTGATACCTTAAATATCAAACTTTATTGACCATGGTATTTTCAAATATAAAATATTTGCAAAAATAACACATGTTTTTCAGTCCATTGTTAAAAGAATTTAAAATGTCAAGTTTTTCATTCAATTGCTATTATTATTAATAGAAGCTTCACATACACAAGAGAGGAATTAAGAAATAAACTAAACAAATAACAATACAATAATAAAATATTTGCAAAAACAACAAATATTAGCTAGTCAATTGATTAAAAAATCAAAATGTCAAGTTTATCATTCAATGACTATCATTAATAGAAAACTATCACTGAGAAGTTATAGAAAATTTATTATTATTATGTTTTGTTGTTAAAGATCAGTTATAGTTTTTAGCAGAATTTTTAAAAATAGTAGATTTTACAAAACATTTACAACCTATAGAAAATTATATCACTGATAGTCATTGATATGTTATAATGATAGAAGACTATCAATGATAGAATCCAAAATTTTGCTATAACTTGTAAACATTTTAATTTATTTTGCTATTTTAAAAAATGCTCCTAGTTTTTATGATTATGAATTTAAATATATCAAAATACTTCTGCTTCTAAAATAAAACTGTCTAAAATATTTAATACGAAAAAAAAATAATGCTTAGTTTTAACTTTATTCAAATTTCTAAAACCATCAATAGTTTCAAGATATCATGCAATTAATTTTAAAATATATTTCTTTAAAAAAAATCAAAATATATGTATTTCTGTATGAAATTAGGCCGTAGTGTTTAAGATAGTGTTTGGGCTCCAGTTTATCACTGTTGGGTTAGGGTTAAATAACTCTAACCCTTGTTTTGGGTCCAATTTATGGAAACCCTAGTTTTAAGGTTTCCATAATACCCCTAAATCCTTTTCACATTTATCCCCTCTCTACCATAACCCTTCCCTTCACTCTGGCGTAAACTGCGTATTAGTCCCCAGATTTTTCCTCAATCCTTGTCGCGTCTTCTTCCTCTTTCGCCCTCCTCTCTTCGTTTCCTTTTTCCCCTTCCCCTCTGCGTTTTCTTCTTTCCCTTTCTTCTATGTATTTTCTTTTTTCCCTTTCTTCTCTGCATTTTCTTTTTTCCCTTTCCTCTCTGTGTAAATTTTTGTTTATAATCTACCTTTTTTTCTTCTCTCACACTCTCTGTTCCACTAAAAAATTTGGGGTTGAATGGGATTTTCTTGGAAAATTTGTTTGTGAATTATAAGTCATTTTTTTTAGAAAATAGACAGTGAGAGAGATGGTAGATGTTGTGTGTCTGGAACGCTGTTCTGGGATGAGATTTTGTTGACATTATGAAAATTTGAAGATTCATGATGTGTTGAATTTTTTTTTTTTTTTGTTGGTATTTTTAGTGTAATGGATGAATGTATAACTAATTTTCTTTATGGGTATATAGGATATATAGGAGTAGGAAACCTTTGTTATAACTTATAATTAATAATTATGCTTGTGATTGATCTTTAATCTGAAAGAATGCTGAGAAATAGAAAGATTCAATTGCCATTTGTGAGTTAGAGAAATCCAAACCCAATTTGCAGTATTATGAACACTCCACATTTTATTTATCTCTTAGATTAATTAAATATATAAAAATTATTTTGTCAATTTAGTTGACTGAATAAACTTTGCCTACAAAAAATTAAATACATAAATAAGTTTGGAGCCATTAAAGTTGGGTTTGAAATAAATTAAAAAATTTAATTGATATGAGAGTTTGATTGTGAATGCATTTATTAAAATTAATTATTTTTTTTCCAAGTTGATGTTTTTTAAAATTCTAAGCTAAATGTTGAAAATAAAATAAAATATTGAATTTAGAATATGAATTTTAAGGGAAAAAAAACCTTCAAAACACCACTCACATAATCCTTCTCCCAAACACATCTTATCATAACACTATCATAACCCTACTTACATAACCTTTCTTTCAAACACATCTTATCATAATACTACCTTCATAAACCTTTCCCTCAAACACCACTTATCATAACACTACTTTTATTATAACACTAGTTTTATCATAACCGTAACTCTTCCATAACCCAACCCTTACCCCAAACACCCCCCTAATAGTTCTTTAAGATAATTTGACTTAAGTATTAATATTTTTCATATATGACAAACCAAACAAAATTATGTATAAACACTTATAAAAATATCTAACTAAACATGTAATTGTTTAAATTTTAAATCATCTTTAAGAAAGTATTTAAAAGAAAATGTATTCTTGAAAAACATTTACTTTCTATAGAAAATCCAAATCCACACTAATTATAGCCACTTATATAATCAAATTTTGATTATACAAGATTATTTCTAATTTGAGGCTAATTTTTGAAAATAGAAAGTGATAATAAAAAAAATATTTTATTAATCACCATTAAATCTATTTTTTGGATTTAAAAATGGTACAATAAAATGGTTTATATAGATGGAATTTTGAAATTTGATTTATGAGATCTTTTATTAATGAGAAAATAAATTTAATCTACTTTTGTAGTAATAAATCATATATAATTTTTATTTAATAAAAAATCAATCACATAATCGATCACATTTATTTTTATTTAGTAAAAAATCAATCACATATTTAAGTTAATTTTTCCTTTAAATGATTTTTGATTCCCTATAAATAATGTGATCCTTGGTCATGGGAACCTCACCAATTTTGTTTGGAGAATCCATACATTCCTTCCATTCGTTACAAAAAAAACCCAACCTCAACAAAAGAATAGTTTTTATTTATTTATTTACTATTGTTTATCAGTTCTCTTTTAATCAACACTTAGTTAAAAATTGCATTTAGTAGACATGTGGAAAAGTTTATTCTTATTTGTCATTATTATAATTTTTTTTTTTTAGTCTAAACCTTTAACCATTTTTTATCTCTTTTGGAAAACATAGAGAAAGAAAAGTGATAAGGAAAATCTTTACTTCACCTTTGTATTTATTATTGTTGTTGTTATTATTACTATTTTAAACTTCGTAGTTATATGTGACATTATTTTAGTCTAATGTTTTTTCATGTTAATTTATTTTCTTTCTCTTTTGCTTCTTTAGTTTAATTAAATTCTATTTCATTTTATTTTAGTAAACAATACGTTTTTATTTTTATTCTTATTATTCCATCTAACCCGTACACTCTCAAATTCATATTTTATTTATACTTTATCTATGCTTAGATCGGTTTATGTGTGCATGCTCCATTTAGTATTTTACTTTGTATCTCACTCCTATAATTGAGAGTTTTTTTTTAAAACTAGTAAGGGTATTATCGGATTAAAAAAATAATAGTTCATGTGTTGCAGGACTCTTTTCTATAAATCTTATTAATTTTTTGTTTGTACATTCTTCAAAATACAACTCTACAAGTTTCTATTTGAATCAATAAACAATTGTTTTATGATCCAATTATTAAGCTGAATCTCTCTTAGGCTAATGAAATAGTAGATCAACTCCTTATTCAACACCTGAAATCAGTACTTAAGAGAACAACCTCTCTCTACTATCCATGGAAATATGTAGGAGTGGATTTTGTCTTGTACCTTATTTCCTCATCTATATACTTGGTCTTACCCCCTAAAATGGAAAACTTGTTGAACCAGTGTTGTTGAGCTGCTCTCACTTATGTAGATCTAAGGATAATTTTGAATAAATACGAGTTCATCGTTAGCTTAGAATTAATATCATGTTACCTAGGTCATAATATTTGAAATAGTTAGTTACAAACAGTAAACGATGTAATAAAGTAAAAATGATTATTTCATGGCCCAATCTTACACAATTTCATTGCATAGGATTCTTCAACTCACATGTCACCACATGAACGATTTAGGATTGCATCATTTGTACTAAATACAATGTTGTGTCGTATCCAAATTGTCCCAAGAATAAGGCGTCCAACATTATTCTTATATTATAGACCATTTAAACTATGAACTACTCGAACTTGATCCATTTTTATGTCACCACATAAAGTTCAAGTGTTCATACTATAGTAAAGAAACCTTAGTCTACTGGATTCAGAATTATAAAAATGTAAATCATATATTCAATAACTACTTATTAAATAACACATCGATAACAACTTTATTGAATAACAGAAAATGTTAACATTTACAAACTATGAGTTTTAGGATATAAAACCTAACAAATTGAATTAAGAATATAAATTATTTTAAATTTTATAATTTTAAAAATAGAAATTGATTTCAAACTATTATATGTAGTTAGAACGTAACAAAAGTGATTTGAAATAACTTCAATAAGATTTCAAATGAAAAAAGTGTTTGTCATTTTACTATTTTGCCTTTAGAAGATTATGGGTAACAACTATAAACCCCGATTCCCAAGTGTTTAGGGAATTGTGGTTAATCATTAGTCTTCAAAATTTCTAAGTACTTTAAGGAACTTAAGGGTCAACTTTAGTGAAATTTAGTAGTTAAAGGATTATAGTACAAGGAAAAATTGGAAAATAATTTGTACCAAGATTTTTAGTAATTATGGATGGGTCAAAGAGCCCGTAAAAACCAACTTAAGACAAGTATGATGACTTTGGCGAAAAGGAAATTTTATTTCAAGAGTTAGTCAAGAAGGGCATTTGGTAATATATTCCAAATGTTATAGAAAGTACGTCGTTATAGGGGTGTCATATCTGGGGCGTCATGGAAGCTTTAATTAAAAAGGAATGGAGATTTGTCAAAGAAATAGGCTTGGCGGCAAGGGTGATGGCATGTCATAACAAGAAAATTTTTATTGCCATTAAGTAGGAGGTGTGTGGCATGTAAAACCTTTGGTTCATGCAAGGATGAGGTGTAAAGAGATTAGTAGGTGGTGTCAAGACTAATTCATGCAAGCTTGAGGTGGAAAGTGTAAGTAGGAGATGTCAACTTCAAACCGTGCAAGAGCTATAAATAGTGAACTTTGAAGAAGAAGAGCATCAAACCCACTTGTGTCATTTCCTTGTTTAATTTCTACTTGCAAAACATCTCAAATTGTGTCCAGTTGTAAGGGTGAGGCTGTTGAATCGAAAAGAGTTAAGGAGGAAGGCCCACATCAAATTTGAAGCACAAAAGGTCATTTCTTGAGCAACTTTGACTAGTGTTCACTTTTCGGAGGCTACAGGAAGCACCTCTAAGAGTTTTAAGCTGAAACTTAGAGGTAAGATACTTAAGACATTTCTAAAAAAAATTGTGGAATTAAGTTTTGTCATTTGAGTTTTAGATTTTAAGTTATTATGCTCCAAAGTCAAGTTGTGGGTCTCGTCGAAAAATCCAATTTATGGGCATCGCCTGAGTGGCCGAGCATCGAGGTCGGGCTGCGCATAAAGAGTGTGGTGGTGCTTTGAGGTGTGCTATGTGCACACACCAGGTGTGCGCAGCACCATGTGCACTCGACATCAGGCACATGGGGCACATGACAACAAGGTTTAGCAAGCGACCATGCAGGAGCGTGCCATGCCTACGAACCAGCTGTCACAGGCAATGCTTGCCCAGGACGTTGTTTGCCTATGGTTGCATGTCCAAATACCTCCAAACCACCTTGTCTTTATGCCTTGTACTTAGTTTAGCCTATTTCTATCCTTTTTATGTAATAGACCTAGGTTGTGGTTTTTCAGCATTTTCATATGCAAGCTTGTCAAAGCTAAAAAAAGTCTAAAACGTACTATAGGGAACATTTACAATATTCCTATATCAACTGTGCCTTCTGAGTCAGCCTTTAGTACTGGAGAATAAGTGTTAGATTCTTTTCGAAGTTCATTAACTCCTTAAACTGCAGAGGCATTCCTTTGTGCTCAGAATTGGATTCAATCTAAACCTTTGGACGACATGACTAAAGAAATTGATGGGGCTGAAGAAATTGACAAAGGTAATATTCTTTTCGAAGTAAGCATTTAAAATTATCTCATTAAGCTAACAGTGTGTCATTCTGATCTAGAATTCATAAACATTGAAAAGGACATGAATTCTGTATTTGAGGATCTGAATCATGACCCTATAGTCTAAATCCCTACTCTCAAATCTTTATTTATTTATTTATTTTTTAAATTGTTAATTGTTTAAATATTGAATCTTGTTTTTTTAGAATCTTGAAGCACAATGATGGAAGCACTTTGGGTTAAAGAATCAATGGAGGATAGCTTATATTATACTCCTTTGTTTCTCTGTATTTTATAACTACTGCACTTCCCAAATCAATGGAAGCACTTTGGTGGTTTTAAATGAAGAAAAAAACGCTAACTGTATTTGTTTCATGTTTATGAACGGGTCTTTTGTTTGAAACACTTAGTTAGAAAATAGGAATAGGACTTGATTATTTGAAATTTGCTTAATGTAATTTTCTTATTGAGAAAAATAAGGGGATGTTTATAATGTAATTTGCTTCCAATTAGAAGAAAATTTGGGATGACTACATAATAAAAGAATGAGAGAAGAAGAAGTAGAAGGAGCAGAAGCAGGAGCAACAGAAGAAGAAGAAGAAGCACTGCAGCAGCAGCAACAGCAGAAGCGGAAGAAGAAGACGAAGACGAGGAAGAAGATGGAGACAAGGAAGAAGAGGAAGAAGAGGAGGAAGAAGAAGAAGAAGAAGAAGAAGAAGAAGCAGCGAAAGAAAAAGCAGCAGAAGCAGAAGAAGAAGCAGAAGAAGAAGAAGAAGAAGAAAAACCCTAACCCAACCTATCTTATTTTAACCCAACCCGAATCCAGGTCAAGCCGGTCAAGGTCCATCAGCAGGTTATCCATACACTTTGGATTGGGTCGGGTTTGAAGGAAAACCAACCTGACCCAAACCAATTACACCCCTACTAAAAACATACATTATATCATATACATTCAATTTTCTAATTTCCAAACAAACAAAAAAAAAAAAAAGAAAAACAACCTTGATTGAGAGTGTGACAGTGGCGGTCGACGACAATGGAGGACGATGGGCAGCAGAGTAAACGACGACATTGAACAGTGGAACACTCTCGACCCTCTTTTCTTTTCTTTCTAAGTGTTCTGTTCTGTGTTCACGAACACAACAAATAGATTAGACAATCCAACGTTCTTAAAAATGTCGGTAAAACAACCTTTCCCTGACGTCGTACATGCAAATGTTAAGGAACCTTGAACGCTTCCCCTACGATCCACTAACAGCATCGGGGAAAGATGATGTTTCAACTTTATTAGATAATTTTCCCAACGTGGTCAACGTGACATCAGTCAAAGGGATCCTAATTCTGATGTGCCTCTGCCACACTTTGGGGAAAGTTGACGTATTTAATAAATGTGTTCCACTTTCTTCGACGTATGTTAGAGACACGTCGGGGAAAGTGAAAGCATTAAATAACTGTTTCAATTTTTTCCAATGTGTCTCTGCCACACGACGGATAAAGTGAACATATTAAATAATTATTCCCATCTTCCCCGATGGTGTCTCTTTCACGTCGGAGAAAATGGAAATAATTATTGAGGAAAATTGATCAATTAAATAATTATTTTCACTTCTCCAATGTATATTTTCCACAACGTCGCGAAACATCTCTGAAGCCTACGTAAACAACATTGCATTAAAATTGGTTGGTCAAGGCCGACGCCGTTTCCTGCATCGGGATTCCTCCAATTTCTTATAGTGACACTATTACTTTAAGCAACCAATATTTAACTCTAATGACCATAGGATACTTGGCTTTAATCCTGAGCGAATTGTGAACGCTTATTTATATGACAATCCTTTGATATGTATAAGTGAGAGTAACCATGATAGTCAACTTAGCTAACCTACCATTTTGGAGCGGATTTATGTGAGTAAGTAGTTGAGAAACTATACAAGATGAAATTCATTTCTTCCTATTAGTTGGGATAGTAAATGATTGCTCCTTTAATAGTTGATTTCGGGTATTGAAAAATGAGGACTCATCCTCTTACTGGCTCGAGAAGTTAGTTGTACTACAAGGATAAAACAATAATTTAACCCAATTGTAGTTATGAGCAATTATGAAGAGTCAACCCACTCTTGATTAGTTATATCCATGGACATAGAAATATATCTATAGTCTAAAGAGTGTAGCCATCATTCTTGGAGTGACCGGAAGTTAATGAATATTGTTTAATTGAATTAAAATAGTTTAATTAATTAATTTCATATTATTGAAACTTTTAATCTATAGGTTCATTAGATCTTCCTGGTAGCTCACTACAGATTATTATAAGGAATAATTTGAATTGTTCAAATTAACTAAGAGAATTTTATATCAATATAATTAATATAAAATAGAGTGTATTGATACACTAATGGATAATAGTTAATTATGGATATGTATGATATATAATTCAAACTATTAAAAAAAATATTTAAATCAGATTTAACTATTAAATTTATATGAACTAGATTCATGTAAAATAATTATATAGAAAATTTTATTAATATGACATATTTATAAAGGAGAATTGTTAGATAGAAAAAAAAATGAAACTATGGTTTAATGAATTTTGTAAATAGTTTCAATATTTTTCTATTTTTGAAAAGGTTAATTTTCATAAATATAATAAACCAGTAAAATATTTACGGTCCGTGTAACAAAATGAAGAAATCCATGAAGTTGGCCATTATTTTAAAATATTTCAGGTTTGCCCCTTCCTTTCATCGTCTTTCTTCTTTTTCTCTTTTGCAACTTTTTTTCTTTTCATCGTCTTTTTTTTTCTGCAAATATAAAAGATTTATTTGGTTATTTAAGATTGTGTGTCAAATATAAAAGCTCGTGAAAAAAAAATCGTTGGGATATTGGATAGCTAAAATCTAAACGATCTACCAAAGAATCTTTAAAAAATCGTTTAGATTTGTGTAGCTAAATTTAAACGATTATGTACCAAATATAAACGATTGTGTAGCAAATCTAAACGATCATATACCCAAAAAATCTTTAAAAAAATCGTTTAGATTTGGCTAAACAAATTTAAACGATTAAATCTAAACGATCGTGTACCAAAGAATAGTCAAATCTAAATGATCATGTACCCAATAATCTTGAAAAAAATTGTTTAGATTTCAAATCTAAACGAGCGTGTATGAAAGTATTGATCGTTTACCAAATATATTATGCGAGCTAGGTGCCAATGAATCACGGGACATTTTTGGCATTTCCCATTTTGTGTCTGTAGCCTTTTTTCGTTTTCGAAATTGTTCTATAAATTACCGTTTTGTTATATATTTTTTTAAACGACCCATTTTGAAAATGCTACTATGTATTAATTGTTTCGTATTAAATATGATTTAATACATCATTATTGGTTAATTATTGATTAATTAAGTTGTTGGAGAATTATGGAATCCTAAAGAGATTGTCAGGTGATTTTGAGAGGGCTTATATATAGGGCATTATACCAAATTTAATGGTTCATCATTGAAGAAAGAATTAACTGTAGAGGACAAATATTATCTACTCTCTCAAACCTAGCCTCCACATAATAAATTATCCATACAGTTCTCTTTAAAATAACTTTCCATATTCATTCTTTAATCACTCTTTGTTCCTAAAAATTAGAGTCACACTTCTTATTCTTTAAGGAATAGAACAGAATAACGAGAAAGATCACATGGTGTATGTTCTTTTAAGATTCATTGAAGAGTTTGAGATCTTGTCGTGGATTGTGATCCTTTGGGATTCGAAGAAGAAATGGAAAGATTGGAAGAATCTTCAAGTGTCAGCTCTACTTCTCTCTATATCTCGAACCCAAGGAAATGGTTTTCAGTATATGGTACAGGAATCACACTCTTCCATAGGAGTTCAAATTCTCTTCAAATATACTGTCTTAGCTCTCTATGTTTCCATCTTTTTCTCCATTCACTTCTTCAATATCCTCTTACCCTCCTTTTTGTTAACTATTTGACATTGTTTATCTAAAATAAACAAGTAAATAAAATTGCATATTTTCAATAAGGTATACGAACTATAATAAGAAAAAAGATAATAAATAAAATACCAAATAATTTTAAGACTTATATATTTTAACAAAATTGTGACGTTATTGTGACGTTAGTAGTTGAGTGTGTTAATAGCTCATTTGTTTTGTTTTACTATTTATATTTTGGTATCTTTTTTTAAGGGAGATTTTGATTTTGGAGTTTTTGTGAAATTTTGAGTTTTTGGTTGTTGAAAAATCTGGATTTACCTAAGAATGGGTAAATTAAGGGTGAGAGCGTCAGTATAAAAAAAATGATAATATTTGTATAATTTGTTTTAAATTTAGTTCTTTTTTTTTTTAAGAAAAAACTTTGAAAACAAATTGATCATCAATAATTATTAATTACATGAGCATTTTTTAACCCTTTACTTGAAAGAGAAAAAAAAAAAAAAAAAAAGAAATTTAAGTTGCTTGTCGTCTTGATCACTTATTGTGTCATATGTAAATCGCGTCATCTTGGTAGATCAGCTCCCATAGCATGTAGAATTAGGCAAGCAGAGTGAAGTGTTGTTTTGAAATTTATATAATTTCATTTTAAAGAAAACTCTTGTACTTGTTTTAGATGTTCTCTTTTATCAAATACCAATGAAGTCTTGTTATTTCAAAATGAGTTCTCATCTCGCATTGTGTTTGGTGTTATCATTATTCTGCTTACTAGGCGTTCTACGTGCTATCTCTCAAAGAGATTCGTGTTGAATGTCTAGGCAGTCATGCCTTCACATGGTTGCATGAAGTGATCTTGGGGCGGGGTGTGACAAAAAGTTGTTCCATATATAGAAAGGTTCAAGTAATTGATGAGCTCCAAACACAACTAAAATGAACATAGAATTTTGGTTTCAAAATTTACCCCAATTTGATGCACTTTAAGCCTATTATACTAGCTCAATTGTAAAAGTGATATAATGCTTTATAATTGGGGTTGAGGAAGAGATTTATGTGTGATTGTAATTTAGTAGGTGTGACCTACAAACGAAGAAGAATCTAGGCATGAGTGTCATACTTGTCATAAAACCTTCAATGCTTATGTCTATAAGAGACTTTTTTATTGTAGCATAGAGTTTTACGTATGAGAATGAACTTACTTTTTTTTAAGTCACAACGATATATTTATAATAAAATTATGACCTAAGACGTTTATGTTAGAGTTCTAAGTCAAATTAGGTAAATTATGAAGCCAAATGGGTTGAGCATGTATTTAATATGTCCCATTCATCAAATGGAAAGACTCAACCTTGACCTCATACTTGGGTTCAGATTAAGGAGATTAGTCTTGACATTTGACTCAAACTCTCCTCTTCTTGAGGTCCAACTAGGTCGAAGTATGCCGTATTCACCATATGATGAGGGTTGGCCTCAACCTCATCCTTGGTTAAGTTCGAGGTCAAGCATGTCAATTTTAGCTTGGTCCAAACTTTTCTCTTTAAATTTTAATTGAGCCAAAAGCTGTAGATTTATGGCTTGAATTTTGACATTTTCTTGATCTGATATTTTACAAACTCCATCAAATAGATTATGTTATGTAGTCTAAAAATTATTTTTTAGTTCTTCAATATTAACTAAATATATTTGTTTAAGTTCTCTAGCTTTGTCTCTTGGGCTATTTGTGTGGTTGTTCTAGTCATTATTTCATATTGTTCTTGTCACAGAAGTTGTTATGGAAGTTATAGATTGTTGCATAATATTTTCTTTCATTATTATCTTATTTTGTAAATTCGATCAGTTGACATGTTTTTCTTTTTCAATGCTCAACCGATTTATTTTGAGGATATTTTTCTCTTCTTCGTGGTGTTATTTAAGCTCAAGAATCATCTCTTGTTGGGGTTTTCACACATATTATTTTATGAGTTTGATAACAAAGCTCTGATAGTCGACTTTTAACTGTGTGTTGTGTCTGAAGACGTGAGCCTTTCTTTGTGTGTGGTGAAAAACTTCGATCACAATTTCAACTATGATTCCATTGAATCATGAACCAATATACAGCTTTAGAGGGAGCCTAAAGTCGAATCATCCGAGAAGAATTTCTCAATCTTAGGAGAATTCTAAAGCACATTCTTGTGAGAAGGAAGTTCTTATACACTTAGGGGAGCCTAAACTTCTCATGTGAAGAAAGTTCATAAGAAGAAGAAGAAAAGATCGATAATCTCAAGCGAGAGGGAGTCTCACATACTTAGAGGAGCTTAAATCTACTTCACTAGCTAATATTTAAATTACTTAGGGAAAGCCTAAGTGCACAGGAGAGGAAGTCTCGCATCTAGGAGAAGCATGATGTTTAAATGAGCTAGGCTCTATGGTATTGTCGTTGTAATCATCATTAATTACAAATAAATATAACGTTGTAATTGCTTAATTTGATTATATTGGAAGATTATCTTTTATGGACACTCCCCCATATATAGATACTGTATCATTGAATTGAATTACCAACTCTTGTGTGTGAATTGTGATTCGCTGTCCGTGAATTTATGCTTATATCTTGGGATTGCTAGAAATATTTTGAGTTTCAAAGAATTTTCTTTTACTAAAATTTTGAATGGACATAGTTGGAAGAATACGAAAGAGTGGAATGCATAGCAATTAGAATATAAATGACAAGATAGGAAGCCATTAAAATACAAAAGTATTAGACAACAATTAGAAAAGTAAAAGAAATGGAATATTGCACTTTAAAGAAAAAATTATGTTATATAAAAATGTTTATATAAATATAAATTAAGTGCATAAATGAATGAATTTTTAAAATAAATTGTGAAAAAGAAAAATGTTGAAAGAAAAATGAATCCAAAAGTTCAAAGTTTTGATTAGAAGATGACTTCAATATTGAAAGTAGGTCCAAAATCAAAGAGAATCTTGAAATTTTCTAGTACAAAAGACATCTTTGATTATTTAGATGCTTTTCTTAGGGATATCTCAAGAAAATTCATTTATACGTATGTATGTGTGTGTATATAAATATATATTGCACCATTCTTTTATCCTTCTTCTATCGCAAATAAAATAATAATTTTTTTTTTAAATTATCACCAAATTAAAATTTAATTATACAATTATATAAAAAAAATTGACGTGGTCTATTATGTACTAAATATTTTTTTCTCTATTCTCATTAAATTGAAAACAAATTAAAACGTCTACATATTCATCTCATAGAAATCTTAGTCTCGCATTAAATAAATGGCACTAAAAATAATATTGTTTTAGGAATATTAGTTTTCCTTGTTGGTAAGTTTGACTAATAAAATAGGATTTTTTTTTTTCATCTCTTTTTACTTTCTTCAAAGTTATATCAAAACTATTGTTTCAAGAATATTATTTTCGTTGCTTGCAAGTTTGACTATTACATTTAGGACATTTATTTTCTTTTTTTCATTATATTTTTTCCTTATAAAACAAAAGTATTTGGTACCTTTAAAACTATATTTGTGCATCACATTATAATGACAAATACAAAATAAGAAATTAAAAATAAAAGTTTTCTATACAGCAATTTTGGTGGAATATGCAAAGATAAGTATAGCTTGATATATATCTAAAGTATTTTTTTATATATAAAATTAAGTTTTCTTTTATAGAAATTATTTTTTTTTTTGCTTAGGTCGACTTATTAGGACTAATAAGTTTTAAGACGATTGTATTTTGTTGCATATACATGGGAGGTATAATATCCCTTTCTCATCCCCTCTTGTATAGGAATCTAAAACAAAAAAATAACATACTCATTTTTGTAAGGTTCAAATAAGGAAAGGTGGAACATGTACAATAAAAATTCTTTAGAAGTCGTCCAAGGTTAGTATTATTTTTGTCCAAGGGCACTTAACTGCAAAGTTCTAATGGGAGTTCATGGTGCAACAGTGGTATGTATTGCATTAATTCTTACTCGTAAACATTTTTTTTTTTTTTTAGTTTTTATGTGTCAAATATGATTACATGTAAGTAGTTTTGTTTTTGTTTTTGTGTCTCTATTTATTTAAGATGGTGGAATAGAGAGATTTGAACAATTATATATATGTGCATTAATTAAGTTTATATAGGATGATTTTTTTTTTTTTTGATGTATTGCATTTGTAATCTTTGGTTAGATGAATGACAAACTAATTTTGAAATACCTCCACAGAAATTTAAAAAAAAAAAAAAAATTGTGTTCAATGGGAGAACAAAACCAAAAGTAAGAAACCATAAAATATAAACTATAAACTATGGATCCATTTGATAAAAATCCTCCCAATTTTTTAATTAAGATTTTAACGTTAGTTAAACAATGCTTGAACTCTTAATCTAATTCTAAAAACAAATTGATAAGATTGGAGAAGAAAACTATTTTGTTTTTTTATTATATTTAAGTTTTTTAAAACTTTTTTTTTTAAATTTTCAGAAATGTTCATAGAATGTGAACAAAAATATGAATAAAAACTTATGAAGTAGAAGCAATGACAATTCAATAAGCTTCGTTTAAATAAATATATATTGACAATTTTAATTTTTAAAAATCAAATGTATAAGAGTTGTGTAGAAATAGCAAAAGCTTACATTTCTTTAATTTGTGTGTATTTGTTTGTGGTGTGTAAATCTTGAATGTGTGTATATAATATTTTGGTCATTAAACTACAATTTGTTCATGAGTTTTTTATCTTTTATTTGATTGATATAATACATTTATTTTCAATTTTGAAATTTATCTCTTCACATTAAAAAAAACCATATTCTTATACCCTTCACATCTAATGTATTAGAGAATTTATATGAAAATTTTGATATAATAGAGTATTTAATTATTCCGTTAAACCATTTCTTAAATCAAATTCTCTACTTAGAATTAACCATTTAAATGAATAAAACTAATCGAGCATATAAACTCTTTGGAAAACTTGATGGAAAATTTGATTCTCTCCCTAATCTTTACAAAATTAAACTAAAAAATTGTACAATTATGAAAATGAAATGGAAAGTGGGAACAGAGAGAGAGAAGTCATCCCCAGTCCACCCATTCTAATAAACATTTATAGTGATACTCCAATAGTTTAGTTTGTCACAGTTATTGAAAATTGAAATGATGTTTTTATTAATCATTCTATAAAATTTAAGAACATTTGGTGGTGTTTTAATGTTCATATTAGTATCGAGATCTCAATTTTTATAGTACTATGACAGACATTTTTACAAATAAGAAATTCTTTTAGATAAATAGTTAAGATATTGTTACTAATTGAGTAAATTATAGTATGTTATTACTAGTGTACATCTTCATATTGGGGTTGTTAGATGATGATTTTGTCAGTATTTGTGAAAAAAAATGATATCCATTAATCCTTAGCATCAATGTCAAATCTCGAGATATATCGAAATACCATTGAATATTTTAATTTTTGTAGGTAGTAGTTCTATTATTGAATTTATAGTTGTATGACTATTTTGAGTTTTTATTTTAATTTTTAAAATCATGAAACTAAATTCCAAAATAATTTTAGAATTTCAAAACTTAGGTTGAGTTTCAAAATCATTTTTAAATGTTTTCAAAAACTTTTATTAAAAAAAATTGTTCTTTCTTTTTTATATATATATTTTTTTATCATAGAGTCAATTAACTATGAGATGGGTCTAGGAACTATTTAAAATCATTATTCGAACTTTAGGGACTAAAATGTTCATAATAAAACCTAAAAACCAAATAGACACGTATGTAAAATTTTAAGAATCAAAAGTATATTTTAACGTAGTGGTTATAATATTTAGGTTAATTTTCATAAATATAACAAACCGACAAAATATTTACTGTTGTAACAAAATGAAAAAATCCACCGAGTCATTTTTTTTAAAATATTCCAGATTTACCATTCCCTTTCATTGTCTTTCTACTTTTCCATTTCTGTGACATTTTTCTTTCCATCGTCTTTTTCTCTTCTTCTTATGCAGTTTTTCTTTTTCTTTTTTTTAACTATTTTTTGATTCAAGATCGTGTACCAAATATAAAATAACTATTTAAAAAAAATTCAAACTGTTATTTAGTTCTTTCAAATAAAAAAAATCGTTCGGATATTGGAAAGTCAAATATAAACGACTAAAAAAATAGTCAAATCTAAATAGTTGTGTACAAAAAATCTTAAAAAATCGTTTATATTTGGGTAGCTAAATTTAAACGATCTAAATGATAGTGTGTCAAATCTAAACTAGCATTTTCTAAATATAAACTATTGTGTATCAAATTTAAAAGATTAAATCTAAACTATGATGTTCTAAATATAAACGATGGTTTTCCAAATATAAACAGTAAATCTAAACGAAATCTAAATAATCGATTGTTTACAAAAGAAAAATTATGAAAAAAATCGTTTAAATTTAACGATTGTTTTCCATATATATTACATGCTCTAAATGTCAATTAATAGAGAGAATCTTTTGTATTTTCTATTGTGGGCTTAGTGAACTTTTTTTTCTTTTTTGAAATTATTCGTTCCGTAGCTTTGTTATATTTTTTAAAATCTCCATAATATTTAATTGTTTTCTTAAATAAACATTTTTGTTAACTTTAGTCCTAATTTTTTATTATATATTTGAATACTATCCCAAAAACAAACTACATAAACGCCTTATGAAGAAAGACTTTCATCACTTAAGTCAAGTTTCAATGATTATTAATAATTAGATTCTAAACATTGTAATGTTAGATTATTTTTATTTTGTTGTTTTAACTTTAATCATCATAGTCAAGGTGTCCATTTTCTATTTATTAAAAAATAAGTTATGAAACTAGCAAATTATAATAATATTACTGCTCGTTTTTTCATACGACAAATATGTAGATATTTTAATCAATATAATTTGACAAGTTATATTAATTTTTAGAGAAAATTGCATAAACTACATCTAAACTATAAAATTGGTTACTATCACACTCTTAAATTTTCTAATCAATCAATTATAGTCTTTTAA
Source organism: Cucumis hystrix (assembly GCA_025688845.1). Classification (NCBI taxonomy): domain Eukaryota; kingdom Viridiplantae; phylum Streptophyta; class Magnoliopsida; order Cucurbitales; family Cucurbitaceae; genus Cucumis; species Cucumis hystrix. The sequence continues at coordinate 10,159,387 of CM046892.1, read as the reverse complement.
TTTATTAATAGTTGCGATTAGTCCTTATTTTGAAATTAATAATTATGATAGGATATTTTAAAATAAAATTAAAAAACAAAAACAAAAACTTAGTTTCTCTCTCATCAAACATCCTTCACCATTCCTCTCTCTTCTATCTCTCCATCTTCCTCTCCCCACCCTTTCTCTTTTATGTCTTTTCTTAAAGAAAATCTTTCCATCCCAACATTAAATCTCCTAAGAATCTTTATTTTACAATTAATGTCACATAACTTTCCAACCTTCTCACCTTTTATATATATATTTTTTTTATATTATAAATAAGAAAATTATTATGAAACCGAGCCAACGGCGATTTTAATTAATAATTTGAAAACAGAAAAAGAAAAAAGAAACACTAATTAACAATATTAGATTAAAACTTTTGATTAAGTATATTAAAGTATAAGTTGTAACTCGTTGTTAAGTTAAAAATGATGTAAGATTTATCCAAAGGAAAGGTTTCATTTTATGAAATTCAAATTTGAGAGTAAAAATTAGGTTAATTTTCAAAAATATAACAAACGCTCGAAATATTTACGATACGTGGAACAAAATGAAAAAGTCCATTAAGCTAACCATTTTTTAAAAAATATTCCAATCTTTCCATTTTTCTTTCTATCATTGCCATTTTTCTATTTGGTTCAAGATCGTGTATTAAAATAGTCTTGAAAAAAAACATCCAAATTTTGGATAGACAAATTTAAACTATAACTACCCAATCCCAACAAATATTTAAAAATTTGTTTAGATTTATCTACCAAATTTAAATACCAAAAATAGCCAAATCTAAACCGTAGGAAAGAATTTAAAAAGAATCAAATATAAACGATCGTGTAAAAAAAAATAACCAAATTTAAACTATCGTTTTCCAAATATATTATGTGCAGCATGACAATTAATCACTAGACATTTTGATATTTTTCATGGTAGGCTAGTAAGCTTTTTCTATTTTTAAAATTGTTCTATAAAATGTAAATATTTTAACATTTTATTATATTTTTTTAAAAAAACCCTAGAATTTATTATAATTCTAGGGTAGATGCGTAGAGCTTCCATTTCATCTTTTCCTTATTTATTATTATAATTACAACAAGATACCTATTTGCTATTTTGTTTTATGCAACATATAGTGCCTAATCTCATTTATTTCTTTTCCAACTTTTAATTCCTTTTTAGCTAAATTACATTTATGTTTTGTGCACTTTATTTGCTATTCTCAACTCTTAAAAGCTATCTAAATAAGTTATTAATTTTTTGTCAAATAAGTGTGAAAATATTTTGTCATATACAACTTTCAAAATTAAATCTATATGCCCAACTCTTTAGAATTTAACTATTCTTTTTTTTCTTGATAAAATATTTTTTTTGTCTATAAAATTTTGAGATAATGTCGATTTAGTTTCTACTATCATGAAAGAGAGATATTTTTACTTCTTTCAGTTTGAAATATAGTTCTAAATAGTACGTGTGTTAAATTATTCTAGACTAAACACTCTATAAACTAATTCTTTTTTCAAAAACTCAATCACTTTTTTCAAAAAAAAAATATTAATCAACTAGAAACGACATACTTTCCTCAACAAAACCCACCTTAGATTCTTTTGAATCATAAATAACCCTTTGGTTTTTTTTTTTTAACCTCAAGAACTAAAATGTCTCTTTTGTAATTTCAAACATCAAATAGGCATCAACCTCAAACCTCAAAAGCCAAAAATGTATTTTGTCCTTTTTCTTCTACTCTATTCTACTAAATACAAAACCTAAAGTTTATAATTTCATTAGACAAAGCATTCAAAGTCCATAAATCTACTAAAAAATTTTAAAAGTTAAAAAATCTATGAAATATTTTTATAAATTCGAGCAAAACACAAACTCTTAAGTCTATAAACAAACTTTGTATTTTATCCTTGTTGTTAATCCATTTGGTTATTGAAAATTTGACTCAATTTCTACTTAATTTTTTACAATAATTTTCATTTTTTTCCCATGAAATTTTTTAATTCTTAATCAAATTTTAAAATAAAAATATGTTTTAAAAAAATCTTTTCAAATTTTGTTTTGCTTTTTAAAATTATTTGTACAAGTAGATAAGAAAACAAAAAACAAAAAAATATTTATAGCCTTTAATATATATATTTTAAAATGAGATAGTTTGATAGACTTAATTTCACTTTTGAAAATTTATATTATATTTATATAACCATAATTAATCTACTTTTAAAATATTATTGTTGGAATGTCAAAGTGGCATGCTCACATTAGATGATTAGATTATTGAACATGTTCATCCCTCATCATAAATTTAATATGTATTTCTTAAATTACCACATTTTTTTTATATGGTAAGTTTGACTCATAAACCGTGTTTTTCAATACATTTGAGTTCCCTTTTATTTTGCTAACATTTTACACGTTTTCTTATATTATATTATATATATACTTTCTTTTTTTTTTCATGCCATTCTCTTTAGATTTATCAACATTTTTAAATATAGCAAAATAAACCAACATATTTATAAAATATAATAAACTTTCTTATTTATCACAAATAGATACAAATAATCTTTTATCAATGTTTACAAGTGATATTGATTGACATTAACAGAGATCTATTTGTGTCCATCATTGATATAAGAAATCACATTAGTTTTTATAAGAATCACACTCTTCAAGATTCCATAGAATCTTCCATAAACTACGGAAAATACAAGATAATCACACTTTAGATTTGTCAAATAGTACTCACTCTTTATCTCTAATAACGCCTCCATTTATCAAAATGACAACCAGGATATAGTTATTCAAAACTTTTCTTAATGTCAACATTATGATAATGAAAAAAATTAGTTAAATAGAAGTAAAATATAAAATAAACTAACCTTGTAAATTAACAAACGTAAATATAGTGAGCCCTTAGTTGATGCATGCTAAAATAAGTATAGTTCAATTGAGACACAAATGTACTAGTAATTACGAAATTTGTATAGAAGATTCAGATTTTCCTACAAACTTAAAAAAAAAAGTATTATGAATTCAATTTATAGTGTCTGCGTATCTAAAGGTATGAATTTGTTTAGTAAAATTAGTTGTGGTGAACGTAAGATACTTAAAAACTTAGTAAAAGTTGGTAATTAAAGGGTGAATGAAGTGTAAGTGTTAACTTTAATTAAATAGTTGAAACAACCACATTATAATTGTTGTAAGAGAGTGGACCCTATTTCTTCTTCTTCTTCTCCACCATTATTCTCTTTTCTTCTCTTCTCTTCAAAACGCATCTCTTCTTCCGTTTCATTTCTCTCAAACTCTCTACAGATTTTTCCCCTTTCGGTTTCTTCTTCTTCTTCCTCTTCTTCTCTTTCTCTCTCTAATTCCCCATTTCCCCCCTCTAATTCCTTCCCCCCATGTCTAAGCAGACCTACAGAGTGTGCTTCTGTTTCCGCCGGCGTTTCAAGATGACCGCCGGCGAAGCCCCCGACGAGATCAAGAAGCTTTTTGACGAGTATTCCGAGAATGGTATCATGAACCCAGATCATCTCCAGAGATTCTTGATCGATGTTCAGAAAGAGGCTAATACCACCAGAGACGATGCTCAGAACATGATTGAACGTTGTACTAATGAACTCAAGCATTTGAATATCTTTCACCGCAAGGTTCTTAATCTTGAAGCCTTCTTTAAGTATCTCTTCAGCGATCTCAACCCTCCTCTTGAGTCTCTTGGGGTAATTCCTCACTCCTCTTGATTTTTCCAACTTCCTTTACTTATTGTCTATTCAGTTGTGTGTAGAATAAAAATCAATTAATTGCTTAGTCCTTTTTGTGTTCTTGCTTTTATTCAAATCGATCCCGGATCTCTCTCTCTCTCTCTCTCGCTTTGTGTGTTGTCGGTGTGTGTTTTTGTACATCAAATGTAATGTTTGTTTTTTAGCTTTTTCAATCACTGAACATGGAATGGGATATGTTCTCTCTTTTTTCAGGTGCACCATGATATGAGTGCTCCCTTGTCGCATTATTACATATATACAGGACATAATTCGTATTTGACTGGGAATCAGCTCAGTAGTGACTGTAGTGATGTGCCTATCATACAAGCTCTACAGAGAGGAGTTAGAGTAATTGAATTGGACATATGGCCAAATTCTTCAAAGGATAATATAGATGTTCTTCATGGCAGGTGTTTTTTCTTTTCTTTTTCAGTAATGGGTATCTTTTATTTTATGTTTTTCTTTGATAGTTCCTTATTGGGAGATTGCTTTTCAGGACACTTACGACCCCTGTGGAGCTTATTAAATGTTTGAAATCTATTAAAGAATATGCTTTTGTTGCATCGGACTATCCGGTTGTAATAACATTGGAAGATCATCTTCCTCCTAATCTCCAAGCTAAAGTGGCTGAGGTAAAGTAGTTTAGTTTTTTGCCATTTCCTCCTCTTTTTGTTTGTCTGTGTGTGTATTAAGACCTTTTAATTTTTCCGAATTGTTGTAGATGGTTACGAGTACATTCGGAGACATTTTGTTCACTCCTGGCCCTGAATGCTTGAAAGAATTTCCTTCTCCTGAATCACTAAAGAAAAGGATTATTATATCAACCAAACCACCTAAGGAGTACCTTAAGACCAAAGATGCTCCTAAGGAGGGTGAGGGTGAGGCACAGAAGGAAAAGACTTCTGGGAATAATAAAGAAACATCAGCATGGGGAAGAGAAGTGTCGAGTTTGAAAGGTGGTACTGTGACTGACTACAAGGTGTGTGATGGATGGTGCCTATGAGTTTTGTCATCCTTATGTTTTTTAAAACAGATTTTGATCTTATGCTTGGTTTCTACATCACAGCAAGATTTGGATGATGATAGTAACGATGAAGAAGATAATGAGGATGGAGATCCCAAGTCTACAGAATCTTCACAGTATATTGCTCCTGAATATAAAAGTTTGATTGCTATTCATGCGGGAAAGCCTAAAGGTGGAATTGATGCATGCCTCAAAGTGGATCCCGACAAAGTTAGACGTCTGAGCTTGAGTGAGCAACAATTAGAAAAGGCAGTGCTTACTCATGGAAAACAAATTGTAAGGTATGAACAAATCTGTTTTTCGATTAAGACATCGACAGTATGTAGTGTCTCGTTAATGATCTTTGAAGTGTAGGCATAGAAATGTGCTAAGTGAACATATATTTTAATGGCCTTACATTTTAGGATGTCCAAAGTCTTGTGAAATTTTGTTAGAAAAGGAACGTCCTATTATTAATTTATTTAATAGAAATGGTAAAAAGGGTAATTAAGGAAAAATAGGTTGGTAGTTGTTTAAGAATTAAGGATTTATTTGTAATTGGAAATTGTGGAGAGATTTTAAGAGAGGAACAGACCTCTCGAACTGGCTGAGTGTGTATGGTGGCATGTTTACTCAACCATTCATAAATGAAGTTCCGAAGACAGAATCAAGTTCTTGTGTTTATTAGAAAAGGCAGAGTCACTCTGTATAGAACCATATTCTCTTTCCCTAATTGAGGAGCGGAAACTTTTGGTGTCTAAATGCCCTAAAGTTATATGGATGGATATGTAGGGTTAGGATGGTTCAGCTTTTGTTAATCTGTTCACTGCTTTAGGCGTTCCTATTTAATGTGATCTACGACATTTAAAAACAAACATTTCCTCAATTTTCCTTTTCCTTTCCCTTGTGAGAATAACATTGTTCATTGTTCTGGAGTTTATATCTTCAGGTCTATATGATGTCTCTCTGGAGTTTGCTCATTCTCAGAGCAAATTTTGTTACTTTTCTTGATTTTTGTCTTCTTACCTTCTGTAGGTTTACTCAGCAGAACATTTTGAGAGTCTATCCAAAGGGGATCAGATTTGACTCGTCGAATTATAATCCAATGATTGGGTGGACTCATGGTGCTCAAATGGTTGCACTGAACATGCAGGTCATTTCGTCTTTCTCCTCTTAATTTGTTATAGATTGTTTAATTACAAAATTCCTTTGATTCATTGTTTCCCATTAAGCTCTAGCAGTTTGAGATGAAAGATTAGATAGCGTCTTAACCTCTTGCCAGCAACCTAATTAGATAACATCGTATGAAACTAAGACTCCCCTTCCTAAATTGGATGATCTGTGACTTATAATAGGGCTATGGAAGGTCACTATGGATAATGCATGGCATGTTCAGGGCTAATGGTGGTTGTGGTTACGTTAAAAAACCAGATTTTATACTGAAGCCTGGTTCAGATGATGAGATCTTTGATCCCAAAGTTAGGTTGACTGTGAAGACAACTTTGAAAGTAAGTGCTCCGCAACATTTTTATCCTTCTCATTTGTCTGTCCTTCAGTTTCCTTTGACCATACTGACGATGTTGGTCCTGTTTGCTGTTGATAAGGTGACTGTGTATATGGGAGAAGGGTGGTATTATGATTTTCATCACACACATTTTGATGCTTACTCCCCACCAGACTTTTATACAAGGGTATGTTAATGATAGACCTGTTGGATTGATTTTCTAAACGCTTAAAAACACTTTCTTATTCATTTTTATTTTTCGTAGTTTTTATATTAAAAAGTTATAGCTTAAACCTGTTCATGTAGGTGGGAATCGCTGGAGTCCCAGCTGATACAATAATGAAGAAAACAAAAACATTAGAGGATAACTGGGTCCCTGCTTGGAATGAGGAGTTCGAGTTTCAGTTAACTGTTCCAGAACTCGCTCTTCTTCGAATCGAAGTTCATGAGTACGACATGTCTGAAAAGGATGATTTTGGGGGCCAGACATGCCTGCCTGTTTCAGAACTAAGAAGAGGGATTCGAGCCGTTCCGCTCCACAGTGTCAAGGGAGAGAAGTACAAATCTGTCAAGCTTCTGATGGGGTTTGAATTTGTTTAGCAATTCAAGGTAAGGCAAAACAAGTTCCACTACATCAATAATTATGTACAGCTTCAAAATTAGTAAGCAGCTTTTGTTCCCCTTCTTGATTCTGTGTTTATTATCATCATTATTATTATTTGTGTCATTTAGTTTTTCTTATTTTGTGAGGATGTTTTTTTTTAGCCGAGTATCAATCATCATGTGTAGAGAAGCTAATCCATATTATCCATGTAATTTCCTTCAATGTTCAAATGTATTGTTAAATAATGTTCTCTTTTCCCCTTTTTTTGTGGGACTGTTTCAATAGATGTCTGTCCAAAGCAGTTGTTAGTGACACTACACAAATTTGTATGGTGAGATTTGAGTTCATAGAAAAGGTTTCTTGGATTTTATTTTAGACATATGTTATTATTGTTCAACTTTATTAAAAAAAAATATCTTTGTTTTTTTTTTCTTTTCTTGGTCTCTTTTTGGATAAGGTAGCTCAATTTTCCACCATTCAGCAGTATTGTCATCTCCCAACATTTTATTTTAAAGAAAAATTTGGCTCTGCTAAGCTCCAAAGGTTGTTTATTGGATCTATGGGAGTCTCATTGTTGCTACAATATATAATAATCTAAACCAACAAACAGTTGATTTTTTTTTCTTTTTTTTTTTCTTAAGGCTTAAATGATTGATGATCTTAGAAATTATAAATTATTATATTAGTACTTAGAAGTTTAGAAATATAAATATATAGTTTGACTTGCCTTTTTAAATCTCTTGTTCGTAAATTATATAGTTTTTAAACTTCTCATCCTTCCCAATATATTTAAGCTCATATAATGCTATGAAATATTTCTTGGTGTAAAACAAAAGAAATTTACAGAATCAATTGCAATTAGGTTCAAAGGGTTGGCAACTATAGTCAAATGTAAAAAACTTGCAAATATAGCATAATTTAGATTCCTATCGACAATAGACAATATTGTTTGTTAGAGTTCGAAATTTTCAATTTATACCCTTGAACTTTAGAGTTCATATCAATTTAAACCGTAAACTAATGATTGTATCAATTTAAACACTAACTAATAATTATATCAATTAAAACTCTAACTTTTTCAAGTGCATCGATTTAGACTTTAAACTTATATAAATGTATCAATTTAAACCCTCCATTATGTTTTATTTGAACACACTTATAAAGTTTGAGGGTTTGAATTGATACATGTATGAAAGTTTAAAATTAAAATTAATATAACGGTTAGTTTAGGGTTTAAATTGATAGAACCTCCAAAATCCAGGATCAAATTGATACAATTATTAGTTTAATGTTTAGATTGATAGAACTTTCAAAGTTAAAGAATATAAATTGATATGTGTCCTAAATATACCACTAGTAGAATTTTATCATAGATAGAGCTATATAAAAATGTTATATACTTAATTGTGAGCACTGAAAAGTGCTACTTATTGCAATTACCCAAATTTTATCACACTAAAAAAGAGAAGATATTTTTAAATTACATTTTTGGTTTTATACTCTAAGCATATAATCTCTTAAATTTGAAAGCTTTTAGTTACATCTATCTATATACACTTACACATATATAGAACTTTTAAGTAAAGTTTCATTGTATTTCTTGTTAACATAGTTTTACATTTTGTTTTTGTCTATTACTTCTATTATCTCTACTATGGCTATTAAAAAGTGAGGATATGTGAACAAAGATTTTGGACTTATATATCCTTCAAAATTCAAAATAATTACCAAACGATTTTGTTTATCCCAAATTTAAGCTTTTTTTCTTTTGTTTTTGGGCAATTAAATTCAAACTTTTATTACTTTTTTATTCTCTAGTGGTTAAATTCCACTAAATATCCCCAAAATGTAATTTTCTATTAGGTTAATTATTGATTATCTAAATTCTCATGAATTACAAAGCTAATGACTATATTAATTATATTTAATTTAATAATGAAATTTTAAGGAATTTTGTAACATCTCCTACTTCTACTTAAGGAATTTTATAAATAGCTATCATGTATCTTTTTTCTTTCCACAAACACTTGAGGATCTCTTTTTTTTCTTCGTTTGTTTTATTTGTTTTGTTCTCTCAATTTATTTATTTTTTCATGTTTCCACTATTTGTTTGAATAAATGTAAAGTTGTGTTATGCAATTATAAGGGAAGAATACACTTCAACAAAATAATAAATGCTCTATAAATTATTCCTATTACATGTTTCAAGTCATTTTATTATAACTCAAAATTAAAAATTGTTAGAAATTTTCCTATTTCGTTTTCTTCTTTTTCTTTGCATGTTAAAATTCTTTTATTTCAATTTTCAAGGAAAAAGTCATAGGAATGTAACAATTCAGTGCTTTCACATTCTATTCAACTACCACCGTTAGAACTATTTTTTAGTTCATTGTAGCTTTTTATGATCTACTTTTACCAATATTAAGCATATCATTCTCAATTTTTAATTACTTTGATTTACAAGAATGTAAATATCTAATAACATGAAAAATGTTGAATTTCAAAAGCTTTTAAAATATCTGTCTATATTTATACTATATTTAAAAGCAATAATTCAAAAAAAAAAAAAAAAAAGGACAACCATTCTTCTCACCCTAATTTTTACAAAATGTCATCAACAAAATTTGAATAACAATTAAAAAAAAAACAACATAAAAATTAGGAGTATTTTCAAATATAGCAAAATCTATCCAATTCTTCATAACACATTGTATTTTTTTTTTTGTTATATTTTGTAAATAGTTTCAATTTTTTTCTATCATAAGAATTTCCAATTACATACTAACAAGCATTCTATTTGGCGGTGATTATTTTTCATATTTTTAAGTTTACAAATGTTGTTATTTCTATTTTAATAATTAGTTGAGTTGAAAAGAATGGGAAGAATTGGGTATTTAATAGACTTAAATTACGATGAAAGGTTATGGACAGCACACAAAATGAAGCTATTTAAAAAATATAAAAAGAATCCTACAAAGTTTAATGAATTTTGTTATATTTTGTAATTATTTTTAATATTTTACTATTATTTTCTATAATTAATTTTAGAAAATTGAGCTTAAATTACATATTTAATTCCTAAAACTACTACTAAAAATTGTTAGATTCATTTAAGCAAAATCAATAATAAATTTGAAAAGTTTTGAAGCCCAAATCACTCCTACAATTGTTTCCTACAACGATTTAGCTTTCTCCTTTTAATTTATTTTTCTGTTTTCTATTTATATGTCCATTAGTTTCAATCCTCTACATTAAAACTTTGGAATTAGAAGATTGCATTGCATAATTGCATATTGGTGTACCATATTAAGTTATAGGATTTCAAAATGTAGTGTTGCTTTGAAATTTGATATAGTTGCATTTTGAAGAATGATTTGAGTTAAAACACCAATCACAAGTACCCACATATTTTAAGTAGATACACGTTTTCATCTTCATAAAGGCGTAATTATAACTAACTCCATAGTTCAAGGTGGTTTATGCAATTTTTCCTTCAAAATAATTAGTAAATTTTTTATATCTACTAAAAGAATTTCTTTAAATGGATTAAAATAAAATTCAATAATTAAGATATATTACAACTTGATTACTAACATTTCACTTTTACAGTAATTATGATATTTCTTTAAACCTCAAACTTTGAAAATTTAAAAGTAATATCTAAATTAGTTAAATCAAAATTATACTCATCAAATATAAAATTTTACCAACTTAATGATGTCATTAAATGAAAATAACTAATATTTTTATTTATATAAATAATATATGATCCAAATTATTAAAAAAACATGTATTTCCATTCTTTCACGAAAAAAAAATTATAAAAACATGTGGTTTCGATGATTATTTTTTATGTTTTATGAATATCTTAATGACATAATGGAAATATCAATTCACCACATATGTCAATATCAACCCTATAAAAACATAAAAATATCCATAGAAATATTGACATGTCTACCAAAGCTTAATATTATAGTTATAAAAACTTTATATTAATTAGTAACATTGACTATTTGTCTCTAAAAATAGTGCAATATTGATCATGATTCAAAGTGAGCTCATGACACCGGACAATGAGAAAGGGGTCATTCTCACTAATTAGTTAGCTTTTAAAGAAGATGAAAAAACGTCACAATCTTTATAAGATATATATGTAAATTGTGTTTACTAAAATGAGTTTAGTTCAGCGATAATTAAAACGTTTTATCTTCGAGGTAGAAGATTCAATTCCTTATCCACAGGTGTTGTACTACGTAGTGTATAGATATAAAGAGAAAATCGATAGTTAAAAAGTTAAGTTGGAAAATCTTCAAAATTGAGCTCAAGAATTAAACTTGAAACGTTTTTAAAAAATAATAAGTTATTATTTTCTTAGAACAAAGTGAATAATATGAAAATTATGATATTTTACTAAAAAGGAATACATATCAATCTAAGAAGCACAAATATAGATACAGATACAAGATATGAATACGATAAAATATATCGGTTTTTAAAAAATTAAGATATAGATACATTGAAGATATGATATTTTTTAATATACTAGTTTAAAACATGTGCGATGAACATAAATCTTATCGTGTTAACAAATTAATAAATAAAATTAATTTTTATAGACATTTTTGTTTGCTAACTTTGTACTAAATTACAAGAAGTCTAAAACGGTAAAAAACCAATATGAAAATTTATTATTCAATAAAATCAAATAATTTTATTTTTAGTATAACAATTTGGATGCTTGTAGATCAAACCCACTCATTTCAAAGAAAGACTCACATAACTTGGAGGATCCTAATTACTAAGTAAATGTAATTCTTAAATATATATATATATATATATATATATATATATTATTTATCTTTCCCAATGCCAAGAGCCCTTTTTTCATATTTGCAACTTTTCAAACGTAGTTTGTTTGTTTATTTATTTTTTTTCAAAGTAACGAAAATGGGTTTTAATTTGTAATAAAAAAAGTGTAATTATGTATATGATTTCTATCTTATATATAATTACACTTAAACCATACCATTATGAAATTAATGGTTCGTTAAACAAAGATAACATCATAGAAAAAATATCTAAAAACGTTACGAAAGTTTGATGGACTATTTTTAAATTTGATACAAACTTTTATTTTTAAAACCATAGTTATTAATCAAAGTGAAAAAGCAAGAAATAGAAATTATTAATTAAAATTTTAATAGAAAATTGTATTCAAAATACGAAATAGTGTTACTTATCCTTAAAACTTTTCATATTTTTATATAAAAAAATTGTATTGTAACAATTACAAGAACAAATTGAATTTAATAAATAGAAGATCATTGAAACGACCAAATTTTCAGCAAAGTAACAATATAAAATTTTACATTAAAAGTTTCTCCAAATCCATCCTTTTTTTCATAGGTAGATTTTTGTTATGATAAAATTAATTATTAGAGATTTAATAAAATAGTTGTAATCTATCTAATTCTCTCAATTGTATTTGAGGATTATTGAAGAAGTGAAATCACGTGTAATATAATAAATCTTAAGATTTTTTGTTTTTTTGACATATTTTTTAAAAACCAAATCCTAAACATTGCCATCTATACTAATTTTTCAATAAAAACAAAACAAAATAACCAAATACTTCAAATCACTAGATACAAATACTGATTTTCTATACACTTAATTAAAAGTATTTTGTGTTTCCTAGATATCAGTAAAAGTTGAGTTAGGTCATTCATAGATAAAACTAGTTTTATATGTGGTTGTATTTTATTTTGAATAATTTTGGTAATATGATGTTTATAGTTTTTCAATTGTCTTTATCCATAAAAAGGTTATATTTTTGTTTTCGTTTGTTAATTTATTCCCACAAATGGTCTTTCCTATTAATTAACTAATGGATTTGACATCCAATTAGTCAAGATCCTATGAGGTTAGCATTTTTTTTCAAATGACTTGGCAAATCATATAGACAAATGAAAGCATGACACTGCAATAATATTAATTAATGATTGATTCTAGGAATGTAAGTAGGCTAGGTCGGGTTGGTTTTTCTTCAAACTCGACCCGACCTGAAATGTTCAGGTATGATACGAGCAGAGCCCGACCTGACACGTTTTTTTTTTTCTCTCCTCCTCTCTGTCTCTCCCTCTCTTTTTCTCTCTCTTTCTTTCTTTTACTGCACAATCCAACAAAGCCAAAACACAACTATTAATTTTAAATACTACATTTTTTGTGCAAGAGTCCAATTGAATAAAGCATTAAAAAAGAATAAAATATCTCCTACAACAAAAAATCACAAAAAAATATTCTCAATTTACGTAAATCATACATAACATTCTCTTAAGTTTACGATTGAATGCATTGTCGTTTCTCTTCTCCATTTACCACATGTTGACTATGTTTTAGATAGTGATTCAATTCAGAAAACCATAATAAGTGATTCAATTCAAAAAACCCAATTCAATTCAATCCATGTTCCCAAAACCCAATTCAGAAAACCCCAATTCAAATTCAGTGATTCAATCTGAAACCCCCAAACCCCAATTCAGAAAACCCCCAAATCAAACATAATGAAACATAACAGAAAACAAACATAATCAAACATAAAAAAAGAGGTGGGAATTTACCTGCGGTTTCAATCCCACTTGAAGAAGAAAGAGGATCAAAGATTGGGCTTGAAAGGAACAAATCCACATGAAGAAAGGGAACGAACCCACGACAAATGAAGACGGAGAATGGCCGGTGAAGACTTTTCTGTCTCTTTTTTCAGACCCACGTGAACAGAAGATGGAAGACGGAACAAAAGACCAAAAATGCTCGTGTAGATGGAGAATGACGAACGAAGGAGGAAGACCCATGACGAACGGAGAATGGCCGGCAACGGAGAATGGCGAACTCGTGTAGATGGAGGAAGACCGAAGACGAACTAAGGAGGAAGAGAACGAATGGGTTTAATTTCAATTATCAGTTTTTAACTTTTTAAACTAAATGTTTTACATTTGAACCAAACCGACCCAGTTCAATTCGATTCAGTTCGGTTGTGTTCAGTTCGATTCGATAATATTATTGTTGAAGCCCAATTCAACCCGAACCGAATCGGTTCGGTTCGGTTCGAGTTATTTCACCCCTAATTGATACTTATTAATAATATTGAAACATAGTTGCAAATAAAACAATCATGTCCAAAGTTATAATACACTGTATATAAATAAAGTATATCAGTGACTATCACTTAATAATTATTTGCCCTAAAAGCCTTAAACACGTAGCAATTATTCTATTTATGTTCTGTTAATTTTATTTTCTATTTTATATTTTAGAAATTATACTCATTTTTCTCGTAATTTGTTGATAAGTTTTTTCCCTTTCCTAAAAATCTATTTGATTTCTAAAAAAATTGAAAACAAAATCAAGTTTAAATTATTATTTTTTTATAATTCTTAGAATTTAACTTTATTTTCGAAAACATATTTTAGAAGTGGATAATAAAGCAAAGAAAAAAAAACTATAGCAAATAGATCATTAGCTTAATTTAAGGAAAAAAACGAAAAATAACAAAATGATGTTAAGTAAAAAAAGTTAAAAATAGCAAATTATTATTGAACTCTTTAGTAAGCATTTGAGAGGTGAGGACATAAATCTCACATCAAAACATCATCAAAGATTTATTTGACACATTGGTACGATTTATTTGATACATTGTACCAATGTGTCAAAAAGTTACATTCATATATACGAATTTATTTCTCTTTTGACATAAAATTCAGATTTATTCTTAGTTCTAACCATATTAATAAATTACTCTAAGCTTTATGAAGTTGCTCAAAAGCATACGTTGAAAACAACATAATATATTTTATAAGAGAAAGAAAAGAAAATTATGTGATATTTTAGAAACTTGAATTAAATAGAAACATTATTAGGTGCCAAAAATTTCAAAACATTGGACCCTCTAATGCTTCCCTTCCATTGTGAGCCCTTTGAATTTGAGAGAAACCAAACTTTTTGCCATTGCAAAATAAAGAGACAAGGTTGTTCACCTGCCCTCAACATTGACCCTTTTCTTTCCTTTTCCTTTCATTATCACTTTTTTCTTCTTCTTCTTCTTCTTTTTCTTTTTTTTTTTCATTAAATTTTAATTTCTCTTTAATCCAGTTATACTTTTAGTTCTTAAATTTTGAGTTTGCTTTTAGTTTAGTCCTTAAATATCTAAATTTTACAATTTTATTCTAGAGATTTTGAAATTTGTTTCCATTTGGTTCATCGATTTCAGGACTTTACACATTTAACCTCAATCTTTCATCACATATTTACTCTCTTGGTCTTTTATATCAATGGTTATTAATTTATTTTAAAGAATTATAATAATTCACTATTGTTTTAATATGATTTAAAATTTTTTATTTTATAATTATTTTAAAGTAATTAATCAATATTGATGTTAAAGACGGAAAATAAATAAATATCTAATGAACCTTAGAAGGACCAATTTGAAATAATATTCAAGTTAAAATTTGAAACTGATATCAAAATCAAAATCTAACATTTCAAAGGATATCTTTTCTTTTCTTTTCTTTTCTTTTCTTTTTCTTTTTCTTTCTTGCTTTTTTTTTTTTCTTTTTCTTATTCCTCTGCTCTTCATTTACTATGCACACAATACACCTATCCAATATCCACTGTCCGATTTAATGACTTTTATGAGACTACAATGACTCAAGAACTAACATCTAAGATCATACCCTACACGTGTCCTTACACTTCCAATCTTATCTTATCTACTAAATGCAAAGAGGCAGCTTCTATTTGTGTTCTCAAAGTCAAATTCTTCAATTTTGCATTTTGGACCACTTCTTCCCCTCTTTCTTTATTTCATACAAAAATTTCATCATTCCTTTTTTAGGGTCAAAATCTTTTCAAATTTTTTGGAGAATATATAGAAAGAAGGGCTCAAAGCCAATAAGGAACCTCCAAAAGCACATGGGAACATCTACAATACCCAACCTCATTTCACATTCAATCTTCCATCTTCTTTTCTTTTCTTTTTGTGTTGCATTGTTAAAATCATTGGCTTATCTATGATATCTTTTCAATATTCTTTTAACTTTCCTTTTTGGTTTTTGAATTATTATGTTTTATTCATCAACATATTTGGGATGGTCCCGTGATCTTGAGCTAGTGGTTTGGTCGAAATCGATAGTACCAAACAACAATGCACAAACATATTGAAAAGATAGGTTCCTATTAACATTTTGAGAGTTGTATAGTGTAAAAAGATGATTTGGTTTGCTGGGGGGCTGTTTTCAAAACTATAGTTCTATGTTTGATTAAAAAACATCTCAACTTTTTTCACCTATGAGTTTACCCAAATGGAAAATTCTAACTCAAATTTCCAATGGACCAAGAACATTGCGACAGTGCCGTGATCTGGAAAGGATAGTTTGATTACCAAAGAACAAAGATGCTAAAACATAGTGAGAAAGAAATCTATACAAGTTTGAGAGTTGCACAGTGAAATGAAAGTGATGTTAGTTGGGATCAATGTTAGATGGAAAAATCTCTACTTTTTTACACTAAGAATATACCCATAAAGAATTATGAAGGAAGAAAGAAAGAAAGAAAAAAACAATGAAGAAGAACAGCTCAAAATTTTGGTTTTTCTCTTTGGAAATTTTCTATCTTTTTTTGAAGAAGTTTTTACTCTGAAACAATGGAAATTCCACCACTAGAGATGCTACCATGGCTATCATCACAGAGATTCAAAGCTCGTTCCAAATTAGAAACAATGTCGGTCATCGTGGGTCGGTCTTTCCCTTCCAAATGCACGCAATGCATCGCCGTGTAAGCCACTAGCTCCACTGCCTCCGCTTCGTTGATCTGCGGTGGTCCGACTCTTTGATCCAAAATCTTCCCTAATTCCCCCGCCATAATCACAGGCACCGCATAATCGACCACACTCACCGGTGTCCCTCCCTGCTCCTCATCCTTGAATATAGCTCTCTTCCCTGTCAAAAGCTCCAACAACACCACCCCAAGCCCATACACATCACTCTTAGCAGTCAAAACATTTAATCCATAGTACTCAGGATCAATATAACCAACCGTCCCAGCTGCCTTTGTCGGCCGATAATCACGATCCGACCCTGGACTCATCAATGACAACCCGAAATCAGATACCCTCGCCGTCCAATTCGCGTCGAGAAGAATATTGGATGATTTAATATCCCTATGGATTATGGGAGGGACCGCATAGTTATGAAGATATTCAATCCCTCTAGCTGCATCTAAAGCTATTTTGATCCTCATTTTCCAAGAATTTACAACACTACTGGCTTTCTCAAAGTTGTTCTTGTCATGAAGATGATTATAAAGTGCGCCATTTTTCATATACTCATAAACCAACAACCTCTCATCTTTCTCTTCACAATACCCAACAAGCCTAACCAAATGCTTGTGATGGAGTCTAGACAAGAAGGCCAATTCTGAATCAAAAGCACTCTCTTTCTCCTGGAACTTCTTAGTTTTCTGCCCCGTTTCACCTCTCTTTATCGCAACTTCCCGACCATCGTACAGTTTCCCTCGGTACACGACGCCAAAGCTCCCCTCACCAATCTTATTCTCAGGTGAGAAATCATTAGTAGCCATGGCAAGCTCAGCTAGAGTGAATTCTTCTGCTCTATCCGCGTGCTTGGACGACGTACCACTCCTTTGCCTTCGCATTATCCGTGAACCTTGACGCCTTATTGTCGACGACCGCGACGGAGGGCTGTTGTTTGTGTTCGACGTTGTCGTTCCACCATTAGAACTAGCAGCTCTAGTGATGGTAGGCTGAACAGAGTTATGTATCTTCTTATTCCCAAAACAAACGCCGGTCCACAAACAGTAAATAATTGTGCAAATCCCAGCAAAGGCCCCAACTGATCCCACAATGCCAAATGCCAACAAACCCTTTTTCAAGGCAGCTGGCGTAGGCGACGGGGTTGTCACCGGTGGCGACCGTGGAGGTGAGGAAGGCAATGGTTGCGGCGACGATGGCGTTGGAACAGTAAACAAACAGCGATTGCAGACATTCCCAGAGTTAGAACAGAGGGTTTGAGATAAAGGATAAACCCCACAACTACAAGAAGATTGAAGAACACAAGGACCAGGAAGAATCTTGGGAAGAGAAAGTGAAGAAGGACTTAAAGAATTATTGGACCAACCAGGCCCCCAACAAAGAACAGAGAAATTACTCGTTGTTAAACCACAAACAAAATCAGATCCTGAAGAAATTAATTCAAACGAAGTTTCACGAATCGAATCAACAGAAAATCCCAAGCCACCCCAACATATAACCGATCGATTCGAGACTAAAATCCCACAGCTATGGCGTTCACCGAGAGCTAATTCAGAGAACTCCACAGAAGAATTTGAAGGAAAATCCAACTGCCCAAAATCATTATTCCCTTTACAAACTAACCCACCAGAGATATTCAATCCACAAACATGAAACCCACCGGCGACGATACTCAACATTGAAATATTACGAAACCCATTTTCGATTTCGGTTGCAATCGACGAATTTCTACCCCAACATCGAATAGATTGATTCCCTTTCAAAATCCCACAAGAAAACCCGTACCCAGAAGAGATAGAATCATATTGAAGAGAAGAAAATCCACCTATCCCTTTGTTGCCATCTCGCCAGCAAGTTACATTGCCGGCACCAACCACTGTCGCGCAGATTTGGTCGTCGCCGACCGCGAGATTCTCGAGAAGAACGTTGGGGTTATAGTAAAGTCTTCTCCGGGTAAACGCAGCCGTGGTCAAGTTGAAGTCCCAACAGAGTAGAGTGTAGCCGCCGGACCTTATACCGCAGAAAGTATTCCGACCACCGGATACAGCGGAGAAGGATATACCGGGTTCGATAAAAATGGTTTGACCGTCACGGAAACACAAAATCCTTTGAGTCGGCTGCTCGGCGACGATGCCACAGACGGTGCGGGAGCCGTAGCTAACAGCAAGAGTAGAGGCTGAACCGAGAGCTTGGATCGACGGAAACAGGGGGAAAACGACGGCGAAGAGAGTGAGGACGGTGAGGGCGAGGGGGGGAGAGGATAAAATCGTCATTTAAAAGAGGGGAGAGATAGGAGAGGGGTGTTTTGTTGGGTTGTGGTGTGGTGTACTTCATTGGGAGTAACAGCCATGAACAGAGGAGAGAGAAAGGGGAAAGACCCAATTGAGGAGAGGGAGAGGGAGAGAGAGAAAGGAAATGGGTTTATAGAGTGAGAAAAGGGGAAAAGAAAATGGAAATTGAGAGAGAGAAAGAGAAAGGAGAAATGGAAATGGAGTTTGGTGTTTCCATTTTCACCGGAGAAGGAGCTCTGAAACTACGGGAAGGCGAAAAATGGTTTTTATTTGAAGACTTTGAAAAACAGCGTGTTTGTTTGGCTGCCGTTTTACTTTCAAATACGTTTTACATTTCTACGGTTTCCTTTTTCGTTTCAATTCTATTTTCTTTTTTACCAAAGCCTTTAAAATGTTCTTTTCCCTTTCACTTTAGTTTTTTATATTTTCTTCCAAATCCTTACCTATTTACTTTTTTTTTTTTTTTTTTAAGTTTTTGTTTTCAATTTTATATGCATCATTTCAATTGAAAAAGAAAAATACATGTTTATAAATATTTTTATTCAAACATTTTTTTTATTAAAAATCATTTAAAATATGTTTAAGATAGTTTCCGAGATTATTTTCAACCCTTCAAAATGACTTATTTCAGAACTAAACACTAAAAAAAATGTTAAACTACATTAATTCTTTTTAGGTTTTTAAGATTTGCATTTTATTTTCGATTTAGTCAGTAGATTTTAAGATCTACACTTGTATGTTTGATTTTCCCTACTTTTAATTTTAGTACTAGTGTCCACTAATTATTTTTAAATAATTTTAAAGATTTTAAGTTTAACTTCATATTTGCTTTAAATTAGAACTATTTTTAAATATAACAAAATAAACAAAGATATTTATAAAATATAGCAAAACATCACTTCGTGTCTATGATAGACACAAGTAGTAATATATCTTAGTTTATTATAATCTTGTAAATATTTTCAGAAGTCTTGTCATTTTAAACAGTTTCTTTTTAAATTAATTATTAGACGTTAACACTAAAAAATAAAGTGTGTATTTAGTAAAAAGTCGATGTTTAAAATATAAATTTAAATCTATAAACCAAATTGGAACAAAAGTCAAATTTTAATAATAAAATTGTAACATTTTGAAAATTAATAACTAAATTAAAAAAAAAAAAAAAGTAAAAAGTGAAAGTTTACGATAAACATTAATATAAATAAATAGAAGTTAGAAAGATTGAACCTTTTATCTTAAGAGGGTGAGAATTATCTTTATATGCTCATATTGTTAGCATTATAAGTTTGTTTAATATATATATTTAGAAGAAGAAAAACGGATGAATTGCATAAATGACATTTAAACCAAAAGTAATAAAATATATAGTACAAGGATACAAGTAATCGCATACATTGCACAAAAGTTGGCAACAGACTAAAACATCCACTACCAACGATTATTTCGCACATTTTGTCTCGATTTTTTTATATTGAAAGTTATCACTTATAGCATCTATATGATAACTATTATAGCTTTCATTGATAGCTTCTATAAGTTGTTATCACCTTATAAGTTGTTAATGCTACTACCAAATGATAACTTTTTATTTGTTTTTGAATTTTTCTTTCCAATTTTCTCAAATTAAAAGCTATTATTGATAACGATTTTGATTGTTGAAAGAATAATTTAAGTTAGTGATTAAAATCAACAAATTTTATTGTTGAAAGAGAATGAAATTTAAACTTTTAAAAAAAAAGTTGGTTTATTTTAGTATCGAAGTTAGTTTTCTTTTTCTTTTAATATATATATTTGATTCTTAAGTTTTAACGATACACTTTTATTATTATTTATTTTTAGAATAGGAAATTTTTAAAAGGTACAATTTCATTTAATTTTTATTATTTTAAATGAAAATATTTACCATATATATAGTAAAAATTTAATTTTTATCAATGATATACTTAAATACTAATATATTGAAATTTCGATACTTTGTTTTTTTATATATTTTAGTTCATTTTACTATATTTGAAAATGTATCATATGATAATAATAAATTAAAAACCTATTGAACTAAAAATGTAATTTTGAAGTAAGTGTGTAGTTATGATTAAAATGTAAATTTTCCACCAATCTATTCCCTTCTTGTAATACACACTCTCATGGAATGGGGATTTTTCTTTTCCTCTAAAAAAAACCTCATGATTATTGATGAACATATCAATTTGATTTTTTTTCTAGATTAAATTATAAATTTAATGCATTAAAGCAATACAAGGAAATGAAGTATAATGATTTGAAGTACATATCAATTTTACACAAAAGCTATAAATTAAGTTTTAGTTTGATTCCCACTTTTATGTCAACTATTTGAATTGCTTAACTTTGCATCAAAATCAATACATCCATTTTTAACTAAAATTAATTTCCATTTTCTATTGATTTTCCTTTCAACTAAATTTAAACCATTTTCTACTAATTTTCCTTTTTAAATCAAATAATCATGATAGATTATGTTCTACAATAATACATAGATTTTATCAATGAAAAAGGATGAGACTATTTGACTTACTATCAACTTTATTGTTCCTAATTCTACCAAGTGATTTAAAAATAGGTGAATGGTGTACAAACCCACTATGATTACTTATAATAAATTTTCGTTAAAACCATATTTATAAGAAATGATTCGAACCTAATTTAGTTTAACTATTTAATATATGTATCATCGATCAAGAGATTTGAATTGTCAAATCTCTCAAAGTATGATTTCAAATTAGTATTTAGAGTTGTTATTAAAATTTTCCTTGATTAAGTAACTCATCTCGAGTAGTGTAATGATACGTTTTATATTGTTGAGTTTTTCATTTTTATGAAAAATATTGTTAGAGTTTGTTCTATCAAAATTATATAAAGAGATGTTTTCGAATATAGCAAAATGAATCAAAATAATTATAAAATATACCAAAATTTCATCTTCTATCAATGATAGATACTGATGGACACTAACAATTAGATACTAATAGAAATGTATTGGTATTTATCAATATCTATTATTGATATAATATAAAAAATTTCTATAATTTGTAAATATTTTCAGCAGTTATGTCATTTACAATCATTTTACCATTCAAAATGAGATTTTTTTAAAAAGAACTTTTAACTTTCAACAATGAAAGGAGTATATAACTAGACTATCATATAGTATGTCTAAATGACTAGAGAATTTGTAGTTGAATCCCTCCCCTCTTAGGGTGTGTTTGGATTGATTTTTGAAGTATTTAATTTTTAAAATAATTTATTTTAAGATAAATTTAGGTGTTTGACATTGATTTAAAATAATTTTTAGAAAAATGAAATTATGAAATAAATTATTTTAGAGAAAACATATGCAACCAAATTTAGAATAAATGCTATTTGATGTTTAATGAGGAATTTCTTCCAAATATCTATTTTTCTTTCTCTATTTTTTATATTCCTTTTTACTATTTATTTTTCACTCCGTCGTTCTTTTTGTTTTGTTTTGTTTTGTTTTTTTTGTTAATTTTTAAATACTTTGAATATTTTTTCAATGTGTGTTCATATACATTTAAGTATAGGGATTTGCAAATATTCATTTCTCAGCCAAATCTACTTCGTCCTAACATCTGTGAAAGAAATCACGAGGATGTCAATGGAGAATGTTCCGTTCGTGAAATAAAGATAAATTAAGAACGTGATCAAATTGTACATCTTTTTGTCTACTTGATATTATATTGTCTCGAAACAAATATTTATCTTATTTATATTTTGTTGTTGGGAATCAAATACTGTTATTTTGTTGTTATGTATTTACATTTCAAGTTATTTGTGCTTCTAAAATTGAATTGTCCAAGAAAATTAATACAAAAAAATGAAATTAATGTTTTAAGTAACTAAAAAATAAAAATTTTAAAACAACATGCAATTAATTTTAAAATATATTTCTGCAAAAAATTCAAAATATGTGTATTTATTTATGAAATTAGTTCATAATGTTTAATAATCTTTTATGGTAATTTGACTTAAGTATAAACATTTATTAATATATGATAAATCAAACACAATTTTACATCTAAATATTTAAAAATAAGTTAAACAAAACATGCAAGTGTTTAGATTTTAAACTCATATCCAAAGGGACCCTTATTATATTGGTATTATCAAAACAAATTAAATAAATTTTAGGTTGATTCTCACACCTTGTTAATAAAACATTATAGAAAATCATTCTTTGATGAAAAAGAAACCCATCACATGGGCTGAATTTATGAGTTTTTTTTTCTCTTTTTCTTTTAATTATGTGCCTAAATAACCATATTTATAGGCATCCAAATTTTTATCCCATTAATTTAATGCCTTTTCATTAGATTGAACAAATGAATTAAAATACCAAAAGAGGAAAAAGGAAAGAAAAAAAGAACAAAAAGAAAAGAATGGTTAACGAAGGCTTAGGTAAGACAGCTAAGGCTTTGTCATGCGTTAGAACATAAACAGCTCATTTAATTCTAAATTAAATACATACTTTTCTTTCTTCCAAATTACATTAAGATTCTTCAAAAATGCATCTAATGTCAATTAATGTAGTTTTTATTTTGAAAAAAGAATACTCAATACTATTTCAACGTATCTTTATTTATTTTTTCATTGATGATTGGACATTTATTGTAATGGGTTTTTTTTTTTTTTTTTTTATTTTTATTTTTAATTGGATTTTTTTTATAATTGGTTTTTTTTTTTTTTTTATAATTTTAATTTTAAGAGTGTGTTGTGAAAAATCAAATTGTATTGTTACCTACTACTCTAAATTAAATAATTAAAGTCATTATTAAATGAAAATATAGAAATTAGAAGCCTTTCATATTAGGAGGGATTTTTTATTTTAATTATATGATAATTTTCTTGGTTATTTTGGTAGGATAATGTGAGAAAAATAATTGTATTTAAGTGACTTTGAGGTGATGGTAAATGAAACAAAGTGAAAATTGTCGTAAATAGTTAATAAAAGGTGGTATTGATTTGCTCATCAAATTTTAGAGAATAAATTGGGATGATATTTAGTTTACAGAGTTTATGAACATATATATAAATTGATTTTTTTTTCTCCCTTTGATCTCAAGAAATTTTCTTCAAGCACGATGCACAACCAACAAGCGAGTCTAAGCATAAGGAAAAATAAAAGACGACAAGAGAAAACACCGATATCAAAAGAGAATAGTTAGAGTGTTGGATTCTAGGGCGACTAATTGAGCTGATGAATATATGCAAATTATCCTACATCACTGAAGTTATATGTAATTGGAAACGAATGTTAGAGGAAACACATTATAAATAGTCTCATTCCACAACTCAAAAAAGAATAGGGTAAGTAATCTACAAAGAAAAATTTTGATTATTCTTTTGTGTGTTTAATTGAACTATACACTCTTTATAAGTTTAACATTAGAGTTTTAGTAGACTCGATACTACACTGATGCAAGGAACTGCTACAAAATTTTTTACCTATCTTAGACACTTTTGTTTTCCTATGCATACAATTTTATGGATGTCGATTGGTGCTTCAAGCCTTTTTTTTTTCTTTTTTTTTTTCTCTTTTAATTTGCTTAGATCTATATGTTTATACTTTTGGAAGATTGTTTGCATTTTGTCGTTGGATTTTACCAAGCAGCAATAATGTGCAATTTATAGTATGTTATTGTGTGGAAATGATAGGTTTTGGGAAGTAACTTTTTTGGTTGTGGAGAAGTTGGTTTACAAAGGGCTTAAAACTATTGCATGTTTATTATTTTATTATTGGTTGAATTTGAGTACACAATACAACGCTTTGGAAAACCACATTGCTTGTTTTGGATTTTAATTAGTATCTTCTTTTGATTTGTTTTTTCTCTTGTTTTTGTGGGAGGAAGCTAGAGCTAGTAAACCCTTATAGGCTTTTGCTTTTATTATTTGTTGTTTTTTGAAGTACATAGAACTATATTATTTTCATTAGCCTTACAACATAGCTAGACATAATCTCTACTACTTTTATCTTGAGATTAAAGATTAAGAATAATAATGAAATTAATGTTTGGATACAAGATACCTCTTAAAGTTGTTAAACCCAAGAGGTCCTCTTTTCTTTTACAAACATTTAGACAAAAGACCTAAATCTACTAGGAAATTTTACAAATATTTATTTCCTTGATCAGGTTTTTGTAAATGTTTAGGATAATTAAAATCTCATATTAATTATTAATTATATATAATTTTTTAAATTAAATACAAATAATTTTTTTATTTATATTATACTAAATTAATTATGTAAATCATAACTTTTATTTGAACAATGTACAAATTTATTATGGAAATTAATTAGAAATGTTTTATTAATTCAATATCAAATGAAATCTTTTCTAATACGAAATAATTTAATGATTGAAAATAACATTATATCATTATTTGCATCATTTGTGAACATTATGAGATAAAAATTCTGGCGCCAGCGGGATTTTGTTTCTTCATAATTCAATTTCGGTCGTTTCTTCTATCAATTTCGTTGTTATCAATATCGTTCTTCAATTTGGTTCTTCAGTTTATTTCGAAATTTTGTTTTATATACAACTTTCGATTAGTTGTCTTCCTCAATTACTTTCTTTTTCTTTAAATTTCAATCAATTATTTTCGTTTTCCTGTTCTTCAAATTTCGTACTTTACCAAGATTTTGCTTACACATATATACCACTTCATATATACAATATGACATATGTATTATGTTTCTTTTTTCGTACTTCAATTTTGTTCTTTCTTTTTTTGTTTTGTAGCATATATTTCGGTCAAGTTCCTCCTATTTTGTTTAATTTTTTATTGTTCAGTTCATCTTCCTGTCATGCTCGATATATAATTTTTATTAAATGTCCCGTCATTCGTATACAACTGAATAATAAATTAATGTTTTGTACTTTGTCACATATATACTATTGCATATATTCAATAATACATACACATATTCTTTATCATGTTCTGTGAGTTTTTCTTACTGCGTATATGTACCAATATATATACAGATTATATATTCATTCAGTATTTTTTTTTATTTCTTACATATATGCTATTGAATAATTCATTTATGTTTTGTGATTTGTTACATATATACCACTGCATATATTCAATAATACATACACATATTTTTTTTCATGTTTTGTGATTTTTTCTTACTTCATTTAACATGGATTATGTATCCGATCAATATTTTTTAAATTCTTACATATATACTACTGCATAATACATATATCTTATGTGATTTGTTACATATATACTACTTCATATATTCAATAATACATAAATGATGTTATTTTCAATATACTCAATAATACCATAATGTATTTCGAATACGAAATATAATTTCTTACTAACCTTAAATGAACAATGTATACTATAATATACTCGTAATTACTATTGTTTCAAACATAACTTATTATTTATTACATATAATATGAATATTTGAAATAAAATACATAAACCAGTATAACAAATTGATAGTATAACCTTTCATTCATAAAATATACAATGTATTGGTTCATATATACTATTCATAAACCAATTTAACATTCAACCACTTTTTTCATACAATTTCCTATATATTCAATTCTTTCATCAAAGTCCCTAGATCGCGAACATATTCAGTTTTCCTCAATATTA
This sequence comes from Cucumis hystrix, assembly GCA_025688845.1. Classification (NCBI taxonomy): domain Eukaryota; kingdom Viridiplantae; phylum Streptophyta; class Magnoliopsida; order Cucurbitales; family Cucurbitaceae; genus Cucumis; species Cucumis hystrix. The sequence continues at coordinate 10,132,697 of CM046892.1, read as the reverse complement.
CATATACTAGAGAACAACTAATGTTTTAATGACATATATTACATATACTCATCGTGATTTTTTTTTCTCATTTATGTTCTTGTAAACATAAACAACTTTCATACATAATCACTATTATTTCAAACATAACGTATTATTTACAACGTAAGATATGAATATTTAAATAAAATACATAAACAAATTGATATTAGAACCTTTCATTAATAAAATATACATCGTATTATTCAATATATACTATGATTACCTAAAATATATGAAAGATAATGCAAAACTAAAGAAAGAATGGACGGAGAGAGAGATCGGAAAGAGAGAGAAATCAGGAGGGGAGAATTTTTTTAACAAAATCACAAAAATAAAAATAATTCAGGGACAGTTTTTATTATAATATTATCATAATAGAATTAATCACTTGCCATATTTACATAGGATATCTAATAAATGCAAATCTTAATCATGGTCCACTTTCCTTTTTCTTTTTTCTATTTTAAATATATTATTAATAATAAAGATGGGTAAATTGGTCATTTGAGCTCTATATTTATGTAAAATATTAGTCAATTTAGAACATTTCTTAAAAATTTGAGAAATTTGGATCATTTTTGTAATATGGTATACAATTTTAAGTCATCTTAGTCAAAGACTCTTTCTTTTATTATCTCCATGATTAGGCCTTTAGTAAAAATTGACATTTTTAATGAAAAATTTAGACAAAATACCTAAATTGACTACGAAATTTCACAAATGTCCTAAATTAAAATTTATTTTCTTGATTTAGATTTCGTATATTTTTTGGACAATTATAACTCTATCATTATTATTAATTAAATATGATTTTTGAATAATTAAATTTAAATTATTTCCTTATTGACATTATTATGTTCCTCCCATTTTGTTTAATTTTATATTTTTCAGTTCATCTTCCTATCATGTTGGATATACCACTCCATACACGGATTATATATCTATTATGTATTTTATTTATATTTTTTTACACATATCCTACTGAATAATACATTTATGTTTTGTGTTCTATTTCATATATACTATTGCATATACTCAATTATACATTCACGACTTTTTTTTTTTTTTACTGAAATTATATTCCACTAAATACACATATTATGTAACAGATAAGTATTCTTTTTTAATTATTACATATCTACTATTGCATAATACATATATTTTATATATACTATTTATAAACTAGTTTAACAAATTGATAACATAACCTTTAATTCATAAAATATACAATGTATTATTTCATATATACTATTCATAAACCAATTTTTCATTCAACCACTTTTTTCATACAATTGAGGAAAACTGAATATGCTTGCGTAGAAACTTTGATGAAAGAATTGAAGATTCAAGGAACAACTAAGATATACACCATATTATTCAATATATACTATAATTACGTGGAATATATGAAAAACAATGCAAAACAAAAGAGAAATTGGAAAGTGAGAGAGAGATCGGGAGGAAAGAATTTTTTAACAAAATCACCAAAAGAAAAATAATTAAGGGACAGTTTTTATTATAATATTACCATAATAGAATTAATCACTTACCATACTTACATAGGATATCTAATAAATACAAATCTTAATCATGGTCCACTTTCCTTTTTCTTTTTTCTATTTTTTAATATATTATTAATAATAAAGATGACTAAATTGGTCATTTGGGCCCTATATTTATGTAAAATATTAGTCCATTTATGACATTTCTGAAAATTTTGCGAAATTTAGGTCAATCTTGTAATATAGTAAACCATTTTAGACCATCTTAGTTAAAGACCCTTTTTTAGTTATACTATAAATTCTATTTAGTGACATTTTATTAAAATTTTCTAGTTGGTATTGTGAGTCAAAAGTGATACTAAAAAATTCTTAAGTTGTTTTGAGAGTTTTAAGTGTCACTTGAACACTTTTTTTAAAAAAATTGGCTCGTTTTTCTTAAACCAAATGAGCACTTGAACACTTTTTAAGAGTTTTTTAGTTCACTTTTGAGAGTCCTAGTTGACACTTGGGCATTTTTGGAGCTTTTTGGAGTTAAAGTGTCGCATAGACACGCTTTTAGGAACTTCATATAGTTGGTTTTGCGTACCAAAGTGACACTTAGGAACTTTAAAGTTTAACTAATTTCAGGCAAGTTGATCAACTTGAAAAGACGAAACTAGACTATGAGAAATGAGTCAACGGTCAAGCCTACAAGAAACCCACGATGATTGACAAAATACATACATTTTTTTTTACAAAGAAACGTATATATAGTTACTTGCAATAATAAATTATTCCTAATCCCAATTTTATATGATATCGTTAAAGTGATGTTAGTTCAATGAAAGCATGTCAATACCAAATCTTGGTCGAAGAAAATATGAACTAGATGATCTTCTCATGTGACAACAATATATCATGAATTTGTAATTTGGAGAATAATACAACTTTCAAGAATAGAAAAATCTAGATACTATTTTGGTGATTGTCACATAGACTCTAATACTTAAGTTAGCGCATGAAATAACTATGTAGCATATAAAGAATTTTAATATGTGAGAGTGGACTTTATTTCTTTAAGAGTTGATCTTACCCCTTATCTATAGTGTTTGTTGACTGGTATGTTCCTCTTTTAGGGTTTTCGCAATACATTTGATTTCTATAACTTTCTAGACTCTGGTTGGCTTTGAACATCGTATTTTTAGCTCGAGCAATCGTTGCTTTTCTTTTGAAATAATTTATTTTGGCTCTTGACTCATTTAAAGAAAACTCACGAAACTATTCCATATTTTCTTCGAGAACGAAAGTTTCTCTAAAGAGTAGGCTTCTTCCAGTTAAGCCCTACCCATAAGAACATGTTTTAGAGTGAGATTCACTTTGAAAAAGGATCAAATCTATGTTAGAGAGCATATTAGTTCGTTGGTTTCATTGAAAGCCATTGTCTACTTTTTCCAAATTTATTATTTTAATTATTTTGTTGTTTTTCTTATTCAATTTCTATTTTTATCTCATTTAGCTACATTGAACTTGTGACATTTTATTTAATGAGTTTTGATGATTCTTTTATACCTTAGCTAGTTTTCTTTTTAAGGTATTCAATTATGTGGATATCCTTAAGGGCTGTTTGGGCAGGGAAATGAAAGAAAAGAAAAGTTCTAAGGGGGAGGGAAAGGAATAAATTTATTCCCCTCTTATTCTTTCTTAATTCTTTTTAATCCTTTTCTTTTCTTCTCTCTTTTTCCAAAATATAAATATATTTCCCTTAATAATTATATTTTAACAAATATAATTATTTTTTTATTTTTTCACAACAATAATATATATCTACATATACAAATAATTATTAAATTTCTAACAAAATTTCACTTTACAATTTAATTAAATAAACACAAAAAAATATTTAATTAAATTCAAATTCAACAACACTAAAATTCAAATCCAATAATTAATTAAATATTCATCCCACAAATATTTAATTAATTTTAATTCCACAAAACCATAAATTCTAAATCAAATATCTAGTGATTGTCCGTCTAGTTGAACCGCATGACCCGTTTTCGTTTTGGTTTCCATTATCTTTTTTTTTTTTTGCATTATCCTGATGTACGATGTAATTGATGTTTACTGTTTAACTGCATTTGGAATAAAAAAAATTTCGTATTTCATTTTGTTTCAATGTTATTATGTTTGTCGTTGTTTGTTTAAATTGATTGTTAACGATACACAATTTTCTGATATTTCACTTACAACATCAACTTAATAAAATAGATATAATTTATTTTGAACGTAACGCATTAATAAATTTATTGTCATGGAAAACTTGCGTATAAAACGTTCAAAATTGACATCGTATTTACGAAAACTAATGGAACATGTTTTTCGATAAAAAATTCAAATTTCGGTAAATTAAAAATACAGTACAAATTTTTACAAATGAAAAGGAAAAAAAATAATCAAATTTTTTAGTGTATTGGATTTACTGTATAAATTGAAATAAAAATTTAAGATAAAATGAAAAAACAATTATTAAAATTTGTTTGTGTATTGGATTTATGGTACATATTTAAGAAATATATTTTACACAAATGAAGAAAAAAAAATTAATACAATTTGTTTGGGTGTAGAGTTTACAGTACAGATAAAAAAATATTTTATGCAAATGAAAAAAAAAATTAATACACTTTTATTGTGTGTATTGGGTTTACGGTACACATAAAAAATATTTATAAAAAGGAAAAAAAATTAGGGACATATTTAAAAATAGAAAAAGAAATTAAAATACTTACATGTTATAACAAAATTTTGGATTCTATCATTGATAATTTTTTATCACTATAGCATATCAATGACTATCAGTGATAGAATTTGCTATAGGTTGTAAATATTTTGTAAAATCTACTATTTTTAAAAATTTCTCAAAAAATTAATACAAATTTTTTGTGTATTGGAGTTACAGTACAAATTAAATAAAGGAAAAATTTTAAAAATAGTAGATTTTACAAAATATTTACAACCTATAGCAAATTCTATTATTGATAGTCATTGATATGCTACAGTGATAGAATCCAAAATTTTGTTATAGCTTGTAAATATTTTATTTTATTTTGCTATTTTTAAAAATGCCTCTTAAATAAAAACATTTTACACAAATGAAACAAAAATTAATGTTTTTTTTTGTTGTATTAGGTTTACGGTACAAAAAAAGAATTACACAAATGCAAAAAAAAAAATATAGTTCTTCTTTGTATTGGGTTGCTATACAAATGAAAAAAAAAGTTTATACAAATGAAAAAAAATTAATACAATATTTTTTTGTATTGTGTTTAAGGTAAAAAAACAAGAATTTTATATAATAACCTAATATGTATGGAATAGAGATATCCCAACCACCCAAGTAAAGAACAGTTACAAATAACGAAGAAACTAATAGATTTAGATAGGAAGCAACATAAAATAAACCAAATTTTATACTCGAATACTCAGTTTGATAACCCGCTACTAATTCTTCTTCTGCTTCTGGTAAATCAAAAGGTAATCTCTCGCATTCTGCTAAGGAAGAAATTAGAAAAATAACAAACCCTATAGGTTGACGCCACAAATTCCAACCCCAAAAACCATATTTTATAAAAAATTAATACAAACTTTTTTGCCATATTGGGTTTACGGTATGAATTTAAAAAAAAAAGTTTATACAAATGAAAAAAAAAATTAATACAATCTTTTTGCCATAATCTTTCTCCGAACAAGAATTATAATAATTCTTTCCTCCACTTAATCCCATTTTTCATATTCTTGAGTTTATGTTAATTCATCATGTTGTTTTAATATTTATCTTTTCTTTGTTGAGTTTATTGCTACCTTGTAAATTTAAACTTGTTACTTAATTTAACTTGCTAGTGAGGTCTTAATGTTTTTTCGTTTTTAACAAACAAAAGTTGAAAAAAAAAAAAGATGATTATGAAACGGCCTAAATAATCAATATCATTTCATCATCATTCTCAAATTAATTTTTATAGATATAAAAAAACACCAAAATATTTACGGTTTGTGTAACAAAATCAAATAGTCCATGAAGTCGGCTACTTTTTTAAAAAAATATTTTAGGTTTGCTCTTGCCTTTTTAAATTTCTTCCTTCTTTTCTCCCATCTTCTTTCTTTTCTTCTTCTGCAATTTTTCTTTTATATTTTTCTAAAATCATGATTTTTGTTTTCCATCAATCATCAATCTTGTATTATTTTTTCCCAAAGTGTCATTTGGTTCAAAATCTTGTACCAACAAGAATTGTTGGAATATTGGTACACGATTATTTAGATTTGGGTACACAATCGTTTACCAAATATAAAAGATCTTGAATTAGGATATTGGTACAAGAATGTATACCAAATATATAAAAAATTGGTACACGATCTTAAAAACCAAGATCGTTTAGATGTGGTATGTGACCGTGTATCATTTCCTACCCAATCGCTTAGAAGAAGAATTATATGGATGCTTTTTTATATTTTTTATTATAAGTTTGTGGACTTTTTTTCTTTTTTTGAAATGGTTCAATATTTGGAGTATTTGTTATATTTAAAAAAAAAAACCCCATAATTATCACGTAATTATTGTTGAATATAAATAGTAATTTATGGATTTCATAAAAAGAAGAAATCTTGGTAACAAAAAGGAGAAAATGGTAAAGAGAAAAGAAAAGAATGGAAATGAATTAGGGGTGCACCTAAACGCGTTTAAAGACAACAAAACACTGAATGAAAGTGCAAAGGAAAAAGGAAACGTGGCGTGAAGTGAAAGGAATACGCGCCTGAGAAGTGAAACACGTGCGGGACCTTCCTTTTTGTTCATATAAACACCACTTGCCGACTTTGACCCTTTTTTTATATAAAAAAAAAAGTAATCTTTATTAAAAATACAACTAATTAATATTCAAATAAAAATCCTTCTTTTTTTTTATTTTTAGTTTCATTTCATTTTTATACTTCTCTCTCTTCTGATAATTACTCTTCAAATTAGTTCTTACTTGATTTTTTTAATAACAATAAATAGATCTTTTAACCTCTTCTTTGTGATTTTTTAATATATCAACATTATTATTATTACTATGAATAATTTTATACTTATTTAACTTAAATTACTCATTTTTTTTAGTATTAAATGACTACATTTGTGATTTATCACCAAGTTACTAATTTATCTCTTATTTTATTTTTCAAAGTTGAAAGTCTTTTCTATTTTTAAAAATAAACCATTTATGTTGCCATTTTCGTTTGAATTATGTTTTTAATATATAGTTTTTGGTTGGATGGTCATTTCAAGTTTTAAAAAATTTAGAGAGATTTCAATGTCAAACCTTATGTTTTCTTTTTTAATTGATAATGTGTTTGAAATCAAATAATGGATTTCAAACCTAATAATTACATGCAAACATTTTAATATATATATGCTCAAATTCTTGAGTTATACACCAATACATGAGTTATTACAATTATTACATTTTAAACATGAGCTTTTAGAGTAATTTTGTTTTGACTTATAAATTTTTGAAATTTTGTATTCTAACTAACATTGACTTTTTTTAGTAAGTGGGTGAGTATCTGTTGATGTCACAAAAATTAAGAATATATATGGATTTAGAAAATATCATAATTGGATTTAGAAAATTTGTAAGTGTCGAATAAATAGTTCAAAACTTGTATATATGTATATATAGTTGTTGAATAGAGTCTTAAACACACAGAGACAGCAAGAGATAAAGAGAATATACTAGTTTGATGGACATTGAATGGGAAAAAGAAGAATAATAATAATAGAGATTCAAATTTAAAATTGAACATTGGGTATCCCACAAGTTCACAATTGGTCAAAAGAATTAAATATGAGAATAAATAGAGAGGGTGCTTTGGAAAGTGAGAAAAGGCAAAGAAAGTGAAAGGAAAATGATTTTGTTATAAGCAATGAAACAAAGACTATGTCAACTAAATTTAATTTCTTCAAATATATAACAAAAACACTTGATAAAGTTTTTGAGGTCATCAACTTATGATTGGGTGCACACATTCCACAAATTTCAATGTATTTCATTCTCTACTGCTTTTCTTTTCCTTTTGCCTCTTTTTTCTTTTTTCTTTTTTCTTTTTTCTTTTTTCCCACAACAATTGTTTGAAACAATATAAGGGCATGCATGCATTTGTAAAAAATCTCAAAAAAGTAATTTGAAACCATGTAATGATCAATGAAAAAAACAATTGCATTCCACACTCCAATGTGTTCGTTATACGTGTTTAGTGATAATACAATAACAAATTGGATACAAACTTATTTATCAACCTTTCTTATTTATTTATATCATATAATTAATCTATAATACCTTAGCACATAACACATATTTTATTTTAAAAAAGAACTAAGTTTACACTAACGTTCTATATTTGTAAACATCTTTATTATTTTTTAGTATAATCTAACCTAACCTTTTTAAATTAATTTCTATAATTTTAAAAAAATGATACACGAAAAACATCAACTCTTTTTATGATATGAAATACAAACTTGTCTATTTATTTACCTCCAAAATTCATCTCTTCAATAATAAGTTGTAGACTTTGGATTTCTTTAAACCTATACTTAAATTACACTATTCTGTAGTAAGTTTTAAATTAAATTCCATTTTTCTTTTTTAAAACAACAATATAATTATTATTAAAACTATCATGTCTTTCGAGAGATTTATGTTTGCTTATTTACCATTTTCAAATTATATTTTTTATTGTCTAATCGAATTTTAAAATAGAAACAAGTTTTTGAAAAATATATGTTTTTTATATTTGTTTAACTTAATTTTTTAAAACATCCATGAAAAATAGATAGTAAAACTTAAAATTTTATGGTGAAAATTTTGAAAAACAAAAAATAAACAAAAATTTTGAGATATATTGTGTTAAATATATTTATGGATTTTTAGGAATAAATTAATAAAAATTTAAATAATAGTTGTTTTCATATTTAATAATATTTATTAGAAATTTATGATTGACTTACAAAATTAAAGTTTTTTCGATGAAAATTTTGAAAAACTATATAAAAATGGACAAAAATTGTTATAATTAGTTTATAAAACTTTGATTGACCATTTCTTAGTAAGACAACATTTAGATGTATATTATAAAATATTTATGTAAATGTAGCAAGCATAAATTTTAAAAAAAAAAACTAAAAAAAATATTATCAAATATAGAAAATTAACAACAAAATTAAAGGACATGAAATATTACATATAAAATAAAGTAATTGTAAATTGTTTACTACTATAAAATGAAGTGGATACAAAAATGAAAAATAATAACATTATTAAACTAACATATAACATAATAAGAACAGAAAAGTCATAACATAACAGAACATAATAGAAAAGAAAGAAGAAAAAAGAAAATTAAAACTCTACAAGTAAATCATAGAGGTTAAGATAAAATAAGAGGAATATTTGAGAAGTGGCATCAATCAAGTTTGATATTGCGAAAGTTGAATGGAAAATATTTAAATGAAAATAGGAGGTTTCTTAAAAGTAAAGATTTTGTGTGGTAAATTTCAAACCTATCTTAAACATAATGCTAACTTTTAAATTTTATGTATTATATGAAATTCAATGCACATAATGGATGGGAGTATACAAAATTAAAGTTGTAAATAGGAAATGTAACTTAATTAGAAAACTAAAATAAGTATTATTGGTAAAGTTTGATTTAAGATAGTTTTGAGCCAAAATTAGGGTAAAAAAACAAGATTCAAGACAAACACCCATCCAATCAAGACTTAATTAGGAGTAATCCACAAGACTAGGTCCGATGAGATCAGTAACCATCAAACCCACCAAAAGATGAGGTCAAAGGTGGTGAATTCAGTATGATGGGTTTTAAAGATTGTAAAAATATCGTATATTTAAGTACCAAAATTTCATTATATTATGATGAAGTCGATTTCAATCAACACCAATACACATATTCTTCTTCTTCTTTTTTTATGGATCATATATTTTCTTTTTCTAATGTGAGTATATATATTGTTTATCCAGATTTGCACACTACTCATGATTTTATATATTTATATATATATATAGCGTCTAAATCAGTTTAGCTTAGCTTCTCTATTTTAAATTTAAACTAAATTAGAGACTTTTAAAATCTTGGCTTTTTAAATATTCCTTCCTATTTGGGTTCTATTGTTGTATGATTAATTACATCCAATAATCTTTATTATTATTATTTAACATTCTAAATAAATAAATAGCCCATGGACCCACCTACTTTAGTTTATTATTTGTTGTTAATCTCTGCATACTTTAAATATTTTCACATAATAATTCTATATTTTCATCTCCAATAATTCTCTAACTTTTTGTTAGTATAGTCATAATCGCAAAGATGAGGCACAACGTAGAACAAATATCAAGAAAATATAATATTAAAGTTAAAAGAATTAAAGAAATTAAAATTAACTTTTTTTAAATTTTTTAAAAATTTGACTTACAAATCTCACCATAAAACAAATTATAGGTAATTTGACAAGAATGATGTGGATTACATGTTCGTTAATATAAAAGTTAGTATCTTCAAGACATATGAAAAGAGAAAGAGAGTGACATATCACAATGAACACTAAACATAATTATAATGAACATCTATTTTAGTTATATCATCTAACAACAATTTAGTTTAATTGAAAAAGGTAGGTTTAGAAGCAACAAATAAGAAAAGAAATTATTGGAAGAATATGATGTATATATAAAAATCAAATAGAAGTAGTAAACTCATTGCAATTTGACCAAACACATAATCAATTATAATCGATTATAAATTATAATAGATATGTAAACGTAAAAATAAATTTTCCAACTCAAAAGTAGGTTAGAATATTGATGAAATGAGATACTTCTCAAAATAAAATAATAATAATAAATTGTTATATATAAGCTACATAAGTAACCAGTAAATATATCACTTCAAATCAAATCAAATCAAATTTGATATGTATGTCAAAACATTACCAAATTTAGTTGATTATATTCAAACACAACTCATCAAATGGAAAGACTGAAAGTAGCATAAATTTAACTTCATACATTAAATTGGTACTTGAAACATCGAGTTAACTTCATATTTCTATCACATTCTTAGTGTATATATTAAATTCATCCACTTTTCACTTTTATGTTATGGAGAATTGTGAGGTAATAGTTGAAACTTTTTTCTCAACCTAATTCTATTTCTAAATTTTTTATCAATTCATTGAGTTTTTTGCATTACAAGAATTTGAGACTTTAATAACACAATAGAATAGTAAAAATGGGTTTAGGGGGTAAAAAAATATATTATTATAATGTCAAAAAGGTAAACCATGACATTTCAGGACCTCTTATCCACATCTACAAACAAGTACCAATTGAACTGAACTCATGTTGGCCGTAATATTTAACTTTTCATCATCAATATATAGACCAATTTACAGATATATTGGTAGTTGATTTTTCATAAATTGTATGAGAAATGATGGGAAAATGCATCTTATGGCAATCTGTCATTGAATATTTTTAGAGCAGAAAAATGTAGATCAATTGTGTAATTATACAATAAAAATGTTATATGAGAGCATGTGGACAATAATAAAATGTTACTAGAAGCTAAGTCAATCAATGACACAAGAACATAGTCGACATTAACATAAACATTACAGTAATTAACCAATTTGGACCTCAAAAACGACAATTTTTGTGTCAGCGTTAAGTTAATAGTGACATGTGGTAAATGTCTAGAAAAAAAAAGTGATCATTAACATTAAATCAATGTCATTAAGCAATATTAAGACACTTTTTTGCATGTATCATTAAATGTCCTATTTTGATAGGAGCTTCAAAGATGCAAGTCACGAAAACCATTCATGACACATTTTGTGTCGTTAAATTCCAATTTTCTAGTACAATTGTGGTGTAAATTCATCTCATCCATCAATTTAATATTTAAAATATAAAGAGGCAAAAAAAATTAAATTATTTTTTGGAATATGAAGAGAATAAAAAATACAATTTAAAAAAGAACATTGAAAAGGATGACAACACATAAAAGTAAAAGGATGGAGTACTTGAGATCCATAACAACAAGTAGATCATGGAATCTTCAAAAATGCAAATAAAAACAGCTAAAAAAACATAATTAATAAATTATTGTTTTTTTCTTTTAGTTAAAAACCTAAAAAAAATAGCTAAAATATTTGGTGTGAAAAAAAAAAATGAATTCAATATATTTTTTTGAGAAAAGAAAAAGGAATTAAAAATGAGGTGTTGAGGAAAGGTTATGAGAACAATGATGGATGTTTGTGAAGAGGAGAACATTATCTATACAATTCAAGTTTAATTATTTATGTTAATTGTATTAATTCTTCACCAACACATTATCTTTATGGCCACTCTTTTTTTTTTTTTTTTCCCTTTTTTATTCTAGAAAAAAAAAAGATATTATTGTTTTAATATGTAATTTTTTTTAAGTCAATTGGAATATAAAATTACTAAATCTATGTTTGGATTTGTGTCTTATTTGAAATATACTTAAATAGAATTTTAGATACATAGTAAATCTATTAATATCACACCTTCATGAATTTCTCATTTTCCCTTTTCAAACGATGAAAAAGTTGTAGGAAAAAGAGAGAATAAAAGAAAATATTAATTTTGGCCAAGGAATATCCATATTGGAGGAGAAAATTTTCGTTGGTTTTTGTCTAATGCGTTTATGATTAATTGGATATTAAGGTATGAATATGTTTCCATTTCTGTTGAACTATTATAATATTTGAAAAAAACAAATTATCATATTTACGTTATTATTACTAAAATTATGAAAAATAAATGCGTAATCTCTATCCTTACAATGAATGAAGTATCTTTGAACAAGTCAATTTAACTTCAATTATTTCCATTGTTAGGTTATTAAAGAATATATTCTTTTGTTCTTAACTTCTTAAAACCATCAATTTAAACGTATTTTGAAGTTACTTTTTAAAACTCCAACTGACATTAATAGTTGTACTACAACCTTTAACTTCTGTGTCGATGGTTGAATTTCTCCACTCCACATATTTGTCAAAAGAAAAAAGATGCCACTCGTTACTTTTGATCAATATTATAGAGGTAATTGTTAGAATCTTTAAGAAGAACTAAAACATGGGGAGTTTTGTGATTATTAAAGGTGGATTTGAAGTTGTTAGGAGTAAGAATGAAAGAGAATTTGAAGGAGACCAAAACAAAGAAGGGATTGTAAATTAGTTTGCTTTCTTTGTAAATGTGTATGAATGATGGCTTTAGGACCAAACAAAGTTGTAAAGTGGTCAACTTCACTCAACCAAAATATTTGACCAAAAAAACTATTGTATTATAGAAACATAGTGTGTCCATTTGTTTGGACTTTTGGTTTACAAAACTCTTCATACTTTTGCTCATTACCCACTTTTTGTTCCAAAACTCATTTTCTCCTAACATCTTACTTTTCATTACTTTTCATTATGTTTCTTTAAAACGTTAGATTATCGGTTTAGTTCCTCAACTTTCATATAAAAAGTCTCTTATTGTCTTTTTATTTAAATGATGAATGATAAGTACTCAACTTTTATGTTTGTGCCTACTTCTTCTCTGAACCGAGTGTCTCCAACAAGTTCTTACACTTTAAAAATAGTTTTAAAAAAACTCGCTTTTTGTTTTTAAAATTTGGCTACCAATTCAACTCTTTTACTTTAAGAAAATGAAAACCAATACGTAAAAAATTGGGACGAAATAAACTTAACTTTGAAAGTAAAAAAAAATCAAAAGCTAATTATTACTAAATGAGACTTAACTACGTGTTATACTATTCAAAGTTAAAACCTTTGTATACAAAAACTTGAAAATTCGATGATCAAACTCATAATTAAGCTTAATATATATTCATATGTTGAGATTGGGGATAGGGTATGTAAAATATTTTGTCCTTCTTTGTTTTTGGGAAAGAAATGGAAATATTTCTTTTTTTCTTTTGTTTTAAATTCAGAATTTTTGCTTTGTTCTTGTTTAAAGTCAGGATCTCTATTTCTATCATCTTGGTTTACAATTTTTTTAAGAAAAAAAGATTACACTTTAGTTCTAAAACTTTAGTGTATAATGATTTAGTTCGTGTAATCTTAAATCTTTTAACAATTTAGTTTCTATTAGGAAAGAACGGGTCAAAATTGAGTGTAAATGTCAATTTTTTTGTTGTATAACAATATAATCTTTATAAATTATGAATAAATTTGATTACCGATCAGTTTGTCATTCTACATGCGTAAGAATTTTCATTACTTTGTACCAATATTTTTCACAATATGAACTAAATAGTTACAAAATGTAAAGTTAAAGAGACTAAATCCTTATTTATTCAAGTTTAGAGACTCAATTGTTACAAATTTGAAAGTATGGAGACTTCATCGTTATTAACTAAAGTTTAGAGATTAAGTGATCGTTTGGTGCATGGGTTATGTAAGACTATAATAACCACCTCCTACTCTAGTAAATACTACTTAAAAACCTCTAATTATCTACCGTAAATACAATTTCAAAATTTTCAATTTGTTACATGATTTACTATTTGCTATAGTTTTTACTATTTGACATTCAATCATTTTTTTTAATTCTTTTTTACCATGTTTACTATTTTCTACCCAAACTAAATTAGTTACGCATTAAACGCATATTATTATAACTCAAGCTAAAATAATCTACATCCCAAATACAAACTATTATAATCAAACTATAATAACTTAGGACTACATTAACTCACTTCTTACCACAAACGTCTCATAAATTGTTGCTTTTCTTTATACCTTTTGAAAGTTTTTGTTAGGATTTTTTTAAAAAAAATCCTTAATCTCATAAATCGAAGTTTTTTTTTTTTCATTTGGTATCTTAACTTTTGTAAATTTTCAAATCTATTCTCTTTTTGTTCATTAAATTTTACTTTCTATATTTGTCATATAAAAGGTAACCTTGTTGACAAATGACCTAACATATTGATCATAAAAAGAAAATAATATTATGTATAATTCTCTTACAAATTATCTTTAACAATGGTGAATTTTTGTTTCTTTTTGTTAAATTTATTAGTTCGTAAGGAAAAGATTTGAGCTTCTAATCGTTCAACCAAATGTTTGTGTATAAACAAAGTTGAACTATTCAAAAACATTAAATTTAATATTTGATTAAAAAATAAAAAAGCAATGGAAAGTGAGTAATAGTTCAAAGACCAATTCCATATTTGAAGAATAAGTTTATAAAAATGTTAGCATTCGTCAAAATCAGGACACCAAACAAAAGCTTAGCTATTGGTAACCAAGCCCACTTACAACCAATGACAATCTTTGGTCATTTTGGTCAAATTCTTGTTTCTTTTTTAAATTTGAAAATTCAACACAAAAATCTCATTCAATTCGAAAATAACCTTATAAAACAATATCAACAAGATTGTTGAAAAAATTGAATAGGTCTTGGTAGGTCTAATTCCTATTCATGGATCAAAGTCCTTCATTATTCATCTAATAAATGTTGAAGGACAAAAAAAAACAGATAACAAAACCAATCATTATATTTTTTTTCTTAAAAAATTTTGGAGGAAGACCTAAAAAAAGTTGAGAGTGGTTTCATGAATGATATCCTCTGTTAGGGTAGTGTACACGATTAGTCGTTGAAGTTCAAGTTACGATGAGACAACTAATTTTCTTGTGAAAAAATTGAAAAAAAATTCTTCATATAAAAAGAAAAAGAAGTTTTTCCAATTATAACCATGGGCAAAGAATATGAAGATCAAAATTTAGTAAAAGTGGAGTGACTAAAATTAAACAAACTTCAATAAACCAAAAACAATATTTAAACTCATAATTTTCTTCTTTTTTTTGGGTGGGGAGTTTGCTAATTCTATGTACAAAATTCATCAAAGGTTTTTAAATTTTAGAGGTAGGATGAGTACTCATAGGTTTAATTTTTATAAATTAGAAGGGTTTAGTATGGTTAAGAAATTGGAAATATCATAAGGTCAATTAAAATGCACTTGTTAAAATGGGCAAAGCTAGAGATGGATGACCACACAAAACTGTTTTTCCAAATCAAAATTCATTAAAAACATGGTTTATTATATAACAATCCTTTAGAATATTATTTTGCTTTCATCTCAAAACTAGATTATTATTATTATTATTATTATTATTATTATTATTATTATTATTATCATCAAACTCATACATTTTTAAATAATAATTATATGAAATGTCATTTTTACAATTTCTTCAATATATTTTTAATAAACCTTCAATGAATCTTTAAAAATTGATTTATACCGAAATTGATTAAATGAGAATAATTTTCTTGCAAGAAAATACATGAGAAAATGTTTTCAAAACTTATGGTAAAATTGACAAGAGAATAGCAAATAAATTAAAACTAATGATAAACAAGCAACGGTCTGAAATTCATTTTCAAATTAAAGTCATTGAAGTATATTTTAAACAAAATTTATCAAAAGAGTTAGAAATAAAATTGAGTTTTTTACGAACATTTTTTACACAAGTCAATTCAAACGTAGAAGCATTTTTAAAAATAGTAAAATAAGTTAAAATACTTTCAAGCTATAGCAAAATTTTATATTCTATCAATGATAAAAACTGATAAATTTCTCACACTCTATCAATACGATAAAAACATATCAATGTCTATTATTGATAGAATCTGAAAATCTTGCATGTGTTGTAAATATTTTGTCAAATTTACTATTTTTTATAATTACTCTTCAAACGTATCCTAAATTTAAGATTTTAAAAGCACTAATATTAAAATTGGACAATTGAAAGAATAAGAACTTCAACCAAAATTTCATAACCTAAAAAGGTATTTCAATCTAAATTATTTTAGAAATAGAGAAGCAAAATATTTCAACCTAACTAAAATTATTCGGAAGTAATTTTTGAGCAAAACCATAAAACAATTTTTCAAAGGCTGTTTGAGGCACAAGTGATTATAATAACGTGTGTTCGAGATAAAATGATTTTAGTATGAATCATAAATGAGAAGAGAAGATAGTTATAAAATAGTAAACATGGTAAAAAATAAGGGTTTTCAAATAGTTTTTCTGAAGCTAGGTGTGACTTATAATAATTGGAAACTTCAATTATTACAATGAGATAACCAAATATTGAGTGAACTATAATAGATCCCTGCATTCCAAACAATTTGAGGGCCAAACGTCCCAAGTTTTTAAGATATACAAAACGAAAAAAAGAGAAGAAAGAAAACACGGTAGAAACTACAGTAGTTAGGGCAAACAAGGGGGTGGGGGAGAAACTCAAACTATTTATTGGTAAAGGGTTGAAGAAAATTCCTACAAACATATCCCACAGCATTGCATGAATAAATTACAAATCAGAATTCCTACACAATTTACAAATTTTAATACTATATATAATTTTCAAACAATGGGATGAAACTATTTGGGATCGTAGCCATGATGTACAACATGGTGGAGCTATACAAAACTTCAAGAATCAACATCTGACCCATGAAGGAGCTGCCAGGCCCTTTGAACAAGCTAACTATGTTAACTGTTGACATGGTGCAGAGAGAAATGTACCTCTTCTCTTGCACAAATCTTTATTTGACGTAGGTTGGAATTCCATGCTTCTGAAACCATTCGGGCATATGGAATCTTTCGTAAAGCACTGGCCTGACGTCGTTCTGCTGCGATAGGTGCTCTAGAAGTGGAAGAATGACATCTAGGAGCTATATGTATGTGGAGAACAAGCAAAAGAAAAAGTTGGTCATGAATTGAATTATTGTCAAAATGTATTATTGTTACTGGAACTGGAAGTTTCAGAATTTTCATGATTTCCTTCCTACCTGTGAATCGTGTGGTTGCCCTGCAGAAAATGGAATGCAAGGAATTCCATTTTGAGGTTGTAGTAAAAAACTGAAAGGATTGTTGTCAACGATGACTACTCTTCTTAGATCCTTTGATAGGCAGGAGAGATCCTTCACGTGATCTCGGTATTCCCTGTTACAAGGAGTAAACAGTTTACTCAGTTTGAACTTATGTAGAAGGTATGTGAAGTTTTATCCTATTCTTTCCAATATTTGAAATCCTTTCGAAATGAGTAGGCTTATGTACTAAAAAACATTATCACTTAAAACATTCAATATGATCTTAGAAAACGTATCTATTGACTAAATGTAGAATTAAGGCATTTATGGAAGTGATTTCAAAATTATTAAAAATGCTTTTTTCATATTTAAAATCACACCTTAATACATGTTTTTAGTCATTTATAATCAATTTTGAGGGAATGAAAATTGTTCTAGAAGTATAAAAACAAACAACGAATTGATTGTAAATAATTAAATGCATGTAATGGTGAAAAATCTATTTTGCCATACTTAAAATCATTATAGAACACGTCTTTAATTACTCAAAATCAATTTAACTTCTTAATTTCACACTTTTAAACACATTTTCATATTATTAAATTTGATTTCAAATAATTAAAAACATTTTTTCGAGTTGTTTTGCAAAGGACAAAAGTGATATTGGTCATTAGTGATTTTGAACCCTAACAAAAGTGAATCACACAAGAATCATGTACTTAGAAATGCGTAGAAAAACCGTTTGAATTTAGAGATCAGAAAATGACTCAGTTCCTCAAATAATCAACCAAACTAACTAATCATAGCCTGCATCAGTAAATAATGATCTTTAGGATATAAAAACAAGTAGTTCAACAACTTTTACTCAAACTCCTGAATGATTCAAACTTGTTTCTGGAAAGGGCAAGTTTGATTCCTTGAGATTGGATACTTCTATTAGTATTATATCTTTACAGACAGAAACTCAGCGGACCCCAAATAGAAGTAAAAATAGCAAATATTTGTAATGCTGACAAAATAAAAAGAAGAACATAGCAGAAACAGTACTTACGTGCTAATCGTTGAAGGCCTATACAGTCTAAGACTAAATCGATTTTCTTCATCTATCCTGTCGACAAGAGGTCTTGCATACCCTGAGGCATAGACATAGATGACATCCTTCAAATTCGAGTTCTTATTTCATTCAAAGGTAAAAAAGGGTGGTCATTATTTGATAATCTATAGAGGGTAGAGTCTACAAACCTTCAAGACCAGCTGTGAAGAGTACAAGATCTGCAAATCCACCTAGATGTTTTAAGAAATCGTGCAAACCGGGCCGCTCAAAGACAGTAACATAGTTGACCTTAGGCTTCCCTTCACAGTCCTTCAAACAGCAGCATAATCAGGAAAGAAAGTTGAGCTAAAACTCAGAAAAACAAAATATTACAAGCTTACTAAAAAAGGAAACTACCTTGTCTGAAGAATAGCACTCGAGTTCAAAAGACTTCAATCCAGCTTCTATTGCTTGACTGCGAATAATAGCAGGCAAAGTAGACGTTTCATATGCACATATGAGTGTTTCATCCAAGTCGAGAACTATCTGTAATTGTCCAATGTCAGATGTGGAATCTTGGGAACAAAAGAAAAGGAGAAATTCAAGGAAAAAAAGAGGACCCCAACACCCACCCAAAAGAGAATAAAGCAAGAAGAAAGAAGACACGATCACCCATGTGGCTTTATGGAACTCAAAGAAATTTTTGAAACCATTTCAACTTCACAAAGCATCTCCACAAACTTCTAATATTGGAAATTCAAATCATCAACTCTAACGTTCGGTTCTAAAACGAAATAAGAAAGTTCCTTCAAATTGCGATAAGCATTTACAGAAAGTTATAGAGCTAAATTCTTTCATCCACTAAATAAACTATAGCCAATGAAGTTGAAGTTTTCCTTAACCCATTTTCATCAAGAAAATACACAACCCTGCTTCACCACACCAAAATGTTATCAATGAATCTTCTCACACAGGCAAAGACCAAACCTGTTAAACCCTACTCCTTCTAAGAAAGATAAAATCAAACTTAAACATAGATTGAAATCACTGTTGTAAAGTCATAGAAGGAGGATAATGCATATCCCAAAAATAAAAAAATTAAGATAACCCAATCAGCACAAACACACCAAAATTTCAAGAAAGGTGGAACACAAACTGAATCCAAACACAAACACTTGGCAGAACCCATACATAACGAGAAATCAACAAAAGAAAGGCAAAAAAAAAACATTGAAAATACCGTCAGTTTCTCCATAAGCCCATCGGACTCCTCCTCGTCTTCAACAGAAGCAATATCAACAGCAGAGGCAGCAAGCAACTCATGGTCAGGAAGTTCAACGACAGGCAAAGGTTTAAAAGAGGGAGAGGAAGAAGAATGAGAAGAAAGAAGACGAAGGTGTCCAAAAGCAGTGAGGATGGAAACGAAGATCTGGAAGAAGAAAGCCAACCAGTTCAAGAGGGTCTTCCAGACGTGCAGAGTGCCGGGCGAGTAGACCTCCGGCTGAGTCAACTCAGCCATGGGAAAGGTGATGAGAACCGAGTCTTCAGGGGGGAAGGTGAGATGGATAGAAAAAGGAAAAAAGAAGAAGGGTTTGGTGGGCGTAGAAAAGGGGGGGTGGTGGTGACGGCTGGGGGCGGAGGAATGGGGCGGGAAGGGGGGGGGGGGGGGGGGGGGGGGGGGGGGGGGGGACAAAAAAAAAAGGAGAAGTTGGGGAGCGTGGAGAGGAGGGGGGGAGGGGGATGAGAGTGGGGGAAAGGGAAAGAGGATTTATGAAAGTGAAAGAATCGGCCAATGAGAAAAGACAATTTGTAGTAGTGCTCTTCTTTAAGACCATGTCATTCCTAATTATTGATAACATCACTCACACTCCGATTCGGTACTTCACATACCACTTGAAACCCCCTCCTTTCCTCTCCCCACCCCACCGCCTGATTAACTCTCCACCTTTTCTCAATACATCTCTCCCTACACATTATACCAATATCTTATTACCTTTTTTCAAATATACCCAATCTTTTATACTTTTATATTCTCTTTCTTATTTTCAAAACTTTAGTCATTTTTTAAATCTTTTCTAAAATTAATATTTTCTTTTTTAATGGAATAATATAATATTTGACAAAATACCCGAATTTGAATTTCTTAAAAAAAATATACAAGATTTATTATCTAAAGATTTAAAAAAAAAAAAGTAAAATGTTGATATAATGTCAAAATTGTACCAAGGAGGTCCAAAAACCAAAGCATAATGTGCGTCTATATATGTGTACAAGTGAGATACAATTTAAACCCAAATATTTTTTTTTTTTTTTTACTTTTAGAACTCGTATTCATAGAAATGATCACAATTGAACTTTCTACCCCTATGATAAGAAGTCATGTCAATTATTATAAGTTAATCTTTACTTAATATTGATATATTTTTTTAATTAATTATTCAAATGAAAGCTAAACATATAAGATAAAAGTTATTAGTGTCCAAGTCTTACAAGTAAAAGTTGGATCAAACCAAAAGTTTACAATAATAAAAAAAAGGAAGGGTACCTTATGAAGTATGAAAAGTTTTAGTGAAAATTATTCCAAAATAATATATAAGTCAAATTGATTTTATATTTGCTTTCTTTATTCTTCCCTATATATATATATATAATTTGAAGAAAACAATATATTCTATTTTAGGAATATTGTATTGGCGTTGATATTGATATTCTCATATTTGCTTATAGTTTTGGATAAGAACGTTTGGATAAATTATTGGGAAAAAAGTTAATATTACAAATATAATGAAATGGACACTTATTTCATTCAATAAAACAAAATACACATTAATCCTATTTAATTTATATTTAATTTGTTTTGATTAAAGCAAAGTTGCATATTTAGTTATTTTTCATTTTTAAACAACCAATTCTATAATGATCATAATTATAAAGTTATTAGATAATAAATTAGAGCATGTGGGAACCAATCTTTCCAAATTTGACAATTTATTATTGATTTTTGGGGTCGTCAAAGCCTCCTAGTAATAAACGTCCAGATACATGTATTATATAAAAGAAATTTGTTAGTTTATGTATTTTTTTTATTTATTTATTTAAAAGATTTATTAAAAAAAATAAACATTATTTCATTTTAATTCCATGATAATTTTTTAGCTATTTTTACGAACACTAACATGATCAACTTATTTACGAATATAATTGTGATATATATTGAACCTTGTTGTATTTCTTTTTATTGTTTGTTTTATTCTTTTATCTTGTAACTAGGTGGAATTGGATGGTTTACTGACTTGAGTATCAAAATTTTTGTATTACAAAGGAGAACTTTAGGAGTGCTATAAAAAAATATATCTTTTTGAGTTTAGTCTCTACTAACATTGGGTTACTTGACGTTGATGCAATGTCAAGTAATCCTATAGTCATTGTTATCCGTTTCTGGTGTAGTTCTCATCGTTGCGGTTTTGCTAGTGGTTTTGCTTGGCGTGGAAGGTTGAAGGGAGGATAGTAGATGGAGACGTTTCATGTTGGAGAAAAAAAAGGGTTAGGGTTTTCCTCTTGTATTTTTCCTTTTAAATTTTCTAAAAATTTAATATTTTAACATTAAAAAATCATTATATTTTTTCTAGTATTCTTGACGTTTTTCAAACATCAAGAAAGGTGGCAACGTGAAATTTTTTCAAAAGTTCGGCCACCTCCGCCATTTTATAAAAATTCTTAACGTTTTAAAAACGTGAAGATTTTAATAGATATTACTTGACCTTTTAAAAACATCAAGTAAAAGTACATAACATTTGACGTTTTTTAAACATCAAGAAAGGGTTCAATAGTGAAAAATTTTCCAAAAATTAGCCCCACCACCACCTTATCATTTAAATCTTGACGTTTTTAAAACGTCAAGAAAAAAATAGATATTACTTGACGTTTTAACGTCAAGGAAAAGTACATATCACTTGACGTTTAAAAATCGTTAAGGAAGCTGAAAAATTGACCCACATTCGCCTTTTCATAAAAATTCTTGACATTTTATATTTGAAATCACTCATTTCTCAACATTTTTTTCAAAAATCGTCAAGATATATATTTCATGACATAATTTTCGTGCCAATTAACATAGTATATTTTATTCTATTTACATGTCAAGTAAAATAGTATACTTGACACAGAAGAATGGAGACATTATTTGACTCTTACATGTATTTAGCGTCATGTGTACCTTTTATTAACATATTAAATATACTAAAATTTTCCATTTCTCATTTCCTGCATTACGTACATTCATTTCAATAAGACTGATCCATCAACAAAATAAACTCTTCAACTAGTAGTAATTCCATTATTCAACAATAAGTCATATGTATAGAATTCAACATTCAAGAAACACATATTAACTAATTCACTTAATTACACAACAAAGAAAGGACAAATAGTTTAATATAATAAGTAAATCAACAATAATTTCATTCTTCAACAATATGTCACAAACAATTACACAATTCCAATCCAATATATCCAACTAAGATTTCATATATATATGTGTGTGTGGCATATTTCAAAATTTACAATAAAATATATTGTATATGAACCCCTACCCCAATCAATTTCTTTGTTGTGTGTTACTAGACCAATCCACACATGTGGTATACCAAAAAATCATATAATAATTCACACTCAATATATCCAATAAGACTAAAGTTTATCCCCTATATCTTTTGCCTCAGGTATAAGCATATAATGGTTATGAACAATAAATTTACACAAAAAAAGGTTATGGCTATTCTCATGTTAGTCATTTACAAAATTAACAAGAACAACATATCTAGATGTCCATCACATGTATCAAGCTAAAAATCCAGTCCACTCCGCTCGTATTTCATCCAATTCAAGTTCCGAGTACTGACTTCTTGTATCAATTTATAAAAACATAAAAAGTTGAATAAACACTTTGTTAAAAGTAAATATTTGTCATATTATACTATTTATAATGTTACAATATAGGTAGTTTAAAAGCATAATGCATATGTGATAATGTTGTTGTCCTTAGTCACAATTTCATTATATTAAATTTTAAATTATCTTATAAATATACTTACCTTCACCGCAACATGGTTTTTCTAGTCTTTTCTAAATTCTTTTCATATTGAATAATCATCAAGGCCCTAAATTTCTCAGGATATAGTATACTTCAAAATGAAATAAACTTTTTAGAGAAAAAAAAAACATAAACAAAGTTAGTTTACATATTCGTTATGTATTTGATATCTTCTCACAATCTTGTTGTCACGCCCTACTCTTAAACTCCCAACACATTTTTACTTTTAGTCATCATCATGCAGTGTAAATAAAACCAAACAGCTTCTCTTACTAACTTTAAATCAAAAGTTCTACAAATTTCACTTTACAACAATCTTAGAACAAAATTGTAATAAATAAACTTAAATGTCTTTCTTAGCTTCCTCGCACTGCAACCCGTCTCACCTTTCTTTACTTGACCTTAACATCTTATCACCTGGGTAGGGAAAACTTAAATTTACGTCAATGAATTAGTGAGTGATAAATTTTGAAAACTTTTTTGAGAATACAATTCATATCAATTGTCATTTTTGTTCCACAAATACAAGCTTAACGCCTTATTTCAAGAAATCACAAATCACATAACACATATTAGTCATCCACATTCCTTTCCACCAAGAATATGAACCATCCCAAAACTACTGTGATGTCTTTTCACAATCATCAACATCTTCTGAGATTCCATTTGGGTTCATTTCTCGTTGCTCAGACCGCTTGAGCCTATTTGTTTATTTGACCATATTTACTATGATGATGTGACATAATTTAATTGGTCAAAATTTCTTACTCAACAATGATGTTCATGTAATAAATTTAGCTTCAACAAACTTGGTTTTTTACTAGTCTTTTTTGCCATGCATATATATGGTACATGACATACACATTTTTTTCAATTTATTTTATTAAATATTATTAATTAGGATGTTCATTATATAAATTTAGCTTGAATCTTGGTTTTCACTACTCTTTTTTGCCATACATATATATGGTACCTAAAATACACATTTTTTTCTTAATTTTATTTCACTAAATGTGGTTAACTTTGATATTAATTTAATAAACTTGGCTTGAATTTTGGTTTTTCACTACTATTTTTTGCCATACACATATATGATACATGAAAAACACATAATTCCTAAATTGATATAACTAAATCTTCTTAATTAGGATCCTCATTTGATAAATTTATGGTTAATCTCCACAAACTTCTTTCCTCATTTCTTTAGGTTCTTGTGTTCGAAATTAGTTTAAGCATACATCGCTACAATTTTCCTACGTAGTTACTTAGGTAAGAAAGCAAAACAAAAAATATTTGCAAATCGTACTTAGCCAAACATGAATTGATTAAGATAGATAAGCGTTGAAGAAACGAGTTTACAATACATGAGAAAATAAAGAAAGGTTCATCAAACCACTACAACCACCTACAGAATAAAGAAACAAAAGTAATCGACAATTGGTCAAGCGTCATCTTCTAGCAGCACGATGCAATACTCCAATTTAAGCTCCACGGGTATCCTTAGGAAAGTCTTCAAGTTTTGCACACGGCAAAATAGGATCTGCATAAGCCGCACCCTATCGCAACTACTCAGTTTAGGGATATCTTTACAACTGTTTTGAGACTTCTACTCCATATGTGTTCTTCGTTGCATGTTGCTCTTTCAACCAATTTGCAATGTCTTTCAACTGGTCATTTGAAAATTCCATTACATTGTAAATGATATCGACCGTTTCAGACAGATGGCCTCAGCATTTTCTCTTGCTTCCGCTCGAAGCATTTCTCCCCTCACTAAATTTTGTAAAAGAAAATAATTAAAAAAGAGTATACAACTATATACCTAACCTAATACAAGAAGTTTTAAAAAAATTATTAATTTTGTAAAAAAAAAAACAATTTTAAAAGAGTATTAATTTTGTAAAACAGCTATATTTCTCTCTTCTATTTTCAAAAAAAGAATTCTTCTTATCTCTCTTCTATTTCTCACTCTCTGAGTCCAACTGTAATTCTCCCTTTTGGTAATTCTTTCTTTGTTTTTAATTTAAAAAAGTCTTATACGACCTTTTTGCATATATGTGGTTATTGAAAACAAAATTACTATTACCCTTCCACTACTACAAGTTTTACGCCTCTATCATCCATGTTTCTTAGTGATTGATAAATTATAATTGGAAAAAAAAATTAATTTGTGCTTTAGAATTCAAAAGTTTTTTAAATGAAATTTTCCTAAGATGTTTATTTAAATTTATTTTCCTAATTTATTTTTTCTAACAAGCCATATTCCAAAGTTATTTTTGCAAATTATGTGAGGCCCTGATCTGAAAAGAGAGTCGTGTTGAAAAAGAGCTATGCCAAAGAAGGTAAGTTTAACTAAGTATAAGAAAGTGATGTCCCACAAGGAGGGATGCGATTAAAGAAAGGATAATGTGGAAAGAAGTGTGTAACCCCAAGTGCTATCGCGTTCAAGAAAGTGACGCGAAGAGATTTAATTGGCAAGAAAGAAGCACGCGACAAAAGCTGAAGATTAGGTTATAGGTGTAGTGACACAGGGACAAATGCCTACACCTAATGATGTAATAAGAATAAGGCTATAGTTAGTTAAAATAGAAGATAGATCTAGTTAATAAAACAGTTAAGCTGTAATTAGTTGAAACAGTTAAAAAACTTAACTGTTTCATAAACGGTTACTTCAACTACTTGTAACTGCTTACAAATTCTCAATAAATACTTCATCTCCCAACCATTATTGGCAGAGAATTCATTTGAGAAATTAGTTCTACTTTGATTTACATCAAGTGGTATCAGAGCAGCCCCGATCCTCGGACGGATGGCTGGCCGGAGTAGAATCCCCGCCGCGGGGGACAACCGCAAGCAAGAAGAGGTGGAGGAGATCGCCGCCCTCTATCCAAGGACATCCACGGTTCGTTTGCTGGCCGTCGAAGACTCCTTGGGAGATTTACAAGATAAGATGAATAGAGTGATGGACACCTTAGATTCGCTAACCCGGAGAATGGACGGACTACCGGCACCGGCAAGGATCGAGGATTATGACCGAAACGTAGGAAACAGAGGAGACTGACGAGCTCGAAGAAACTTTAGAAACCTGTCCAGCCAAAGAAATGATCGAAGGAGGAGACCAATGGACATTCCACTACGGTATGCCGATGATGACAGTCAAGAAGGAAGATTTGAAGCTCAAAAAAGAAGGAGACCAGCCCAAGATTATCAAGAACCTTTTCCGAGAAACCAAGATTACTATCAAGAACTTCAAGATTGGAGTTCCAATGATGATGAATGGCAAGAAAGTACAGTAAATAATCATAACATAAGGTTTTGGTCACATGCTGATGGTAGGAGAAAACAAACCAACAGTTGGTATAAACAAGAAAATCAATTGTACTTCCATAAACAATACTGGGATTTTGATTCAAGTGATTTGGAAGAAGAATTTCAACATTCAAATTTTAGCCATGCTCGATTTTCTCAAAGAACCTATCATTATCCAAATTGGAAAAATAGTTTTAGTGACTCCAATGATGTTTCTAAAACAGTTTGGGACAGAATAAGAAGGCGACAATATCAAAAAATGACCCAATGATCCAATCAAACCCATTTTCCAAGAAATCAACGTTTATTGGGGAAAATGACTCAACATGTAGATAAACCTCCAATTTATTTGCAAGAGTCCAAGAACATATTGGTTTCATATACAGAAGAGAAGACAAAGAAATCACGATTGGAAAATTTTCAAATAGAAAATCATGAAGATAAAATTGAAGAACAAGAATTTGAAAATGTTGACTTGGAGTGCTCACAAGTGAAGAAAAATCCAACAAAGAAGATGAAAAAGAAGTGTCAAACACCGAGCAAAAGATCAACAACACATTGGTTGCGGTGGAAATGAATCTTCAAACCGTCGAAGAACTTGAAGCGAATAATAAAGAAAATGTGATTCTGGAAGGATTTTCTTCAAAAGTTAATTCTTTTGAAATTGATTCTTTGAAGACGACTTTAAATGAGATTGAAGGGAACGTCTTTTTCAGGTTTATGGTCGATGGAGAGATTCATCTTTTAGTGGCCATATTTGACTTTTTGTCTCGATTTTATCCCTTTGATCACAATATTTTTGTCCAAAATGTAGGAGGTTGGTTTGGTCATACTCCACTGCACCGGATGGATTTCAACTTTCATGACAAACTCGGGACGAGTTTGATGCTAGGGGGGTGGAATGATGTAATAAGAATAAGGCTATAGTTAGTTAAAATAGAAGATAGCTCTAGTTAATAAAACAGATAAGCTGTAATTAGTTGAAACAGTTAAAAAACTTAACTGTTTCATAAACAGTTACTTCAACTACTTGTAACTGCTTACAAATTCTCAATAAATACTCCATCTCTCAACCATTATTGGCAAAGAATTCATTTGAGAAATTAGTTCTACTTTGATTTACATCACCCAAGTATGGTCGGAATAAAGTAGACATTCTGTTGGAAAGATGAACGTCCGAATAGGTGATTGGACAACTCACTGAGGTGAAGTTGATGTTCAATGGCTTCCCGAGAAGAGAATCTGACGATGAGAAGTTTATCTTTTCTAAGAAAATAAGGTTGTCGTCTCAAGGAAAGTATCTATTCGTAACTGGCGTTGGACTTACGTGTCAAGTTCGAGTTGACGGCGTAGCGCGGCGAAATGAAAGGTTGGCACGTGTAAAGAGTGAAAATGACCCATGGATGTAAAAGGTCACTATAAATAGGACCCAAGGTCGAAAGAAAAAGAGGCATAATAAGCTACCATTCTAATAATCCATCGAAATGGGAGTTTTAAGAGTGGAATGACAAAGGGTAAGCTGAAAGCAAAGAGAAAAGGGTGGAGTCTCAAGTGTTTGTGAGTGATTCTTATAAACAATGATTGTTTTTTAAAGATCTTTTAAATTAAATGACTATTTGTGAATGATTCTCACTCATATACTTGTATTTCAACAAATGATTTTCATGTGAAAAATGAATATCCATGTGAATGATTTTCATGAATATGTCGAGGTTTTATATTATGTTCCTTAAATTCGTAAGAAGTATTTTTTGAGTATTTGTGTGGCTATAACCTTTCGTAATCTTGTGATTCAAATGGTATGATGTTGTTATGCCATTTTGTGTTGTTGAGCTAACGTTTATTATGATAGTAATCGTCTATTGTGTGGTGATGAGATTTATCACAGATGTGGATGGATATCTCAGGAAACTCGTAAGACACTGGTTGAGATGTGTTCGAGGTCTAGGTGAGGGAAGAATCTCAGGTCGATAAGGCGAGAAATGATTTATGAGACGTTGGTGGATATCCCAAGAAACTCGCGAGACACTGGTTGAGATGTGTCCCAGGTCTAGGCGAGGGGAGAATCTTAGGTCGATGAGGCAAGAAATGATTTGCAAGATGCTGATGAAAATCCCAAGTAACTTGCGAGACGCTGGTTAAGATGTGTCCTAGGTCCAGGCTATGGGAGAATTTCAAGTTCTGGTGATGAGTAGTGATGGTGTGAATTGTATGGACTTCTGTGTAATGGTTGTGGTTGTGTTTGATGTGATAAAAGCATGTGCTTATGAATTGATGAGTTTATATGTGTGTGTGTGTGTGTGTGTGTGTGTGTATGTGTATACATGCTTGCGTATTTGGCATTGATATTACTTGTATCTGATTTGTTGTATTCTCCAAAAAGGTGCTTTCTAAACTCATCACTCACTAAGTCTTTGACTTACGTTTTAAGTTTCTCTCTCCCTAGGTTGTTAGGCGTTGAAGTCAAGTAAGGAATGGAAGTTAGGCGTAGAAGCCAAGTAAGTAAGAAGAAAGAGGATGGTTATGTAGACTTGTTTGGCGTGCAAGCTGTGTCATCCTATCTCATGTTTAAGGAGTCGGTTGGTAAGCACTTCACTCCTTAACGCTGACGGTTCAGTTCAGAAGGAAGGCGAGTGGTACACCCAGGTTGGTGAGGCCAAGTCAGGGAGCAAAAGAGCTGAAGAAACTGAGTTAGGGAAATGATAGCCTTGAAGATTATCCTTGAGTTTGGATAGCTGGGCAATCGAGGAGAAGGATGAAATGAGGGTCTTACACCTCTAAGTACCTCATCTCAAGAAGCAGCATTAGGCGGTAGACGAGGAAAGGTGGACCAGAAGTCAGCTTAATTTAGCTTTATATTCCACAAGAGGAGGAATGTAATTTGTAACGCATGAATCTTATTAAAGTATTAAGTTAATAAGGAGAAGTAGTTATGTTATTCTGTTGTTTCATTATTATTTCTTTAAGCTTATCGCCCAGTAGTTAGGGTTGAGTTGTAACTTGTAAGGAGTACTAGGGGAGAGAGTAAAGTCCAAAAGTTGTAAATTTTGTCTGCAATAAGAAAGCTAAGTTTGAGGCAAAGGCTTCACAAAATGACAATAGGATAAGAAGTTGTTCTGTTTACTAAGCGCTCAGTGTGTCATCTCGCAGGAAGATACGTGATGAGTGTCTAGGTGGCACACACCCACTTGGTCGCACGAAGTGACATTTGGGACGGGACGTGACAAATTACATTTTTTCTATTTTATTATTCCTAACTTATTATTATTTTTGCAAATTTATTATTCCTATGTTAGTTTTCCTAGTATTTATTTTTCTAAATTATTTTTGCAGAGTTTTTTTTTTCATAAGAAAAATGTTGACAATTACAGACATCAAAGAAAATCATGAAAATTATACTAATATATTCATAATAAAATTATAGTGACACATTCATTGAAAAATAATTAAGACAAAGTCCACATACATAATTCGGGTACAACAATTGTTAAATACATAAATGACTAATTCTTACAATATAGTAAAAGAATAAGCATTGAATCATAGGAAATAATGAATACACTGCAACCATATGACCTCGCAAAAAATAGTTAGGAAATGGAGAATCCTGAAATGATCACAGACAAAAGTATTTAGGTGAATCCAAATAGAAAAATAAAGAGAAATAGAAAAGTTGAAAGAACATATTAATTCTATTATCGAAACTGGGCCTGACAATAGAATGAAAAACAGTAAAGAGCGAACATAAGAGACAAAAAGTAAAGAAAGTATAAAGAAATGAGAGCCTTAGAGGATTGAAATTTGTTCAATCATTGGAACTTGATTTAATTTTCTTTTGTTCTAGTGTAGTATGTAGGAGAAATTTTTTTAAAGATGCAATGCAATGAAAATCATTAACAAACAAACATGGACAACAACAAAGCTTTTCCAAGATATGAACTCAAAATGCAAGAAGAAATAAACATGGACAAAAGAAAGGTTTTCGAAAGATGAAATCAACATGAATTTGAAATGAATTAGACATGTGAATGAAAAATAGAAAACATACCAATGAAGGAAGGATGTATATTCAAATATGAATGAGGATGAACTGGAAGCAAAAATGGGATACCATATTTATAATAGAGGGATAAGGGTAACTTATGATGCACAATAACCTACCAGATATTAACCCTAAAGCTAAAGATTATGTACAGTAGGCAACCCAAAAAATCCCAAGAAAGAAGGGATATGACATGCATAATAGACAACCGAAAACTTAAAAGAAAAATTGGATATGACAGTCAAAGGAGAACAACAAATGACATACCATAACGTGCAAGAATGGATTAAAGAAGTTGAAAATCTTTTTGAACCCGAAATCACAATCACATAATTGAAATATAGAATTCAATATATACAAAATCAAAGTTAAAACTAAAGATGAAAATATTTGTCTAACACTAATCAAAAGATTGAAGCATACATCTGGGTAAAGGATTATGAGCAAAAGAAAAAAATTAACACATAATTATAATATGAGCATAAACAAAATTATAAGCAAATAAATTAGAAAGCATACATCTATGTAAAGATTGAAGCATAAACAAAATTATGAGCAAAGAGAAAAAGATATGAAGCAAGCAAAAGGAAAAAAAGATTAACACAATGTGACTAAAGGATTCAAGCATAAACAAGATCATGAGCAAAGGAAAAAACTCCAGCATATATAAAAATAATATGAAAAAAAAAATTCATGTCTTTTCATAACAAATCACACAAAAAAAAATGGAAAATGTTCTACATGAAGAATTAACACATAAACATGAAAAATAATAGTGAAATTTCAAAATTAGACCTCATTATCGGCTATAAGGTTTGGGATATAAACCGAGAAGAACCTCCATCCCTACGTGCTCAGACCACCAACACCCATACCATTCTTTGGATCCCACAATAGAAGAGGCAAAAGTTCACATGCATTTCAGGGTACAAAAATATGAGTGGCAAGGGGAAGTCAGAGTGACAAGGAAGATTATGGTGTTGGGTTTTATGTCCTAAAACTCGTAAATAATAAATATAATTCATTGATCGTTATTAATAAAGTGTTATTATTATAATTTCAATAAGTGTTATTGATTATATTATTAGTTTTGTCGTGATAACCTAAATCCAATAAACTAACATCCTAAGTTGTTTGATGAGTTTTAAACAATATGTAAAGACATACATGGATCAATGTTCGAGATCAGCTTAAAGGTTCTATATTATAGGGATAATGTTGGGTACCTAATCCTAGTAATACTATGGATACAACTTACTTTGTATTTGATACAAACACAATGATCCAACGCATTCGTGTAGGTGACATGCGGGTGAGGGTATCCTATGCAATGAGCTTGCATAAGTTCGGACCACGTAATAGTAACCACTAGATGTAACTCCATTAACTAGTTAAGTTTCTATTTCATTAGAATGACCTAGGTAACTTAGTCTTAATCCTAAGTGTATTATGAACTCCTGTTCGAGAGGGATTGTCCTTTGATTTGTACGGGTGAGAGTGGCCAGATTTTCGACTCAATATGCTTATCATTTTGGGGACAAGACCGTGTGAGGAGCTGAGAACATAATCACATAAGATGAAATTCACTCATTCTCGACTTTAGGGTAAGTAGATAAGTGTTCCCTTAAATGGTATCTCCGAAACATGAACAAAAGGCTCTACCCTCTCTATGGCACGAGAGGGGTTTCTGTTTATTGGTTGGACCATAAACAAATTGTTCATTAGAGGAGCACTAGTATTTAAGGACTAGAAGTAACATGAGGGTAAAACAGTAATTTGACCCAATTGGTGTTATGAACACTTGTGAAGGACTAACTTACTGTTATTGGTCTATATCCGTGGACACATAAATATATCTAAGTGAGAAGAGTTCAGCTGTGAGTCTTTAGTGGAGTGTACACACAATTAACGAATATTGATTAATGTGGTTAATGAGTTTAGCTAATTAATCTCATATCGTTGTAGCTTCTGATTTGTAGGTCCATTAGGTCCCCTTTCTAGCTCGTAAGGGATAATTAGATTTATTTATATTAGTTGTAATTTGAAATATTATTCAAACTTACTTTAGGAATTAATATAATGTATGGTGATTCATTATAATATAAATTTTATATTTTAATTAAACTTTATTATATAAATTTAATTTTAGATATGATTCAAAATTAATTTATGAGAGATAAAATATTTGAATGAGTTCAAATATTAATTTAATGTGAATTAGATTCATAGTAAACCTATATGTTAAAATTTAATATGTATATGATACATATTAAAACTATAGTTTATGAGAGAAATTTATATTTGAATATGATTCAAATTTGGATTAAATTAAATACAAGATAATTAATTAATAGTTTAGTTTTTTAAATTAATAGGGAACGTGGTTTTCCACGTTTCCATTTTTTCTCTCAACTTTCCCCTTCTTCCGTCTGAAAAGGAGAAATATATCAATGTAACGAGGAATATAGTTTTTTAAAAAATAGAACAAATACTCTGCGTATTGAAAAAATTCTCTCAATTTTCTTCTCTGCATTTTTTTTCCTTTTCCAATTTTGGTTCCCACAAAACCAAAATCTCAACCCAGAGTATAGGGAGTACTCCAAGGTTGGTTTTTTGCAAATCCAAAGCCGTCAACGACATAAGCTTTCTCCTCTACAATTTTTAATTTTAGTTAGCACGCTTAGCCTTTAAGAAATTTATTTGTAAAATCTTCCATTGTGAAGGGTTCTAATCCCTTCATATTACAACCATAAAACTAGAATTTCCATAATCCGATCCCTAAATGTGGAGTGGGCTACTCCCCTTAGTTTGGGGCTCAAACACACGCTACGTATTTAAAGCACATATTTTTTTCTTAAATCAAATCTAGAAATAATCAAAGATAACCAATTAATTTGCATGTATATGGTAAATAATATATTTGTAATTTTTAATGATAAAATTCAACCAAATTTTAAACTAATAAAATATATCCAAAATTTCAATTTATATGTCTAATATAAACTATTTTTAATAGTTTTAATCTAAATTACACCCTATAACCAACAAGAATGTTCTTTCCATAGCCCCTCTAGAATAGGATATATTTGATCCAATTTATTTTTATAAATATTGGTTTGATTTAGCTTCAAGCTCAAATTTCCTAATATATTAATGCTCAGACATGTCGAATTTTTCAAACCAAGGTGAGGTCATTACTAATTTAATTATCTTAACTTTCTAAAAAAAAATAGCGGAAGCATAAACCAAGCAGTTCCCATATGGCCGGTCATATCAGTTTAGTGATCCTGTAGGAACGACACACATCAGTCGTAAAGTGAACCTAAAGGTACACTTAGCAGTCAATCAATCATCAGTATCAGTCGAAAGGTGGTGATCTTGAGGGACATCGTACATGTAGGGTACACTAGCCTAATAGGTCAAAGCTAACACCTACCATAAGTCAAAATGAGCCTATTGCAGTCAAACATAGTCCAATAGACATAAACATAACATGCAAACATTATCCAACAAACTTCATAACTACATAATTAGTCACATAAATAAAGCAACACAATCCCAATCAACTCTCACCTAAGCCTATTGATGGATTCTAATTTTCATTGATGCATTTTATTCAGCTAATTCATACAGTACAATTCCCAAACAGTAATCCATGATAAACATGCAAACAATCATCGTACTTTTCACATCATTTCCACATGTTACACAAATCATTGCCCTTGACACATTCCGTAGTACCCTTAGACCAAACCAATGGCTACCCTTCATAAATTATCAAGAACTCGTAACTAAGCCAATAGTTATCCATCACAATTATTATAGTAATCCATAGGTTGTGCAAATAACTCCCCATAACAATTATCATAGTAACGCATAAGCTAAGGAAATAATTCATCAATAAATAAGCATGTGCAAATAATTACCTTTTACACGTTAGCCTATAAAGATAATTCACCATATCACATGCTATGCGTACACGGTAATCCAACCCTTAATCGAGGTCAAGTAGTAGAATCGTGTTAGATACCTAGATTAGTATAAAGGAGGGGTATAAGGGTAATTGGATAAGATAGAAAGTTAGTAGTAGTTATTTGACTAAAGGTGGTTACAAATTGTTATAAATAGACGGGGTAAGTGAGAGGAGGGTTGTGAGTCGTTTCTAAAAGTTTCCTTGAGGGAGAGGAAATGCAGATAGGGAAGTCTTATTCATCCTTGTTCTTATTTTTTTTGCATTGTTCATTTTCATAATTGAGATCATCAATTCTATATTGTAATCGTTGTTCATATCAATACAATACAAACACAATTCCCTAATGTTCTAACAAACTGTTACCCTAGGTTATACTACACAATTCCATATATGGATAACCAAAATTAAATTAACAATTTTGCCAACTGTAATTATTAATTTAATTCATCTTGTTTACCTCGTTTACTAACAATAAACTTAATTTAGAGTCTTAGTTAATGAGTATTAAAATCCTACAATAAAGACCAAAAACACCCACCAAAACTCATCAATCTTAATCAAAACTATTGAGCGGCGAAGCAGCGACGAGATAAGACAACACACAACCAACCAAGACGAGGCTGGACGAAGCGACGTAGACTGTGGCACATGAAGAACAATAACCAACCAGGACGAGGCTAGACGAAGCGACGTCGACTGTGGCACATGAAGACCAAAGTAAATTGTATGCGGAGAACAATGGAGAAAAGTGAGGAGAGAGAGTCGACTAAGTATGATTGCCAAGAAAATGAATAAATTTTGTCTTTTCGTACACAACTAATACACAACCTAATTTATAACCAAATAATAATAAAATTAATAACTTTATTATTATCATTTAATTTATTTTCTTTAAATGAAGAGATATAATAAATTAAATAAATACAAAAATATATAAATATTTATTTATTTATTTATATTTATTTATCTAAATTCTTTTTCTCAAATTACTTTTATATTTTTTTTCAATAATTATAAGCCAATATATAATTATCCATTTTCTATTTATTAATTATATAACTAAAAAGATATAATTAATAACATTCTCTGTCAAATTCCAAACTCTTTAATTAAGTATGCATACCCATGTATATATTTAGTTAATTCGACACTACACCAAATAAATTCTTTTAACTCCCAATTACAATTAGTCTAACACCCCTGATAATTTGATCTTAAATTATTTAACTTTCAATTGTAATTAATCTAACATCCAATAATAATATAATCACCAAATTAATCTAACACTCCTAATAATTGAAACATAAATTATTCAAGATAATTAAAATTAACCTAAATTTTTGAGTGTTACATGACATCACTTGATTGGTGAGGACTTCTATTTTTAATTTGAAGATACGTACAAACTTTGTAATTTGTCTCAAATTTATTAATAATTAATTTAAGTCACGTGACAATTTACAAGTACCAAAATTTCATAATGAACACATTTACCATACATTATCTATAATTCAAAAGCTTCCAAAATTGTACCTTTCTTTTCTCCAATGGGACGTTTCATTCAAACCTAAAACATAAGGATTACTTTTTACAATAACTAAAACACATCCTAAAATTTAGGGACATTTTTGTATAAATTAACCAAAAAAAAATTAATTAAAAAAAGGATAGAAATTGGGGAATTAGGATACAAAGAGTAGATTATTTAAAAGAAAAAGCTTTATTAATAAAAAAAACATTTGTGTTTAATGTTAATAATTAGAGATTAGATAGTTAAAAAGTAGATTAGAATTTATAAATAGTGTGGGATAAAGCCAAAGCCAAAAAAACGGAAAGCCAAACTCAACGATCCGTACAAGAAGTTCCAAGTTTATCGATGCTGCTCACTGGGCAGTGATCACTCCGATCTCTTCGACTTCTACAAATTTCCATACCAATTTACTCAGTATATCAAATGGCGTCAATCTCTTCAAGCCCTCGTTCCGTCGAAGACATCTTCAAGGATTATAACGCTCGTCGCACAGGCCTTGTTCGAGCCCTCACTTATGGTGATCTTTGATCTTTTCGATCTATTTCTCTTGTTTTTTCACCCTAATCTTTTCATGGGTCATTTTCTTATTGTGTTTCATGAATTGGGTCTTGATTTTTATCTCCCATTCGTGTCTTCTCTTGCAGATGTCGATGAGTTTTTCTCGCTTTGCGATCCTGGTGAGTGTTTGTTTTCTTTTCTCTTCTGTGAACTTGAGAATTCGGGGAGAATTGTAGCTTTGTTACGACCTGGATTTTTGTTTTGCTTTTGTAGAAATAGGGTTTTTTTGGTTCTACCATTCTTTTTTGACAAGCTTTTGATGGGTCTTACTCGGAATTAGAGAGTGAAACTTATGGTTTGTGCGCCTTTTGACCTAATTTTTTTGGGATTGGTTTTGATGATGAATTTCTTTTTTTTTTTTCTTTTCTTTTTATTTTTCGTTTCCAGAGAAGGAGAATTTGTGTTTGTATGGACATCCGAATGAGTCTTGGGAGGTGACTCTGCCTGCTGAGGAAGTTCCATCTGAGCTCCCTGAACCTGCGTTGGGGATCAATTTTGCTAGAGATGGGATGAAGCGTAGAGACTGGCTTTCGTTGGTGGCTGTGCATAGCGATTGTTGGTTGCTTTCAGTGGCGTTCTATTTTGGTGCTCAACTCAACCGCAATGAGCGGTAAGTTACATAGCTTCGTGAGTGTAGAAAATTTACTGGATCTTGAATTTATGATGAAGCATGTAGACTGTTTGGTGTGCCACTTGCGGCCTCAATGGTCTCTTATTTGAAAAGTTATCTCTCTCATCCTTCTGCCGCTTCTTGATTATGTTATCCTAATTGGTTTGATGACTAAGGCTAGGTCCGTTTTACCTGGGTTTGATCTCTTATTCTGTTATGGTATACTGTTCATTCGGTAAATGAAAATTCTTTTATACAGGTTGCGCTGTGTGTTTGTTTCTGATGTTAGCAATAGAATCCTCTGAGTTAACTGTTACAAGCATGCGATCATTCCTTCCAATTTGCGTCACTTTTTCTACCTTATTCTTGCTTACATTGTGCGTGTATGTATCTCTTGTCAAGTTAAGAAAAAACTTCCAGTCGAATTTGTATTTGCCTATTTGGTAGGGTCTTTGTGTTTGTGTTGAGTTGATGATCACAACCAAAAAAGTGCTCTTTGAGACAGATGTCTCTTCTATTTACATTTTCATTTTCTTATGATTGATTATTATCACTTTTGTGGATGTTATTTTTTTTTGGGTTCATGACTTCATTCTTGTAGCTTCCCCCTAATAACTGTTCTAGTTGGCTTGTAGTTAGTTGTTTTTGTTTTAGGGCTGGATGCATGCAGCTGTCATGAGGAGAAAGGGTTTTGCAATCAAGCTGTACTTTAAAAAATTGACGTGGACCATGATGGATTGAGATGCCATAGGTGCAATTCCTTTTGCAGAGAGCTTTGGGCATTGTTGGAGAAAATGGTTGGGGATTGTATCAGTAGTGTAGACTATATTTTGACATCAACCAAATCCAGAGACAAGATTCTTCCTAGAGCCTCATTATATTGGTCCACTCTTTTCCCTCCCTAGTCACTAAGGGGTGTTTGACTCATTGGGGGAGAGGGAGTTGAGGAGAGTGGAGCTGCGAATTAGATTCCTTGTTTGGTCCAAGGAGTTTGTGTGTCCCACTACTGAAAAATATTAA
This sequence comes from Cucumis hystrix, assembly GCA_025688845.1. Lineage (NCBI taxonomy): Eukaryota > Viridiplantae > Streptophyta > Magnoliopsida > Cucurbitales > Cucurbitaceae > Cucumis > Cucumis hystrix. Next base: position 10,094,071 of record CM046892.1, on the reverse strand, counting down.
ATTTATACCTTATTAACTCTATTGTGGGCCTAAGAATTCATTTGTATCTTTTTGGTGTTCCGTGGTTGAAAGAATAGGGAATAGAATTACTTCTCTACCTCAAAGGGTGGTCATCTTAATCATCTTCAATCAACCTACATTTTAATTTATTTTTACTTTTTTGGAGATTTGGAATTTTTTTGGCTTATATTATCTCCTGCTCATTGGTTTTGGGGGCCTTGTTCCATCCTTTGATTAGAAAAAAAGTAGGAGTTTTGTTGAGGATAACCTTTCAAGCAAATTTCTAGAATTAGAATAGATAAAAGAGGACATTTTGGGGGGTAATGTCTTGAGGAGGTTTGGTCTACGACTTGGGTCAATACCTTTCTTTCAGTCGTACAAAAGAGTTTTATTATTTATACTTTATTATCTTATTCTCATCGGGGCCTTTTTACATAGTTTTGGTTTGGCTATGTCTATGTTTTTCGTTTTTGATTTCTTAGCTTGGCTTTTGGTCGTCATTAATGTAATTGTTGTTCAGTTGTAAATCCTTTTGGGGCTGCTTTTAAAATTTTTTTTTTGTTGTTTTTTTTTTCTTTGAGAAAAACATACACCCTGACACCTTATTCTAGATTCTATTTGGGACAAGATTTTTACACACTTGAACATGTAAACTTCCTATTACCCCGTGAAATTTCCACCAGCCTAAAGTCTAATATCATATTGAGAAAATTTCACTTGCTTCTTGCTTCTTAACCTGTGAATGTCTCTTGTGACCTTTTACTTTTGGAATCATCTCCTGAAGATTTTGCCGTCTTCTCTTTCTGTAGTTGGTATGGAGTTGGTATGGTGAAAGTGAGATTAGTGAATTTTAGTTACTTTTGACCTTCCCCTAAATGTCTATGAACACCTACTAGAATCTCTATTTAAAAAGAAGACCCTTTTCTCTGTGTAATATAATATTTAGAGTCTGCTCTCCCTCTACTTGGAGTTGCTTCTCTTTTGGGGACTCCCTTCTTGGCCCTATTTAGACTAACATTAGATCTCCCCAAATTGGGATGGGTATTAAATGTTAGGTCAGTTTCTATATAGGACCATCTTGGCTATCTCTTACTCCATTCGCCCTGATGCCCAAATCCCTTTTAGTATCCTGTCATTCTTCCTTCCAAGTGCAAATTTTTTAGATTTTGAGCTCCCCAACAACAGAGCTCCCTTCATCATTAGCTTAATCCTTTAGCATACTACCTTATTTATATCCTAAACCATGCTCACTGGTCAACTTATGTTTTTTATGAAAAGGAGAAGTAGTTACAACTTCAATATAGTATGCCCATTAAAAGGACGACTTTACTTGAACAGGATCTGTTCTATAGGTTGTAGAATTGTGTCCTTTAGTTCTAAAGTATGCCTGTGGAAAGAACCTTATGGAAAGGGGTAGTATTCAGCACATTGGAAAGTTGTTTCAAAGTCGAAATTGTTTCGAGTGTTTGAGGTGTTGATTATGTAACTTTTGAAATAAATCATTCCTTAATTTGCGCTTTATACTAACATCAAACAAAACACCTGTGGTATGAGTGGGTGTTGGTGTTTCGTTGGAGTCCCCAAAGCTTAAAACCTTACTTCTGTGCAACATTCGTTTAGAAATTCATAATTACTAACATCAAGCAGAACTTATATATTCATTGACATGTGAGTCAAGTTCATGAAGGGATATACTCACACAGAATAATTTCTATAGGCTGCAGTGATGAATCCCTAAATCGAGGAGGGGGCCAAAACACAACCTAATTGTTGAAAAGCCAAAATAGTACTAAAATGATTTGTGAAGAGCAACTCAATGAGTCATATACTGTACAGGACAGTCTGTTAACTATATAATCAATCTTAGAGGAGAAGATTTTGGAATTTCTTTTCCTCTGTAGAAGCCAAGGCCTTTGAAGTTAATAAAAAATTGAACTTAGGGTAGGAAAATGTGGAATTCATTTTCTCTCGTAGAAGCCAAATAGTACTTTTAACAGCAGTATACCAAAGCAATTTTGCATTGACCATAAAACTTCTAACTGGACAGCGGTTCGGTGATGCAGTCATCTATCCTTTTGGGAGGGCACCAAATTTGAAAAGAATAGGATGCATATATAATTTTATGATCTGATTCTCCATCAGTATGGAGAAGATCCTTCACAACTCTTCTTCTTGTGTTTGTACGCAGTACAATATTGAGAGAAATTCTTTTCTTTCTTTAACCTATTTTGGGTGTTTGGTGCTAACCTTCAAGGAGATATCCAGCAACTTTTAGTTGGGGTGCATTTCAAAAAAATCCCTCGACCACTTTGGATACATGCGGTAAAGTCGCTTTTGGCAGAATTATGGTTTGAGAGGAATCAAAGGGTATTCCATGATAAATCCTTTGTTTGGTTTGATCGCTTTGAAGTTGCCCGTAAGAACGCCTCCTCGTGGTGTTCCTTCTCCAAGCCTTTTGAAAGCTACACCATTCAAGAAATCTACTCAAATTGCAGTCTTTATTTTCATAGCTTAATTTTCTTTTTGTTTTGAGGTAAATCTCTTTTTGCACTTTTGCCTTAGGCCTCCTAATGGTTTTTGTTGAATCCTTTGTTATGCTAGTGATTTGTAGTCTTTTTGTCCAATTTGTAATGGCTGAATTTATAAGCCTCCGCCAATTTTTGATGTTATGTTTTGAAAGATATGATGAGGGCGCTAAGGGGATGTCAGCCTAGTTGAGATGTCTGGGTGAACCCACTGATTCGTGTTATGCTTAATGCTTTACGCACTTTTTGTAATCCTCATGCATTTAGGGCATTAGTCTCTTTCATTTTACATTTATATGAATGAAGTGTCTTGTTTCCTTTTCCAAAAAAAAAAAGCAGTAGAGTTGTGCTGCAAAACGTTGGTTGACTCCCCTGTTGCTGCACAATTGGTAGAGCAAAGGTCAAATGAAGAATAGACCAAGACGAGGGCCTCACAAGAACAACCTAGGGTTGGGATAGAGAGAACCCCATCTGAAAACTAATGAATGAAGGCCTTCCAATCGTATAGTATGAAAGGAAGGTTGTAATCACAAAAGAATCTAGTGTGGCTTGACGCCTACCAAGACACTGTATGCAATATTCATGACAGCTATTACAAAAGGAATCAAAAGGTAGAAATTTCTTTGGCTTTTCAATCCAAGTGTGCCAAAGAAGACCTTGCTGCGTTTTTTAAGGATTTTGGACTTTCCCGGGAGATTCCAAATACCTAGGCTTTGTTCATTCCATCTTCTATTCTTTTGGGAAGGCAAGCTTGAATGCTGTTTTCGTTCATCACAAAGTTCTATACCAAATTCTGTCTTTTGGAATGCAAGCTTGAACCCTGATTTCATTCATGGTTTATCACAAAGTTCCATAAAAAATTCTACCCCTTGTAGTTGTAGGTCATGGTCAATGCAAGAAAGATGATCAACAATTTTATTTTTCTTAAGAAGCAAACATTAACTGTCGGGCACAAATTCCTCCCAGAGAACTTTCTTGCAACCTGTCCTTGTATTAAGACTTCTATATGCTAGTCAACAACGAAGCAATTTCAACTTTTTGGTTATCATGTGCTTCTGTCTTCTAAAATTTGATCATGGTGAGCAAACACTCCCGGGGAGTATGTGATTTTCATAAAGCCATTTGAATCATTAAGATTCCACCTCATTTTGTCTTACGTTCCCAATATCAAACCATTAGTCTTATCAAGTAAGGCAAATCAACTGCCCAACTCTCAGTCAAATAGATTTCTTCTCAACTCAAGGTCTCAAGACTGCTGTGGGACCAAACACTTGGTTATGGAGGATTCTTGTTAAGGGAGATTGAGTATAGATTTGAAAATGAAATAACCAAAAAGAGTGGAGTCAACCCAACTACCTTTAAAATGAATTTTCCTTCAATCATCTACATTTGAAATTATTGGACTTGAGGAAGGTTTTTTTTTGCCCTTGACTCTCTTTCCACAATTTATCGTTCAACTTTTTGTTAAAAAACGTCAACCATTCATGAGACGTCAAGCCATAAGAACTTGTGATGACATTTGTCCATTAGACATCTTGTGTGGAACACCACAGCCATATCATAAGGAATGCTTTGTTTCTTTGCAATACACCCTACACCAAGTCCTCTATAACAAATAGGATGCCTACCTCACCCCCATCTAACTAGAGAACTACACAGCGTATAGATACGTATATGTCCATTCCAAATGAACTCTCTAATCCTCTTTTCAATCCTAAGAGCCTAACATTTGAGGTTTGGTCATAAGAGACGTTTGGGAGGGCTGGGTAAGGTGTCCATTTTGGGAAGGTAACTTGATTCTTTGAAAGAGAGTGGCTAAGGACCTCAGTTGTGTTCTTTAACATGATCTCGAAGGAACAATTTGGAGCTATTTCTCTTAGGAGTTTTGATTCGTGCTTCATTATTTTTAGAGTGCTAGGGGGACAATTGAGGAGCTTATTTTCCACTTGCCCATGTCTGAGAAAGATTTGAGGTCTCTGGATGATATTTTGCATCTTGTTAGATTCCATATTTCTCTTTGGGCTTTAGTTATAAGGTTATTTTGTAATTATTTGCTAGGTTTTATTTCTCTTGATTGGAGGCCTCACAGTTTAGCTCCTTTCTGTATTTTGTCGTTTTCATCTGTTTTTTCTCTATGAAAGTTGGTTTATAACTTTTTATAAAATAAAAGACAGCTCCTATTTTCACTGCTTGACTTTTCTAATTTGACTTGAAATCTTTTTGTCCAACAAAGGTTTCCAAAAGTCATTGGAGGGTTCACCTAGTAGAAGCAAAGATAGTCATTCCCATTATTTGTGTTCTCTTAGTTTCAGATATTGTGGTTTTTGGAGTACTGTTCAATTAGCCAATTTGTTCTGTTATGAGTTCTATATGATTGTATTTGCTTTACTTTTCAAAACTTGTCCAATTATGTGTTACATTTTACTGTGTTTGCTTTATCTTGCTTGTCTCATTTTACTCTGAGCATTAATCTCTTTTTCATTTTATCAATGAAAAGGCTTGTTTTCGTTTTAAAAAAAGATTCAAAGGCAGTCATCAAGTCCCAAAAGCCCATGAATACGCTCTCAAAACCCTTCAAAACTCTTTTGTTCCTCTCAAATGAAATCCTCCATGAAGTCGCAGCATACTAAATTGATCCGGAGCTAAGGTTTGCCCCTTAAAAGAACAATCCAGATGCTGGAGTCCCAGAGCAACTTAAATTGAAAGTATTTACCATTTAGAAGTGTGGCCTTACATGCATAGGTAAATCCATGATGAAAGTGCAAAAGGTGGTGATTTTCCAGTTTTGGTGTAAACAAAAACACACTACTTGGGAGAGATCAAGGAATTTCAAAGTCTTTTCTTGGAGCTTATCGGAAGTATCTAATTTTGTCTGAATTAGAAGCTTTCACCAGGGAAATTTGGCTTTTCGAATTATCGTAATCATAACCTGTAGGATATTTGCCCTTTGATTTGATGTTGAATTAATGAAAGAGTTCACATGAAGCCCTTCTATGGAGACATTCCATCTTCTGAGATCCTCCCTATCGGTGGTGAGACTGGGAGCTGATTACAAGTAGTAAGCTGGTCATTGGTCAATTCATCATTTTTAGATATTCCATTCTTCAATTCATCATTGGTCAGATTTTTTATACATGACCAGATGTAGCTTTTTTTAGATAAGAATGACCAGATGAAGCTTATTGTAAGCAAGATAAAAACTGAAAGGCTTCCAACATGACCCTCTTGTGAATTGACACTTCGAGACTAAATGAAGTGCCTATTCTTCTTCCACCTACAGAACATATGCCTGTTGGAAGTAAATTTTTTTCTTTGATTATAGCTCTTATCAATAACTGGTAGGACACATTTTGCAACAATAAAATATTTTCTCTGGAGTTTGGAGCTTTGATCTCCAAATCCGTATAAGAGACGTGCATAATATCCAGCCTGCCCACTAGATTTCTTTATCCAAAAAACTTATGCACAAACATCGATCCCAAAAATCCTTGTGTGACACCAACCATGTCGTGGCATTTGAAGTCTTGGTGACTTGTTCATTAAGGTCCCTATGATGACCGTTACTGAATAGGCAAGGACTAGTGGTAAGGCTAATGCATAGAAAAATAAGAAAACATAACATGTCACAATATAGAAACATTTGATGCTCATAAAAAAAAGAAAACGAAATGTATCTATGATAATAGTATTTTATTTTATTGTTCCTCAATACTTCTTTTCCACAATAAAACTCTACCTACATATCCATCCTGTGTTATTCACTTCACCTTTTGTCAAAGCTTCAAAAAACATAAAATTTCCTCTTACTACTGACATTCTACCTAGTTGACTGCCTGTTGATGGGCTATTCATGGTACCAACATGCTATGGAAGGAAGCCTTTCCCTGAAGTTTATATTTATTTTAATTATTATTGTTGTCTTGAATGGATAACTAAAATTCTGAAAATTTTGATTCCTGTTAATTATAGAAACATTTTTGTTTGGATCGATACCTAAAGTTCTGAAAATTTTGATTCCTGTTAATCATATGAACATTTTTGTTTAGTGGATATTAAGTATAGCAACTAGCAATCGGCCAGGGTCTTCTTAACAATGTTGTATTTCCATTTCCTACAGTCTTGGGTCTATCTTTCTTGTTTGGGTGGCCATATTAAACTTCTAGTGAGAATGAAGGGTAAAAAGCTATCGTTGACTTGTAGCTTATTTCTGCATTTGAGTTTTGATTTATATATATCTTGTATGATTTCTTTCCTATGCATGTTGCACTGTCTAGTCAAGATGAGAGGACAATAGTTATGTTTTTAGTATGTTATCATTTATGTTTCAAAAGATTTTCATTATAAAATCAGATAAATTTTGAATCCAAGTCCATTCTAAGAAAAGAAGAACAACGTACTATGGCTAGAACTGCATTTGTGTTCCACTAATGGTTTAGAATTAGCGCATCTCAGCTGAGCAAGTAACACATTGTTTCTAATACCGAAGGTGAATCTTGACAGAAAGAAGTGTGAATCTACGTGGCACATTTAGTATGGGAGTAGACATGTAGATAAGAAAGGGGAAATAGGTGGTGTGTGCATGTGGGATGTTCAGGTGGGAGTGAAATAGGAGAAAAAAAATTGAGGAAGGCAAGGAAATAGTCGAGTGTTTTGGGAGGGTAGTAAACCTCTTGAAAATTTGATAATTTGTGATTTTCCTTTGCTCCGTATTTGTAATATTTAATGCAAGAATTCAAACAGTTTGAAACTCGAGATTTGCATTTATGAGAATACGTTCATTTTTTTAGCTTAAGTATCATTTTAGAAGCATAGATTTTTCTCTGACTGTCCAGTACATTTTTGGTTTGCCTTTCACATTTTTGTGCTATTGTATCGTAGGAGTTCAGCAGCAATATTTGTACTCATTTATCTGATGCTTTGTGCTTTCTTATTGCTGTGTTTGTACCATTTTTGTGAAGTTCAATAAAATAGTTCCAACCTTTGGTGGCTTCTATTTTTGTCTGCAAACTAGTATAGAGTCTCTTGCATATTTTTTCAGGCAATTTATCATTATCATGTGACGTTTTATTGTTACTTTTTTTTGCCATCCATATGACTAGGGCAGAGCAATTGCTTTGATCTAATAGTACAATGTTGGTCTCTAATCTCATGTTTCTATCGATTATCATATTTCTCACGGTAATTTGAGCAATAACTTACTTTCATTATATCAATGGAAAGTCTTGTTTCTGTTTCAAAAAAAGATCTAATAGTACAAAACTCTTGCTCTCTCTCTTTCCACAGGAAGCGACTATTTAGTATGATTAATGATCTACCCACTCTATTTGAAGTTGCATCCGGAAGGAAAGCTGTTAAAGACAAACCCAGTATGGATAGTGGAAGTAAATCTAGAAACAGCACAAAGGTGAAGATGGTCTAAGTTTTTTCCCCACTTATGTTCTCATTCTCTTAGTCTAATCAATAAAAACTACTAATTTTTTTATTTTATACTTTTTCCTATACTGAGAACTTTAGGGTAGCAACCAATTCTTTTTTAATCTTTGCAGAGGACACTAGATGGGTCGACTAGAAACAGCAATCCAAAACTACTTGAAGAGAGTTATGGAGAGGGTGAAGATGAGCATGGTGATACACAATGTGGAAGCTGTGGTGGGAACTACAACGCGGACGAGTTTTGGATTGGATGTGACATCTGTGAGAGGTGGTTCCATGGAAAATGTGTGAGGATAACACCTGCCAAGGCTGAGAATATCAAGCAGTACAAATGCCCCTCTTGCAGCACAAAGAGAGGAAGACTGTAGGGCGGGGAAGCACCATAATGTAAAGCACATTTTGTGGGAGTTAACCTTTATGTGTCTTGGGAAAAACTCTTGCTAAGGACCAAAAGAAGTGAAGGTACATGTTAGGGGATTTACTTGTGAGGGGTTTATAGGGGGTTATAAAATTCAACACTCTAACGGATAAGCAAGCATGAGCTGAAGCTAGTTTTCTTTTTCGTTTAATTCATACATGTTCGTCATATAGTGTTTGGTGTTTAAATCTATCTGTCTTCGTTTATAATGAGTTATCAAATGATCTGATCCCTTCATGTTAGGCTTTACTTGTGGGGTTTTAGCCTTTTGGGGCGCCATTATTTGACAGTTATTATTTAGCATACAAGCAAGCTTAGGTTGATTTTTTTCTTTTTTTTTTTTTTCGTTGTGAGACTGCAAACATACTTTTGAATTGACTTTTTGTGTATTACTTAATTTTTTCTGACTTGAAAGTCAATCTAAACATAATCGGAGATCTCTATCTTTGCATTGCTTCCCAGTTATTACTGTTAATGTGAGATTATCAAATCTTATTGTATACAATTATTGTGCATAACGTAAATGTAAATGGGAGCTCTAAGTCTAACCGAATAGTATCACTCATTATAATTGACCAAAAAAAAAAGGAAAAGAAAAGAAAAGAAAAGAAAAGAAAGTGTTAAGATAAGAAAAGAAACGAGGAGCTCTTTTTATTTTTTATTTTTAGCACACGTGTACAGTATAGAAGAAAAATTAACATTAAATCGGTTGATTTTTGAGAAAAATATGTTTTTATCCTGAAATTTTCAAATGTTAACTTTTAAATTGATTTTCATTTTTATTTAGTGGCACATTTTAAGATGTTTTAATTTTACTCTCTCAGTACCACGGGTGTTGAATCTCCAAGTATGATAATTGTCTTTACGTTACAATTTCATTTTTAAAATTTAAATTAGTCTCAGTTTGATCTTTATAACATTAAAGTTAAAACTTAGTTTTTTTATTAAATACTCACTTTTAGTTATCTACCATCGAAGTTAGTTATAAAATTTTACTTTATAATTAATTTAATTTAATTAATTGACATTAATGTTAAATTATGCTTGTGGATATTTAGTATGAAGATGTCTCTGAAATAAAACTCAAATCTTAATTCCATCATTCGGCTGACCCAAACCCAAACCCAACCTCCTCCCATACATAGGCCTATGGCCTACAACAACCATGGCTGTCTTAATTTGAACATTCTAACTTTTAAAAACCACCTTAAACCTTGCTAAGAGGGCTCCAATCTTCACCTTTTCCATTGCTTATAGAACCTTAAATACTCATCATGATACGATTCAAAGGCAACTTAAAACCACTCTTCATCTCTCTCCATGTATTTAGCCTTTGCTTATTTCTGCTTTATTGGAGTTTTGTAGGAAGGGGTGAACTCTTATATTTATTGTAGAGAGTCATTTCTCTAAACATAATAGATACTTGGATGTTCGATGTGTTAATTGATCTCTAATTTTTTGGTACCTAAAAATTTTCTTTTGGGCTCTTCTTCAACATATAGCCTCTCTTGGTGGAGCACAAATTACACCAACTTCTTATATTATTATAGTCTTTTGATTATTTTCAACACTCTTTGGGGAGGGATCTTCTCAACTCCTTATCCTTACATGCTAGTTTTGTTGTCTTTTTGATGTATACACATCGTTATTACTTATATAAAAAAGACTAATAAATTCAAATACTTTAATGCTTCTTTTTCATGAGCAAAATGTAGCCATTTAGTTCTTAAATATGTGAAAAAAAAAACCTTAAATATTTATTATCCTACTCCTACCTACATAATATACGTATTTAAATCTTGACTATTCAACTCAAAAGACATTGTTTTTATGCACTTGTCAAAATAGTTATTTAAGAGGATAATAAAAAAGAATTGAAAGATCACCTATACTTCCCTAGAAATATGCTTCACTTGGGTTGATTCAACTTCAATTACCAAAATATCTTCGATAATCTTCATCCTACTTCTGCTATAATTGTCTTTGACTACCACTGTCTTCTGTTGGTCACCTTGTTCGACTCCAAATCTATTGTTAAATTGCGAAAAAAAGGAAAAAAAATATCGACTTCATAGATATTTTGTTATGATTCACATCTTTTTCTAGCCTAAATCATCTCACCTATTTCAGGCTAAGTTTTTAGGATTGAGAAAAAAAACAACCTACTCAAAGTGGCGGGTTCCCACACATTTAATTTCGATCGTTCACATATAATTGTGATTGTTGCGAAAAGATTTTTGTTGTATTTGCTTGACCTCCATATTTAAGTTAGTAATCTGTAATTAGGTATTGTCACAAATATGTCTACTCATTCTAATGTAGATTAGATTCACAATTTTAAACATAGGTGGTTATGTATAATCTATTATTTTTAAAGGAAAGCATTATTATTTTATTCAAAGTGGAATTTCCGCAGTGACGTATACTTTGAGTTATGGGTTTGAGCCCCAAAAGGGTACCTAAGTTTTAGAGAGTGGGGAGATAGACAAATGTGGTTTTGTCAATATCTTCACACACATTGTCCGGTTGGGCTAGAGAGTTGTAGTGTGGTGGAATAAATGATAGATTTTTAATTTTGCTAAACTTAACTTTGAAATTTTTTTTCTTAATTAATTTTTTACTGTTTCGTCCGTTGAATTGTTTACCACGTCTGACCTTGCTCCACTATATATACATCACCTCCTTTCTCATTTCATTACAATAACTCAAATCAAAATCATTTCTTTCAAAACTCATTCTTCCATTCTCTCCCCTTCTAGTGTTTTGTTTCTTTGAATTTTGAGCAACTATCATTTGAGTGTTGGTTTTTCGTTCAGTTCTGGTGCAACTTCAAATGAAGAACAAGGGCTTTTTTATCTTGAAAACGACGAGACAATTCTAGAATTGTTTGCATATCGAGCAGAGTCACAAAACATCTTAAATAAAGCAAGAATAATGACTCAACCATACTACTAACAAGTTTTTATTTTATAGATTTATCCTTCCCACATATAGCTCCATTGAAGTGCAACAACAGTTTTAAGACGTTTCGATTTTGTTGCAATGGTCGGTTCAATCCAAAGTGATATGATGATTTCAGATCTCAACCGACCATTTCGCTTCAAAGGAGCTCATTTCAAGCGTTGGAAGCAGAAGATGTTCTTCCTAACTATGACGAAGGTCGCTGCCACATGTATTACAGAAAAACCAACAATTCCAAAAGACAAACCAACTGAGGAAGAGATCCAGAGTCTCAACTCATTGACACAGTTAGATTTCATATGTAAGAATTTAATTATGAATGAGCTTACTGACGGGTTATATGACTACTATAGTACTATGTTCATCGCAAAGGAAGTTTGAGATGCATTATTACAGAAGAAGTATGATACTGAAGAGGCCGGGTCTAAGAAGTATATTGTAAGTTTGTATTTACGGTACCGGATGACTGACGACAGATCAGTAGAGGCACAATTACACGAATCGTAGAAGACCGCTCATGAAATAATTATTGGAGGTATGGTATTTAATGAACAATTTCAAGTTTTTGTTATTATTGTTAAGTTACCTTCATTGTTGAAGAATTTTAAGAATGCCCTAAGGCACAAAACAATGGAGTTCTCCGTGAAGAGTTTGATCATTCAATTGAGAATTAAGGAGGAAGCCTATAAGCATGACCAAAAGGAGGAGGTAAACACTGTCCCCAGAAAGAATTCTACTGTTGTTCTGAAACCAAATCTAAACCGAAATGAAAGAAAATGAAGGCTTAGAACCGTGGTCCCAACAACCAAAAGAATTCTCAGAAACCCTAATCTGAAAGTACGATACGATTTCTGTGTTTTATTTGTAATAAACTTGAACATTTAGCTAAAAATTATAGAAACAGAAATCCTCTTGTTGCGTAGGCAAACTTGATAGAAAAAACTTTAGTAGCTACAATCACAAAGATAAATGTGATTGGGGGTCTGAAGGTTGGTGGTTAGACACCGTGCTTCACGCCATATCTGTCATGACCTTAGTCTTTTTAGAAAATATAATGAAACTAAGGAAAAGGAGATTCTTATTGGGATCATCACACAACCAAAGTAGGTGGCTTATAGGACTTGAGTTGTCAACAAAATTTCCTAAGATACATGATATTTTCCATGTGTCTATATTAAGGAAGTACATTCCTAATCCTTTACTTGTGTTGCAAGCATAGTCTGTAAAGTTGAAGGAGGTAAATTGTAAACCCTAGATCTCTTTCTCCTTTGATTTCTTAAGTAGTATAGAAAGTTAAATTGTTTTGTTGTTGTTGTTGTTAAGGTAGCCTTGAAGATGGAATTGTGGTTGAAAATTTGCCTAAATGTTGAAAGGTCTGAAGTATGAGTGTTCATATAACTAGACAGCCTGAACTATCCAACCCAAATTGAAAAGGTTAGGTTGAGTTGAGTTTAATTTTTTTTTATGTTTTTCGGGTTGGGTTGGGTTCGGGTTACATTTTAAAAACTTCGGATTGGTTCAACCCAACTTGAATTTCTAATATTATTAAAATATATATTACAACTTATAAATATTATAATTCATACATACAAACTTTGAGGGTTAAAGCTAGGCGGTCAAAGGAGGAAGAAAATAGTTAGAGTTAGCTAAGTGTTCCTTGGCTAGCATGGATGTGCTATGTGTCACAATCGTAGCGTTTCAACCTTGAGACGGAAGATTGTGCGGCACTTGTTCTAACTCGATGAACAAGTCAGTCGATCAAAATCCGAAAGTTGTGGGTAACGTCGACGTATGTCGTAACCTTCCTTAGCGTTCTTGGGAAATTTGTTTATAAAACGCGGGAAAGAAAGAAATACATTGAATAGACGTTACAATAAGCATTAAAGACTGTCAATTGCAAGGAAAAAGGGTTGCTTGCAAAGAGTACAACTAATGCTTGGGCGGGGATTCAACTGGTATGCCTCCCCTATAGTACATTTTGAACATTCTCAGCTCTGGTAAGCTTTATGACTTAAAATGAAATGCAAATGCCTAAACTAAATATGGTGCTTAAAGGTAAGATAAATGGGAGCTAATCGGAGCATATAACCATAGGTAAACACACCTTGGAAAAATATGTTCATGACACTATGCTGCCAAGAAAGTGCAAAAAGAACCTCCAAAGGTATAGTGTTAAACGAGCAAGAGAAGCCCTAGACAGCCTAAGCATGCTAGACGACAATGAGAGTTGAGCTAAGACAAAGCTTATGCGGCAAAAATGGTGACAAAATCAACGTTTATGCAACAAGCCCAAAAACATTATATACGTTTGGAGGCGACCAAGCTTATGCCTTGAGTTCAATGCAAGAAGTGCACACCATGCGTCCAAGTGAGTCCTAGTTGTTCAAGAATTTTGGGTGAAGTGGATCACTGATGGTCTAGTATGCAAGCACTTAAATTTCAGCAAGCAAGAGGTGTCATTAGGAGGCCATGCAAGAACCATTATATAAGGCAACTTTAAAGACTGATTTCTCTCATTTGTCTCGTGTGATTCTCTTTAACTTTATCTCAAAAGAACCACATTTTGAGTGTAGTTTGTTGGATAGGGATGTAAGAGAGAAAATTTTTTTAGAAAGAGTTTCAACCAGGGAAGAAATTCCTTTAAGGTCAATTCTGCACTGAATTTAAAACACTCACCAAATATTTGAAGCCAGAGAACAAATTACTTGGATTGAGGTAAGATAGCTAAATTTTTTTTAAGAAACTTTATAGAGAGAAGTTTTCCATTTTGATGAGTGAATTTAAGTTATAAGCTCTGAAAGTTGAATTATAATTTTGGAACACAGGCATCTGGGCTGAGGGGTAGTGTTACTAAACATTAATTGGTCAAGTTATAGGGAAGGCATGTGAGGAGCTATGCATGCAAAATGATATTTGAGGTTAGCATGTGTAATAGGATGGCCTAATGCATGCCAACCATGCTAACATGCTCTAAGTATCATTTTAGGCCTTTTTTTTTTAATGTTTTTGCAATTTTTGAGTAAAGGGTTATTTCTAAATTAAGAGGATTAATGTAACGCCCTTAGAAAAAAAAAATGTTGTAATAATAAAATAATATTATTTTATTATTAAATATATTATTATTATTATTATTATTATTATTATTATTATTAATAATAATAATAAAACAAAAAAAAAAGAGAGAGAAATTTCTCTCTCTCTCCCCCTTCTTCTTCCCCGCGTGCATGCCCCCCCCCTCCTCCATTTTTTTTTCTTTTCTCTTTTCTTCTTCCTTCCGTGTGCCCTAACTTCACGCCGGCCGCCATCACCTCCTCTTCTCCTTTCCGTTCCGGTGAAGCCCAGGTGGCCGCAGCAGCCGCGCCGCGCCGCGCCTCTGTTCGCGAAGCCCCACCGCACACAGCCGTAGCCGTCTGCCCAGATCCGCCCCTGTTCCGTTCGTCCGACGAGCCAAACCCAGCCGCTCCTCTTCTTCCGTCAGACCGGCGAAGCTGCCATCCATCCCAGCCGCACGCCGACGCCCAGATCTGCTCTCCCTTCTTCTTCCCTTTTCGTTTCTCCTTCCGTCCGACGAAGCCACCGCGTCCCACGGCCAAAACCCAACCGAGCCCAGCCGAAACGCCGCACCCCTTCTCGGATCTGTCCTCCACGCGCCGCCGTCTCTCTCCGCCCAGCCGCATCTCCACCCTCCAGCCACGTCACCCATTTTCCAGCCGCGGATTTGAAACCGACCGTCGACCGACCCATACGTAAGGTTCCGCGAACTGGCGGCCGCGTGCCGTGGAGTGTCGTTGCAATTGTTTTACAGTAAATCGTCGAAGTGGTGCCTCGGGTAACAAATTTAAGTTATGAATTTTAGTTGTTTCAAAGCAAATTCGAGTTGTTGGTTGGATTAATTATTAACCGTTGTTCGGGTGTTGTTTGATTAAGGTGGTGCTTGGATATCCAAGTTTCGAAGCAAGCTTCATTGGAAGTTTGGTATCATTCGAGTGGGATCTTGGTGAGGTTAAGGAGCTTACCTAACGCCAAGGTAAGGGACTTTCTACTGGACTCAATAAATGTTATTTGAATGTGTTGGCTGTATGTTTCGTGCTGTTATACTGCGGAGAAATAACGATTATGAGGTGTATGTTTGAATGTGGATTTGTGGTTGATAGTATGTTATGACTGGTTGAATATATATATATATGTGCAAATGTAAGGATGTGGAAATGTCTGGATATCGTAGATGTGATTATATAATGTGTGACTTGAATGAGTAGATTGTTGTGTAAATTGAATGCCTGGTAGACGACTATGAGGATGTATTGTGAACGGAAGAGAAAATCATGGTCGTGCTATTTTAGATTGAAGTGGATGTCATGGTTGGTTTTGCTGTCGACTGAGGTATTAACGTGTTTGTGACAGTCCTCGGGTTAAATTGGAATAAAAATGGTTGTTTGAGGTTAAGGGGAAAGTTCACGTGATGAGGACGTTTGATTGAGTTGTAAATTGACTGTTAAGAAGTATAGAATGGACTGAGGGGATAAATTATTAGTTTTCCTAGTGGATAGTTACCCTGCGGGTGTCCTTCGGGATCATCCCCTATATGTGCATCCTTTCGGGAGCACTAGATGTATGCTGAATATGTCATCTTTTCGGAGCACTAGACTGATATGTGCATCCTTCGGGAGCACTAGACTGATATGTGCATCCTTCGGGAGCACTAGACTGATATGTGCATCCTTCGGGAGTACTAGACTGTGACTGTGCAGGGTACACCATAGGATACTAATAATTTATTTTTCTCCGAACGGGACCAGTAGTGGGTCCCTTACTGAGTATATTAATACTCACCCTTTTTATGTTTAACTTTTCAGGCAAAGGTAACACGAGGGGCAGACCGACGAGGGACAAGAAGGACTCGTGAATGGCCATAGAAGATTGTCCTTTAAACTGCTTCCGCTGACGATTTTTTATAAACGTTTTGTTGAACTGAATTTACAAATAGTTAAAGTTTTGTAAACAGTTCTTTAGAATTTCATATTTTGAAATAGGGCCCGATTAAATGTTTTCTTCGAATTCATATGGTTTCAATTAAAGTTACTATGTCTTTCGTCAACAAACGGTTTTGTGTCAAATTGACGACTTAGACGGTCAGTCCGAAAAGTCTGGGTCGTCACAGTTGGTATCAGAGCCTAAGTTTTAGGTTCTGTAGACTGACTTATGATTTAAGTCCATGTTTTTATGTCCCTATGGCTAACACGATCCTTCGTCACTCGTCAGGTATGCTTTTATGTTTAATAAGTATGGTATTATTAATATAACCTTGCCTAAGTTAAACTAGACTGTCTGAGGTGCTTTGATGTTTAAGACTAAAAGAAAATTTTTGGTGGATGTTAGGAAACCATGCTGCCAAGGAGAGGTGCACGTAGGGGTGGTTTTAGTGGCCGAGGTAGAGGAGCAAGGCGTAGTCAGCCTGCTGTAGGCCAAACTGACCCGCGTGTCCCTGCTGCACCTGTTACTCAAACGGATTTGGCAGCCTTGTCTGCTCTCCTGGAGCAGAGAATCGCAGAGCTTATTGCTGCTGCTATGGCTCAGAACCAGTCTGCGCCAGTGAGTTCCCCAGTACCAGCAGCTCCACCTGCGTCTGTAGACCCCCCTGTGCAGGGACCGGTCGTGCAGCAGCCACAGATGCTACCGAATCAGCTTTCTGCAGAAGCGAAACATTTGAGGGACTTTAGGAAATATGACCCTCAGACTTTTGATGGATCACTGGAAGATCCTACCAAGGCGGAGTTATGGTTGTCTTCTGTGGAAACCATTTTTAGTTATATGAGATGCCCAGAAGAGCACAAAGTTCAGTGTGCTGTCTTTCTTCTCAGAGACAGAGGTATTATCTGGTGGAGGTCCACACTGCGTATGTTGGGTGGAAAGTTGGACCAGATCACGTGGGACCAGTTTAGAGATTGCTTCTATACCAAGTTTTTCTCGGCTAACCTTAGAGATGCTAAAAGCCAGGAATTCTTGGAACTGAAGCAAGGAAACATGACAGTTGAGGAGTACGATCAGGATTTGACATGCTGTCACGCTTTGCCCCTGAGCTTGTTGGTAATGAGCAGGCCAGAGCTGAGAGGTTTGTTAGAGGATTGAGAGATGAGATCAGAGGCTTTGTGCGAGCACTAAAGCCCTCCACTCAGGCTGAAGCACTGCGTCTGGCAGTGGATGTGAGTATTGGGAAGGACGAGGTTCAGCCAAGGAGTGTTGACAAGGGAACCTCATATAGTCAAAAGAGAAAGGCAGAGCAGAAGTTCGTTGAAGTTCCTCAGAGGAACATGAGGTCAGGTGGTAATTTCCGCCGTTTCCAGCAGAGTCCCTTTGGGGCAGGTGAAACTGCCAGAGAGAAACCGTCGTGCAATACTTGTGGGAAGCGCCACCTGGGTCGCTGTTTATTTGGGACAAGGATTTGCTTCAAGTGTAGGCAAGAGGGGCATACGGCTGATCGTTGTCCTTTGAAGCCTACGGAGTTTGGGCAGAGCAGTCAAGGAGCGAGAGCGCCACAGCAGGGCAGAGTTTTTGCTACTAACAGATCTGAGGCTGAAAGGGCTGGCACAGTTGTTACAGGTACGCTACCAGTGTTGGGGCATTTTGCCTTAACTTTGTTCGACTCTGGTTCCTCTCACTCTTTTATATCGTCGATATTTGTAACTCATGCATGCTTAGAAGTGGAGCCCCTAGATTATGTTTTATCGGTGTCTACACCATCTGGGGAAATTATGTTGTCAAAGGAAAAGATTAAAGCATGCCAAATTGAGTTAGCTGGTCGTGTGATGGATGTAACCTTGTTAGTATTGGATATGCATGATTTCGACGTAATTTTAGGCATGGATTGGTTGGCTGCCAATCATGCCAACATTGATTGTTCTCGTAAGGAGGTAGTGTTTAGTCCTCCTACCGAGCCTATTTTTAAATTTAAAGGGGTAGGGGCCGTGGTCCTACCTAAAGTAATTTCGGCTATGAAGGCCAGTAAGTTACTCAACCAGGGTACCTGGAGTATCTTGGCCAGTGTGGTGGATACTAGGGAAGTTGAGATTTCTTTGACCTCAGAGCCGGTAGTAAGAGAATATCCTGATGTATTTCCAGAAGAGCTTCCGGGACTTCCGCCTCACCGGGAGATTGATTTCGCTATTGAATTGGAGCCGGGTACCACTCCTATCTCTAGAGCCCCTTACAGGATGGCTCCTGCTGAATTGAAAGAATTGAAGGTACAGTTACAGGAATTGCTCGACAATGGTTTTATTCGACCTAGCGTATCGCCTTGGGGTGCACCCGTACTGTTTGTGAAGAAGAAGGATGGATCGATGCGTCTCTGTATAGATTACAGAGAACTTAATAAGGTGACAGTCAAGAATAGGTATCCACTTCCCAGAATCGATGATTTGTTTGATCAGTTGCAAGGAGCTACTGTATTCTCTAAGATTGATTTACGCTCGGGTTACCATCAGTTGAGGATTAAAGATGGTGATATTCCTAAGACTGCTTTTCGTTCGAGGTATGGACATTATGAATTCATTGTAATGTCTTTTGGATTGACAAATGCACCTGCTGTATTTATGGATCTGATGAACAGGGTGTTTAAGGATTTCTTAGACACTTTTGTAATAGTCTTCATTGATGACATTTTGGTTTATTCCAAGACCGAGGCTGAACATGAGGAACATTTGCATAAAGTGTTAGGGACTCTTCGAGTGAATAAACTTTATGCTAAGTTCTCAAAGTTTGAATTCTGGTTGAAGCAGGTGGCTTTCCTTGGTCATGTGGTTTCTAGTGAGGGAGTTTCTGTGGATCCTGCTAAGATTGAGGCTGTTACTAGTTGGTCTCGACCCTCTACTGTCAGGGAGATTCGCAGTTTTCTGGGCTTAGCAGGTTATTACCGAAGGTTCGTAGCAGATTTTTCTCGTATAGCTACTCCCTTGACCCAGTTGACCAGGAAGGGGACTCCTTTTGTTTGGAGCCCAGCTTGTGAGGATAGTTTTTAGAACCTTAAGCAGAGGTTAGTTACTGCACCGGTCCTTATAGTACCGGATGGATCTGGGAATTTTGTAATTTACAGTGATGCTTCTAAGAAAGGATTGGGATGTGTTTTAATGCAGCAAGGTAAGGTGGTTGCATATGCCTCTCGTCAGTTGAAGAGTCATGAGCAGAACTACCCTACACATGATTTAGAGTTGGCAGCAGTAGTGTTTGCACTGAAAATCTGGAGACATTATTTGTATGGTGAAAAGATACAAATCTTTACTGACCATAAGAGCCTGAAATACTTCTTCACCCAGAAGGAGTTAAATATGAGACAGCGAAGGTGGCTCGAGTTAGTAAAAGATTACGACTGTGAGATATTATATCATCCAGGTAAAGCGAATGTGGTAGCTGATGCTCTTAGTAGGAAAGTATCACATTCAGCAGCGCTTATTACTAGTCAGTTACCGATACATCGAGATCTTGAGAGAGCTGAGATTGCAGTATCTGTAGGGGCAGTTGCCTCACAGTTAGCTCAGTTAACATTGCAACCAACTCTGAGGCAGAAGATTATTGATGCTCAGAATAGTGATCCTTATTTAGAGGAGAGGCGTCGCCTCGTAGGGACAGGACAGACTGATGAGTTCTCCATATCCTCTGATGGTGGACTGTTGTTTGAGAGACGTTTGTGTGTGCCAGCAGACACTGCAGTCAAGACCGATTTACTGAATGAAGCCCATAGTTCCCCATTTTCCATGCATCCTGGTAGTACGAAAATGTATCAGGATTTGAAGCGAGTGTATTGGTGGCGTAATATGAAGAGGGAAGTGGCCGAGTTTGTTAGTAAGTGTTTAGTGTGCCAACAGGTTAAGGCACCTAGACAGAAACCAGCAGGTTTGTTGCAGCCTTTGAGTGTGCCAGAGTGGAAGTGGGAGAATGTGTCGATGGACTTTATTACAGAACTGCCTAGAACCCTGAAGGGTTACACAGTGATTTGGGTTGTTGTAGACAGACTTACGAAGTCAGCACATTTTGTTCCAGGAAAGTCCACTTATACTGCTAGTAAGTGGGCACAGTTATATTTAACTGAGATTGTGAAATTGCATGGAGTGCCTGTGTCTATTGTTTCTGACAGAGATGCACGTTTTACTTCCAAGTTTTGGAAGGGACTTCAGACTGCCATGGGCACGAGGTTAGATTTCAGTACGGCTTTTCATCCACAGACTGATGGTCAAACTGAACGTTTGAACCAAGTTTTAGAGGATATGCTACGAGCTTGTGTTTTAGAGTTTCCAGGTAGTTGGGACTCTCACTTGCATTTGATGGAGTTTGCTTATAATAACAGTTTTCAGGCTACCATCGGCATGGCACCGTTTGAAGCTTTGTATGGTAAATGTTGTAGGACCCCTGTTTGTTGGAATGAGGTTGGTGAACAGCGATTGATGGGTCCTGAGTTGATTCAGTCTACTAATGAGGCTATTCAGAAGATTAGAGCACGTATGCGAACAGCGCAGAGTAGACAAAAAAGCTATGCTGATGTGAGACGGAAAGACCTTGAGTTTGATGTGGGAAATAAGGTGTTCTTGAAGGTAGCACCTATGAAGGGTGTTATGCGTTTTGAAAAGAAGGAGAAGTTGAGTCCTCGTTTTGTGGGACCGTTTGAGATTTTAGAGAGAATTGGTGTTGTGGCGTATTGTTTGGCACTTCCACCATCTCTCTCCGCAGTTCATAATGTTTTCCATGTTTCGATGTTGAGGAAGTACGTGGCAGATTCATCTCACGTAGTGGACTATGAACCACTAGAGATTGACGAGAATTTGAGCTATGTAGAGCAACCAGTTGAGATTCTGGCTAGAGAGGTGAAGATGCTTCGTAATAGAGGAATTCCTTTAGTGAAGGTGTTGTGGCGCAATCACCGAGTTGAAGAGGCAACCTGGGAGAAAGAAGATGATATGAGGGCTCGTTACCTAGGGTTATTCCAGGATTAGAACTTTCGAGGACGAAAGTCTATTAAGGAGGGAAGAATGTAACGCCCTTAGAAAAAAAAAAAAGTTGTAATAATAAAATAATATTATTTTATTATTAAATATATTATTAAATATATTATTATTATTATTATTATTATTATTATTATTATTATTATTATTA
>CM046892.1:9877488-10072584 GCA_025688845.1 Cucumis hystrix | reverse complement strand
TATTATTATTATTATTATTATTATTATTATTATTATTATTATTATTAATAATAAAACAAAAAAAAAAAGAGAGAAAGAAATTTCTCTCTCTCTCCCCCTTCTTCTTCCCCGCGTGCAGGCCCCCCCCTCCTCCATTTTTTTTTCTTTTCTCTTTTCTTCTTCCTTCCGTGTGCCCTAACTTCACGCCGGCCGCCATCACCTCCTCTTCTCCTTTCCGTTCCGGTGAAGCCCAGGTGGCCGCAGCAGCCGCGCCGCGCCGCGCCTCTGTTCGCGAAGCCCCACCGCACACAGCCGTAGCCGTCTGCCCAGATCCGCCCCTGTTCCGTTCGTCCGACGAGCCAAACCCAGCCGCTCCTCTTCTTCCGTCAGACCGGCGAAGCTGCCATCCATCCCAGCCGCACGCCGACGCCCAGATCTGCACTCCCTTCTTCTTCCCTTTTCGTTTCTCCTTCCGTCCAGCGAAGCCACAGCGTCCCAAGGCCAAAACCCAATCGAGCCCAGCCGAAACGCCGCACCCCTTCTCGGATCTGTCCTCCACGCGCCGCCGTGACTCCACGCGCCGCCGTCTCTCTCCGCCCAGCCGCATCTCCACCCTCCAGCCACGTCACCCATTTTCCAGCCGTGGATTTGAAACCGACCGTCGACCGACCCATACGTAAGGTTCTGCGAACTGGCGGCCGCGTGCCGTGGAGTGTCGTTGCAATTGTTTTACAGTAAATCGTCGAAGTGGTGCCTCGGGTAACAAATTTAAGTTATGAATTTTAGTTGTTTCAAAGCAAATTCGAGTTGTTGGTTGGATTAATTATTAACCGTTGTTCGGGTGTTGTTTGATTAAGGTGGTGCTTGGATATCCAAGTTTCGAAGCAAGCTTCATTGGAAGTTTGGTATCATTCGAGTGGGATCTTGGTGAGGTTAAGGAGCTTACCTAACGCCAAGGTAAGGGACTTTCTACTGGACTCAATAAATGTTATTTGAATGTGTTGGCTGTATGTTTCGTGCTGTTATACTGCGGAGAAATAACGATTATGAGGTGTATGTTTGAATGTGGATTTGTGGTTGATAGTATGTTATGACTGGTTGAATATATATATATATGTGCAAATGTAAGGGTGTGGAAATGTCTGGATATCGTAGATGTGATTATATAATGTGTGACTTGAATGAGTAGATTGTTGTGTAAATTGAATGCCTGGTAGACGACTATGAGGATGTATTGTGAACGGAAGAGAAATCATGGTCGTGCTATTTTAGATTGAAGTGGATGTCATGGTTGGTTTTGCTGTCGACTGAGGTATTAACGTGTTTGTGACAGTCCTCGGGTTAAATTGGAATAAAAATGGTTGTTTGAGGTTAAGGGGAAAGTTCACGTGATGAGGACGTTTGATTGAGTTGTAAATTGACTGTTAAGAAGTATAGAATGGACTGAGGGGATAAATTATTAGTTTTCCTAGTGGATAGTTACCCTGCGGGTGTCCTTCGGGATCATCCCCTATATGTGCATCCTTCGGGAGCACTAGACTGATATGTGCATCCTTCGGGAGCACTAGACTGATATGTGCATCCTTCGGGAGCACTAGACTGATATGTGCATCCTTCGGGAGCACTAGACTGATATGTGCATCCTTCGGGAGCACTAGACTGTGACTGTGCAGGGTACACCATAGGATACTAATAATTTATTTTTCCCCGAACGGGACCAGTAGTGGGTCCCTTACTGAGTATATTAATACTCACCCTTTTTATGTTTAACTTTTCAGGCAAAGGTAACACGAGGGGCAGACCGACGAGGGACAAGAAGGACTCGTGAATGGCCATAGAAGATTGTCCTTTAAACTGCTTCCGCTGACGATTTTTTATAAACGTTTTGTTGAACTGAATTTACAAATAGTTAAAGTTTTGTAAACAGTTCTTTAGAATTTCATATTTTGAAATAGGGCCCGATTAAATGTTTTCTTCGAATTCATATGGTTTCAATTAAAGTTACTATGTCTTTCGTCAACAAACGGTTTTGTGTCAAATTGACGACTTAGACGGTCAGTCCGAAAAGTCTGGGTCGTCACAATTAATTTGAGGTTAAGTTCTCTTATTTAAAAGCAAGAGAAAATTGGTCAAATTTATAGACCTTAACGAATAGCTGCAACCTGTGAGTGACAAAATGAGTTTAAATGTTGTTTTGAACATGAATTTCTAGTGGAATGATTTGAGCAAGCTTGAGATTATTTCTAAGTATGATTTTCTTACTAATTTTAGCAAGATATTTACAAAACATGAGGTTAATAATATGTTTAAGAACTGTTGAAAGCATATTTTTGATTTTAGTAAAGTTCTAGTTGCTCAAATATGAGATATGTTTTAAGCAAGCATGATTTGTGTTAAGTGGTTTCAAGCTGGTGATTTGAGCATAGTATTTTTAAAGCTTTAAAAGCTTGAGTTTTAGTTAAGTATGAGTTTAAAGCTAAGATTTCTAGTATTTAAGCATAAGTTAAGTTGAGCTTGAGATTTAAACAAGTATGTTTAAAGTAAAGCATGTCTTAAATTTTAATGAGTTTCTGAGATTTTTACTAGCTGCATGACTGAGATATTGAGCCTCAAGCTAGTTTATTATGTATGCACACATAGATTATTCCGTTATTGGTGTTAAGTTTACTTCATGACAATGATGTGTTGTTGGGAGTGTCGAGTGTGCCTCACTATGACAAAGATGTTGGGAGTACTGGGCATGCTCTACTACAACGTAGAGAGTATAAAGTAGCTTGAAGAGAAGTCATGCTAGTGTTTATTACATGTGAAAGGCTTTGCTAAAGATTTCCTTTGAATAGATTATTGCGAAAGACTTCTACTGAGATTTTTTTTACTTTACTTGCTTTAGAAAGCATGTTTTATTTAAGCTAGTCACCCACTAAACTTTAGCTCATGCCTTTCAAAATGTTTTCTCACTTTTTAGGTAGAGATCGTGGTCCTAAAGCTTGACTTATCGCTGCCTATTTGTTATTGAGATTTAGTTTCTATCTCAATATGTCTTGTACATTGGAACATGCATGTAAACTATATGTATATACACTATGAGTGTTATGTGAGTTGTATATAGGTTGTTTTGTGTATGTGGAGTTCATCTACTCAAGACTTGTTATATTGCCTTAAGTTGGAACATGGTTAAGTTTTAGGCTGCACTACTGTTATTTAAATGTTTAATTGAGTATGCATATGTGTTTTGGTTGTTTGAGGTACTTTAAGTTTAGAAGGTTAGTTTAAGGGTCAGTAGGTATCGTTGAGAGGAGAATGATATTTACTGGCTTCACGTCCTCTTTTAGACTTAGAAAAGGTAGTCTGGGAGGGGCTGTGACAAAATTCATACAACTGTCGATTGGAAACGATGGTAGAATAACCTAGGTGACAAAAAACTATATTTAAAACACGAATTGATGTCATGGTGCCGTGTGACTTAATTTGTAGGTTTTGACCCCTTCTTCCTTAAAGTGCCGCTCCTGGGTTGAGGCGCTGCAAGGCATAAGCAAAATGAGCTTTCAAACTTTTGTTTTTGCTCTAGTTGATGCCACTTAACTTCGTTATTGCTCATTTTAGCTCCAACTTGACATCAACACCAAATTATACCTTTAGTTTGCTCAAAACTTACAAAAAGGTCAAATAAGATCGTAAAATCATGGAACGAGCTCGAATTAAGCGATGCCAGATAACACATTTTTGTTGCTATCACCTAGTTGAAACAAAGCTAAGATTACACTTTTGTTAGCTATGCCACATTTGTATTGTATCATCCTCTACTATAATCCTAAATTTAGGACGTGAACATTGGGTCTTTTATTACAAGTACAATAACAATGTAACAAAAGAAACGACGAGCTATTTTATTCACACTAATTAAAAATCCTTTAGGTTTATATAATGTTCTTAATTTTTTTTTTCATGTATTTTTACTTTTGTTCATTTAATTAGTATTTTAAAAATATTTATTTTAGTTTTTATACTTTTTAAAAAGGTGACTATTTCAATATCTTATTTTTATTTTCTAGTCGAAATTTTCTAAAATATAACAATCACAACTAAGATTTGCAAAATGGGGATAAACTAATCACTCTTTAAGGTATAGTAAGACTAAATTGCATTAAAGCCAAAGGTAAAAGGAAGATCATTTTAAATAATAAAGTTACTAAAACTATTTAATAAATATAACAAAGTATAACTGTCTATATTTGTGACAGACTACAAAATGACAAGATAGACACATATAGTATTCTATCTATAAACAATGATATTTTGCTATATTTATAAATATTTTTTTTGTTCATTTTGATATAATTAAAACGTACCATCATCGTTCAAACCATATTTCTACTCATTCATTCCTTTTAGGGTAAGAATAACTTTTCATTGTTATTCTCGGTCTATAATTAATTAATCTATGAATTTTAGATATTGTGTTTATTTTATTGGAGTATTTTTAAAAATAGCAAAATAAATTAAAATATTTACAAGCTATAGCAAAATTTTGGATTCTATCACTGATAATCTTCTATTAATATAGCATAACAATAACTAACAGTGATAGAATTTGCTCTAGGTTGTAAATATTTTGTAAAATCTACCATTTTTAAAAATTCTCCTATTTTATTTTTAAGCTTTTGTAGGAAAACCAATTATCTCTCTACTATACTTATAACCATGTTTTTATTTTTGTCATTGCCCTTAGAACCATTCATATGTTGGGTTCTTTAGTCACATCACATTAAATCAACTAACTAAAGAGATAAAAAATATAATTGTAAAAATATTTGAGGGGCATTTTTAAAAATAGCAAAATAAATTAAAATATTTACAAGTTATAGCAAAATTTTGGATTCTATTACTTATAGTCTTCTATTACTACAGCATATCAATGACTATCAGTAATAGAATTTGTTATAGACTGGAAATATTTTATAAAATCTATTATTTTTAAAAATTTTCCAATATTTAAAACCCAAAATTATATTGTAGCTTTGGTTAATATCTCTCTATTTTTTGTCCGATCATAGGAGAAGAGAATAAAATTATGAATGCTTAAGAGCTTTGGCTTCTCTTAACGATGATTCTTCGATCTGGTATTCATTCGTTTGAGAGTAGTTGGTTTGTAGTGTGCTGTTTGTTTGGTGCGTAAAAACGATGGTATTGAATTAAAAATATTAATCTCATTTAGAATCCGATCCTATCTCTTTCTTAATCAAAGCAGATTGTGATTTAGCACCAAAAAATTTATTGTATTCTATCAAGTAGACAACAAAAGCCCTTGATGAGGAAACAATTGTTGCTATATTATTATTATTATTGAATTTATATTTCAGCCCTTTGCTATGTTTGTGGGTCATCATTATTTGTACTAGACTCCAAATTTGTTCATTCAATTTTTTCATCATCAACCCAACACAATAATTATTGAGTCATTCTCTCCAATATTTGAGACACTATCTTGATGTATAAATCAAATCCTTTCAATTTAATTAATATTTTTTGTTCACACATTTTTATTAAAAAATGTTTAAATGAAATCACAATTTGGTCATGGCTTATATCACACTATTGGAAATTTTATTGGCAACATTTTGGATGGAACTCAAGTGTGAAATAAACTATAGCCAATTATCTATAGCTATAGACTTGGAATTCAATTGTGAAATAATCACTTACAAAATGAAAGTTGCTTTCTGTATTTTGATCTAGCATTTAAAACCAAGATTGATTGCAATATGAGTTTTCAATCAAAATATGGATATCTATCAATATTTATGACACAAAATTTATAAAATTTATCTAATTAATAATTATTATTTTTACTTAATTTATAAATATTGTTATTAGTTTTACACTATTTATATTAGACTAAATTGATTAGATATTTCTTTTTTAATGTTTTACGTGTATAAAAGATGGTGAAGATGTCCATGAACATCGAATATTGATATTTTATATTGTACTCTTTGATTTATGATATATCAATTTATTGACAAATATTTTCATCCTAATTAAAATTCGAAAGAAACAAATCCATTAAAAAAGAAATAAGCTTTTTATCTAAATTAAAATAGCCAGGGGTGCAACTGACTTTTTCTTCTTTTCTTTTTCAATTCAGATTGAGGTTAAACTTTGTTTTAAAAGGATCTTTTCAATCGTTAATTTAAGTATAACTTATAAGTAGTTAAAATATCAATTATCAGTTCAATTATACATCTGTAGTTCGATCTTCCTCTCTAATAAATTCTTTTTAGTTGAAAAAAGGTATCAAATTAACTTATATAAAGAGGAAAACATATAATGGTTCTTAATATGTGTAACGCTATAAGATTGAACACAATATTTCAAGCTTAAACTTTTAGGTTTTGTGATGATGAATTATACATATCTATTTCTAGCCTAAACCCTATTTCTAGCTGAATAAGACATACAACGTGTGACCCTCACAATATGAAAATTTTTCCCATCATCGTATATGAGTTTATTTAGCAAAATAAGACAGATAACCTACTAATGAAAGAGACGTTTTTTAAAAAAGTCATTAAAAACAACTACAAAAAATCTTACTAAGAAAGAAGAGTGCGCATGCATATACACACATATACGTATTAAGTTATTTTCAAGAATGAAAAAAATCCAGATATTTTGACGATATATTACTGAAATGTTGTTAAATCTATAGTACCGATTGAGATATATGAGGAGTAACATTCTCTCTCAAATACCTAAAATATATTTCCAGCATGGTTGATATATTGTTTAATGGATATATATGTCACTGATATCTTTATAAGAACATGAAAATACTACTTAAAAAAAACTCATATTTTATGATTTAATCACCCTCCAAACTTTTTCTATTGAAACCCTATCAACTAATATAAATGTGAAAGTTTGAAGTCTGAACTTGATGTTCCGAAGAACCTGAAAACCTATTTAAAACACATTAGAAATTTTAGGTCGTATAATGGTAATTTAGTCAAAAGTATAAAAAGAAAAAAGAAAGAAAAAAGAAGAAAAATGCTGCAGAACATTTTGAAAAAGCACAAAAGGATACCAAATGCAACACATAGTGTAGCATTGAAAAGCAGTTGGCCAAAGTACACAAAACATATGGATGCCAAATTGCAATGTAAGTAAAGAAGAGAGGAAGTTGGGAGTGGAATAATATATGTTAGGCCAAACAGTGAGAAACAAAAGGGCATCGAACTTTATGCAAATTGCAAGTGGGGATTGGAAATGAAACTGATGTATTTGTCAACATCAACATATTTAAAATGCGTTTTCTTTTTTAGGAGGAAATGTCCTGTGTCCACGTGGATTTTGAGTCCGACGTACATACCTAGTTTTGACCATTATGTTTCTACAAAATTTGGCCTTAGACTAAGGATCGAATTTCCAAATTATATCTTATCATCAACCACACATTATTCAAAGTTATGGAATTCATCCTTCATTATCTTGTTTTCATATCTTTTGGTTTTGGTATTTGCAAGGTTTGATAGAAGTAGGTTAGTTTAAACCCTTTTTTATGATTGTTGATGTCAAATTTTGAATAGAAGAATTAAATTTGATGACCTTTACGTAACATCAACAATAAATTTATTTGAAACAAAAAAGAAAATGATCTTTGTCGATGATAGCATTCTTGGTATGACTCATCTTTGTCAAAATTCATGTTCGGAAACCTTTGACTCATTTTGAAAAGATCTATTAAGTTTGCTCTTAAATATTCCTCTTCATAGACGATGTCTGCTGCTGAAGTAAAAAATTTGATCAGAATAGATAACTGACCTTAGATTGACTTTAACAGTAAGTTTGTATTATAGGAATAGAAAAAAAGAAACTTCACACTAATGTGTTGCGAGCCATATACACTTCAATGTCTAATTTAGGAAGGTGGAAGGCTTAAGTTAATTTTACTCAAAGTTTTAGATTGTGCTTGTCCATACATGTCCCTTGTTTTATTTATAAGTTTCGTTCCTTCTTTTGTTCCTTATCGATCTGACTAGGGTATTTAATTAATTGTATGGATCTCCTTCAAATCAAGGTCGGCCAACCCAACATTCTTGCTTGGCACTCTAGGGTTTCATCCCTATTTGGCTAGGTTTAAGCTGGGCTATTACTCTTGAGGTATTGTAATGGGCTCGACCTCGACCTGACTGAAGCCGACCAGACCCATCTCTTTCTTGTCCCAATGGATACCATTGTTTTAGAGGGTGTGAGGAGATATACAAATGAAGGTTTGTTGGTAATATAATATTATTTTTATTAAACATTTATTTAATTTTTTAAATAATTATTTAATAAAATGTTTCCAAAATGTCCCCCCAACACCGTTCACTTTTCCTGCTGCACAAATTTTTATTCTCGCCTTTCACTACCTAAAAGCTAAGTCGTTTGTTGCTTGAATTCTTTATAAATTTTTTGTCGTTTCACCTCCCAACCATTGGCCGCCCATAACTCTTTATTGTTTTCTTTCTCTAGTATGCAACACTATATAAAGCCTTCACATTTTTGTTCATTTGAGATTTCATGAAACATTATTGTTTTGTGGTCGTATATCCTTCTCTCTCTCATTTCCATTATCTTGCAAAGTGTTTTTCAAGAAAATATTATCTGAAAGGTGTTGGTATTCTAATCGATATCGATGTAATGTCGATCGAGTTGGCTATTTTATCTTAAATCTCTTTATGGTTTTAAACAAGCTCCTAAGCTATGAAACACAAAATTTGTTAACTTGATCATTTCAAAAGGATTCAAAGTTAATGAAAGTAACAAATGCATCTACTATAAGTTTGAAAATAATCTTTGCACTATTATATGCTTGTATGCAGATGTATTAATCTTTGGATCAAATTTGCCTGTTGTAAAATTTGTCAAATCTATGTTGAGTGCAAATTTTGACATGAAAAACTTATGAGAAGCTAATATAATCTTAGGCATAAAGATAACTAGATCTGAAAAGAAAATTTCTTTTGGATCAATTGAAGGGATAAAAGCCTATGACAGCGGAAGATTTTACAGAACCATTCCTCAATTTA
This sequence comes from Cucumis hystrix, assembly GCA_025688845.1. Lineage (NCBI taxonomy): Eukaryota > Viridiplantae > Streptophyta > Magnoliopsida > Cucurbitales > Cucurbitaceae > Cucumis > Cucumis hystrix. The sequence continues at coordinate 10,063,534 of CM046892.1, read as the reverse complement.
ATTTGAGAATCCCAAAATACCAGCAAAATAATACAGATCAAATATGATTTCTAATTATAAATTAGATAAAGAAAAACTTAGTTTGATGCATCTGAAGCTACAAAAACTCCAAATTGGGACACCATCTGTCAGAGACCTTTCCATCTCCTCTGGGAGGAGATTGGTTTGTGGGAATCAATTGAGATGGAAAAATTTTTAGAGAGACTATTTTGCAGAAAAACAAAATCATTAGTTCTATTTTAGTTAAGAAAAACTATTTTTCTTTTGCATATTTATAACTCTTTTACCTTCATGGAGTAGGAAAGAGAGTAGAAGAGAATCATGAAATTTTAATAATTTAAAAAATATTGAATTAATAGAAATTTCAAATCAACTAATTAATTAATCATTAATTGATTAGTTAATAATTAATATTTCATTTAAATCTTATCTAATGAATATCTCTCCAATATCTTATAGTTTTATATTAATTTAATTAAATAATATTAAACTAAACTATTAATTAAGGGAAGTCTTTAAAAAGAGTAGATTTTATAAAATACTTACAACCTATAGCAAATTCTATCACTGATAGTCATTGATATGCTATAGTGATAGAATCCAAAATTTTGCTATAGCTTGTAAATATTTTAGTTTATTTTACTATTTTTAAAAATGCCCAATTAATTAATTCTCTAATTAATTAATAACTAAAATAAATATCTTATATTTAACTTAAGTTAAATTTAAATCGTATTCAAATATAAATTTATCTCATATCCAATAATTTTAATATGAATCTAATTCACATTAAATTAATATTTGAACTCATTCAAATATTTTATTTATCATAAATTAATTTTGAATCATATCCAAAACTAAATTTATACAATAAAGTTTGGTTAACATATAAACTTTATATTATAATGTATCACCATATATTATACTAATTCTCAAAGTAAATTTGAACATTTCAAATTACAACCAACATAAATAAATTTCATTACCCTTTACGAGCTAGGAAGGGGACCTAATGGACCTACAAACCAGAAACTACAATGATATGAGATTAATTAGCTAAACTCATTAATCACATTAATCATTATTCGTTAATTGAGTATACACTCCACTAAAGACTCACGGCTGAACTCTTCTCACTGTAGATATATTTCTGTGTCCATGGATATAGACCAATAACAGTAAGTTAGTGCTTCACGAGTGTTCACAACACCAGCTGGGTCAAATTACCGTTTTACTCCTAGATTACCTCTAGTCTTTAAATACCAGTTCTCCTTTAATGAATAACCTGTTTATGGTCCAACCAATAAACAGAAACCCTATCGCGTCATAGAGATAGTAGGACCATTTGTTCAAGTTTCGAAAACACCATTTAAGGGAATACTCATTTACTTACCCTAAAGTAAGGAAGGAGTGGATTCCATCTTGTGTAATTATGTTCACAAGTCTCCACTAGGTTCTGTTCCGAAAATGATAAGCATATTGAGTTGGCGATATGACCACTCTCATCCGTACAAATCAAAGGACAATCCCTCGCGAACAATAGTTCATAATACACTCAGGATTAAGACTAAGTTACCTAGGTCATCCTAGTGAAATAGAAATCTAACTAGTAAACGGAGTTACATCTAGTGGTTACTATTTCGTGGCCCGATCTTATGCAAACTCATTGCATATGATACCCTCACTCGTATGTCGCCTACACGAACTGTAACGCCCAAAAAAAAAAAAAAAAAAAAAAAAAGGTAATAATAAAATAATATTATTTTATTATTAAATATTATTATTATTATTATTATTATTATTATTATTATTATTATTATTATTAATAAAAAAAAAAACAATTCCCTCCCTCTCTCTCCCTCACGCACGCGCCCCCCCCCCCCCTTCTTCTTCTTCCTTTTTCTTCTCCTTCTCCTTGCCCTAGCCGACAGCCGCCGCCCCACCTCTTCCTCTTCCTTTTCCGTTCAAACTCGTCGCCAAGCCCACGCTTGCCTCTCCGCTCACGTCGTCGCGCCCATCAGTCAACAGCCGACGAGCCGGCCTTGTTCACGAAGTCTCACCGTTCGTCCCTTCCTCGCGCCGTCCGTCCGGCGAAGCTCGAGCCACGTTGTCCTTTCCGTTTCTCCTTCCGTTCCGACGAAGGCGACCGCGTCCCACTCCTCCGTCCGCGCCGACCGTAGTTCTCGGAACACCCAGCCGCGCCGCCAGATCTTCGCGTCCTGCTGTCTGCCGCCGTCCGCATGCCGCCGTTCCAGCAGTCCGACGAAGCCAGCCGGCCGCGCGCAACAAATCTGCCCAGCCGCCGCCTGCCTCCGTCCGCGAAGCCGACCGCCTTCGTCTCCTTCCAGCCGCGCATTTCCTCTGAAATCCGCGGGTCGAAGTTGTCAAGTCGACATTCATCCATTATTGTAAGTTGAAGGCCAATAAAAAAAAAAACTGATTTTCCTTTCAATTGAACATTTCACAGTTTCGCTTCGCTTGCTGCCGTTTGGTTACTGTTGTTTTTGGTCTCGTCATAAACCGTTGAGATTCTTGGTGATTGTTTTAATAACCAATATGTTGGGTTAGTAAATTGATTTGGAATGTTTCTTGAAGGTGCAAAGCATGGACATCACCTAAATCCCTTGAATTCCAAACGAGTTGGGTTAGGTTCAACCCTCCACTTTTTGGGTAAGTTGTGGAAATTATATATAGAATAAATTGTATAGGGGAAATTAGTATTGGAAGTGATTGATTCCTAATTACCTATGTTTAGGCTGTCTTGACGAAGTTAGGTTGAATCAAAGGACTAGAGTAACGCTAAGGTAAGGGACTTTCTACTGGACTCAATAAATATTATTTGGATGTGTTGGCTGCATAAATCGTACCGTTGTACTGAGTAGGGATACAATTTTGATGTGTATGTTTGAATGTAAACTTGTGGTTGAATGCATGCTATGACTGTCTGGTTATGTATATGTACAAATATAAGGATGGGGGCATGTCGGAATCTCGTAGACTTTACTTAGATAAAGTGTGGCTGAAATGGATAAATTGTTGCGTAAACCAAATGAAGGATATGAAACTATGGTAGTGTTGTTATGAATGGAAGGGATATCATGGTTGCGCCGTTGTAGACTAAGGTGAATGTTATGGTTATTTATGTTGATGACTGATGTATGGATATGTTGATGACTGAGGTATGGATATGTTTTGATTGTCTCGGGGTGAAATTAGGATGATATGGTTGTTGAGGTTAAATTGGAAGTTTATGTGATAAGGAAATTTGACTGTATTGAGCATGACTGTTAAGATGTTTAGAAGGGACTGGGGGGATAAATTATTAGTTTCCTAGTGGATAGTTACCCTGCGGGTGTCCTTCGGGATCATCCCTTTATGTGCATCCTTTTGGAGCACTAGACTGATATGTGCATCCTTCGGGAGCACTAGACTGATATGTGCATCCTTCGAGAGCACTAGACTGATATGTGCATCCTACGGGATCACAAGACTGTGACTGTGCAGGGTACACCATAGGATGCTAATAATTTATTTTTCCCCGAACGGGACCAGTAGTGGGTCCCTTACTGAGTATATTAATACTCACCCTTTTTATGTTTAACTTTTCAGGCAAAGGTAACACAAGGGGCAGACCGACGAGGGACAAGAAGGACTCGTGAATTTGCCATAGGGGGCTGTCTTTAAACTGCTTCCGCTGACGGTTTGAAAATATTTTGATTTAACTAAGTCTATAGATAGTTAAAATTTTTTTGTAAACAACCTTCGAAATTTTGTATTTTGGAAATAGAGCCCGATTAAATTTTTCTTCGTTTTCTTACGGTTTCAACTGGATCTTCCGATGTCTTTTGTCAACAAACGGTTCTGTGTCAAATTGACGACTTAGACGGTCAGTCCGAAAAGTCTGGGTCGTCACACGAACGCATTGGATCATTGCGTTTGTATCAAATACAAAATGAGCCGTATCCATAGTGTTACCAGGATAAGGTACCCAACCTTATCCTATACTATAGACCTTTAAGTTGGTCTCGAACACTGATCCCTGTATGTCTCTACATATTGTTCAAGACTCTTGGATTTGGGTTATTAAGATAAAACTAATAATATAATCAATAACATTTATTGAAATTATAATAATAACACTTTATTAATAACAGTCAATGAATTATATTTACAATCTACGAGTTTTATGACATAAATCCCAATGATCAATCTCATTATATAGAAAAAATTCTAAAGAAATATAATTACTTTTATTGTATACCAACAATTACTCCTTATGACCCTAGTGTAAAATTGTTCAAGAACACTAGTGTTAATATTAACCAATTTCAGTATGCAGGCATTATTATCGACTTTCAGTCTCAGATATGTTGGTAACTGCTTTAGGCCAGATATAGTTAATGTTGTAGGATTACTATTTAGATTTACAAACAAACCTAGTATAAAGTATTAGAATGCAATAGAAAGAGTTATGGGATACTTGAAGAAAAACCAAAACCTAGGATTACATTATCAAAGTTTTTTGTTGTCCAAGAAGGGTACAACAATGCAGATTGGAACTCCCTCTCAAATGACTCAAAGGCTATAAGTGGCTATATTTTCAATATAGAAGGTGGAGCAAAAACAAAATGTTCTAGCCCATTCAATGATGGAGTCAGGAAATGACGACACTAGCAACAACTAGTGAAGGAGCAAGTTGGTTTTGAAGCTTGTTATCAGAGATTCCTTTATGGAAAAAATCGATGTCAACCATATTGTTCCATTGTGATGTACTGCAACAATCACAAAAGTTCAAAACCATTTTTACAACGACAAGAAACAACAAATACATCATAAGTACAAAATCATAAGAGAATTTCTTACTACTGGTGTTGTTAGAGTGAATCATATGTATTGATGAAAATTTGACAAACCCTTTGACGAAAGGATTAGCTAGAAAGAAGGTTTTCAAAACTTCAGAAAGAATGAGACTTATGCTTATAGAACAATGAGTTACTTATGTGGAAAACCCAACCTGTAGATTTGAGATTCCAAAAAACAAGTTCAAAGCGTAATAATTGATCACACGTGATATGGAATTAATCACGCTATAATAATCCAGAGTTTCATTCTCATAGTCTAGAGTATTAACATGATATCCTAAAGCATATAAAAAGGTTGAAGTTAGTTCTTAATGAGGTTTATACTCAAGTGGAGTACCTACCTACATGTCGCGACGTGATCGCGACGCGGAGCGGCCGACCTTCTCGTTTATTTAATTTCAATAAATAAATACTTTTGGAGTCGCCACCAACCATATTAAGGTGTGATTGGTCACCCAAAAAAAACATAAAAAGATGGTCTACGTAAATTTATGAGATTTAATTTCGGGAGTCAGTTGTATATAGGGTATTAGCACCCTACAATACCCATAAAATGGTTATCCAATTTTATTTTTTAAACTAAATTATAGGGATCACAAAACAAAGTTTTTATTTAGTTTTTTTTTTTAAATGTCCCATGTTTATCAATTCACATCAAAGAAAATAAAACCTAAGCATGAATTGATAATTATTGGTGGCATAGAAGCCATTAGAAAAATGAAGTTTATTTTTATTTCAAAAGATATATTTTTTTTATATTCACGTCAAAAATATTAAAATACCAAACTTTGATATTTTAATCTTCATCATAGGTGTCTAATGAGAAATTTCATGTATCTAAGAACTAATAAATTCATAGAAAACACAGTCCCATTTAAAATATGAAATTTGTTTATTTAAAAACAATCTACTAATTAAATTTCAAAGGGAGAAATTTCATGTATTCATGGAATTTAAATTATAAAATCCATAAAAAAAACAATACTTTTTCTCCAATTTACATTTTTATATTTAAAATGGAAATTAAATAATAATAATGACAAAACATTGTTAAATTTGAGAAATACTTTAAGGTAATATATTGGGATAAAAAATACAGATAAAATAAATACATGATGTAAGAAGGATGCAAAAATAATGCAAGATTCAAGGATGCAAAATAATTAATTAAGGCACCAAGAAGGAAAAATTAGCAAAATAATTACTTAAGGTAGGCTAGTTAATTAATCCATGATGTCAGACTAATTAATTAATGCAGAATGTCAAATGAATAATTATTAACATGGGATATCAAATGGGTGCCAAATAATTAAAGTACGCCATCATGCTAATTATCTAATGCAAGATGCAAATAAATAGAACAATAGTCAAATGGATACCAAATAATTATAGGCTAATTAATTAATGCAGATGCAAATAGATAACTCAGAATACAGAATGCCAAATGGGTGCCAAGTAATTAAAGTAGACGAGCATGCTAATTAATTAATGCAAGATACAAATAAATAACACAGTAGCCAAATGGATGCCAAATAATGATAGTTGGATGCATGATGCTGATTAATTAATTAATATATGTGAATAATTAACAGTAATTAAAACAAGAGGCCAAATGGATGCTAAATAATTAACTAGATGCAAATAATTAACTCAGAATGTCAAATGAGTGCCAAGTAATTTAAGTAAGCCAACATGCTAATTAATTAATGTAAGACGTAAATAAATAACAGTAGGCAAATGGATGTCAAATAATGATAGGAGGATGTAGGATGCTGATTAATTAATTAATACATGAGAATAATCAACACATAAGTAATTAACAAATGCCAAATGGATGCCAAATGGGTGCCAAATGATTAAAATAGGCAACATGCTAATTAATTAATTAATGCACGATGTCATGTTAATACAGATGCAAATAATTAACACAACATGCAAATAAGTATGAGGATGTAGGATGCTGATTAATTAATTAATACATGAGAATAATTAACGCAGGAGTAATTAACCGATACCAAATGGATGCCAAATAATTAACTAGATGCAAATAATTAACATAGAATGCCAAATGGGTGCCAAGTAGTAGGCAACATGCTAATTAATTAATTAATGCATGATGTCTCGTTAATACAGATGCAAATAATTAACACAACACGCAAATAATTATCGCAGGATGAAGGAAGCTGATTAATTAATTAATATATGAGAATAATTAACACATGAGTAATTAACAGATACCAATTAAGTGCCAAATATTTAACTAGATGCAAATAATTAACAATGCCAAATGGATGCCAAGTGATTAAAGTAGGCAACATGCTAATTAATTAACCAAATGAAATAATTATCATAGCACCCAAATGGGTGCCAAATAATTAACGCAGGATGTAGAACACTAATTAATTAACGCAGCAGCCAAAATGGGTGCCAAATAATTAACGCAGAATCATCAACCATGATTTTTTTTTAAAAAAAACTTACCAACAGATATGCGCTTGTTTCTTAATCCTTTCAATCTCTTCCCAAATCACAAACAGATGAAAAGATTTTCTTTTTTACGTATACCTTTCTTCTAACAAATCTCCCCCTTTTCTTTTTATAGGCAAAGGTTTAGGGCAAGTTTGATCGTTTATTTTTAAAGCAATAAATGAAGTGGAGTGAAAAGACTATGGAGAGAAAGTGGGAGAAAGTGGGAGAAGTGGGAGAGTGGGAGAAACTGAGAGAGTGGGAGAGTGGGAGAAAGTGAGAGAATGGGAGAGTGAGAAGGTATGAGCGTGGTGACGAAGGAAAACGAAAATATTTTATTTTTATTTTTCAAATATGTTTTTGTTTTTATTTTTTTTTGTTTTAAAACATAAATTTAAAATTTAAGAATTAAGAATTAAGATTTAAAATTTAAAATTTAAATTTAAATTCAAATTCAAATTCTTTTAAAAAAATAATAATAAATAAATAAATTAATAAAAAAGGCAGGGCAAAATACGGTATCTACAGTTTGCCCCTTTGTCCATCCTAAAACTATTTAAAGGTGGACAAAAGAAATAGATAAGGTATTTGGGCCAATTTTTTTACTTTTTAGAGAGAGAAAAAAAAAAACATCAACCTTAGCTCTAGGACTAGGTTTGATAAATAAGAGAAATGATCTGATAGACAAGCTTCGGCCTCAGCTTTAGATCTAGGCTCGATTTAACGAAATTTGAAATAAAAACATCAACCTTAGCTCTAGGACTAGGTTTGATAAATAAGGGAAAGAACCTGATAGACAGGCTTCAGCCTCAGCTTCAGATCTGGGCTCGATTTAACCAAATTTGAAAAAAAAACATCAACCTTAGCTCTAAGACTAGGTTTGATAAATAAGAGAAAGGACCTTATAGACAGGTTTCGGCCTCAGCTTCAGATCTGGGCTCGATTTAAACAAATTTGAAGAAAAAAAAAACATCAACCTTAGCTCTAGGACTAGGTTTGATAAATAAGAGAAAGGACCTGATAGACAGGCTTCGACCTCAGCTTCAGATCTGAGCTCGATTTAACCAAATTTGAAAAAAAAAACATCAACCTTAGCTCTAGGACTAGGTTTGATAAATAAGTGAAAGGACCTGATAGACAGGCTTCGGCCTCAGCTTCAGATCTGGGCTCGATTTAACCAATTTTGAAAAAAAAAAGATCAACCTTAGCTCTAGGGCTAGATTTGGTAAAGTGAACTCATCCTTCTTTTAAAACCGAGTTGAAATTTAATTTGAAAATATTGTGCTTTTCAAAGAAATAAATAGCTCACTACTCCATTAACAATTTATCAACATGGTCGTCATTGGATAGAATAAGACATGTATCACGAGAACTTTTTAAGTTGTCAAACTCGCCACTCTTCGTATCAAACAAATGAATCCAAACTGCGAAAGACTGTACTATGTTGTAAAGACATAATGTTGTTTTAGTCTTGGACTTCACAAAACATGAATCCTTTAGGATGTAGACTTCCAATTGCAGCAACTCACAATCATAGAGAAATTTGTCTGGACTTGTAAACACCTACATTTCCTTAAGTCTTAATAAGATGAAATCATAGCTTTTACTTGATTTGCAAATACAATAAGTTGTACTGAGTCTTTGTTAATTAACAAATAGATAGAACAATGGACTAATGAATAATGGATGTCTATAATTTGATGACATTTTTAAAAAGGATGAAAGAAAGGATTGAAAGAAAGGATTGACAAATAAAGAAGTGTTTGATAAATATGATAAGAAATGAAAAGATAACAACGATTCTTGGAATAGGAGTACAAAGAGAGGAGGTAAGGGGAAGTTTATACAAATGGAAATAACATTCTAAGAACTAAATGTAAGTTTCCTAGAAATACTCCTGACTTCTTTCAACACTACGAAATTTTCTATGAAAAGGCATCACGAATAATATCTTCGAACATAATCTGAATTCACAGGATTTTTTAACTCAACACCATCCATATTGGTTAAAAGCAAAGCTCCTCCTGAAAAAGCCTTTTTCACCACGAACGGACCTTCATAATTAGGAGTCCATTTTTCTCGATGATCCTTTTGAAATGGAAGCATCCTTTTTAACACCAAATCTCCTTCTTGAAAACTTCGAGGGTGCACTTTTTTATTGTATGCTCGCATTAGTCTTCTTTGGTAAAGTTGTCCATGACTTAATGCTGCCAAACGTTTTTCTTCAATGAAATTCAACTGCTCATAACGACCTCGTATCCATTCAGCTTCATCTAACTTAGCTTCCATGAGAACTCTCAATGAAGGTATCTCAACTTCTAAAGGTAGGACAACTTCCATACCATAAACCAAAGAAAATGGTGTTTCCTCTGTTGAAGTACGAACTGATGTGCGATATCAATGTAGTTCAAACGGTAAAATTTCATGCCAATCTTTGTATGTTGTTGTCATCTTCTCAATGCTTCTTTTAATATTTTTGTTGGCTGCCTCAACTGCCTCATTCATCTTGGGGCGATATGGAGTCGAATTTCTATGATTGATCTTGAATTTCTCACAAAGTTCGTCCATCATTTTGTTATTAAGGTTCTTGGCATTAACTGTAATAATACCCTCTAGGAGACCATAACGACAGATCAACTCTTTCTTGATAAACTTGAGCACCACTCCTCTTGTAACATTGCAGTAAGATGCCGCCTCTATCCATTTAGTGAAGTAATCAATGGCCACAAGAATACAAAGATGACCATTTGAGACTTTAGGATCAATGGATCCAATAACATCCATTCCCCACAAAGAAAAGGGCCAGGGTGCTGACAAGACATGCAATGGAGATGCTGCTGCATGAATCTCATCCATATAAATTTGACACTTTTTACATTTCCTTGCATATTTTATGCAGTCTGATTCCATCGTTGTCCAATAATAACTAGATTTAAGTATTTTTCTAGCCATCATATGTCCGTTAGCATGTGTTCCACATATTCCTTCATGAATTTCTGTCATAATTTGTTTTCCTTCTTCCACATCGACACACCGAAGGAGCACCATATCATGATTTCTTTTATAAAGAACTTCACCACTTAAGAAAAAGTTCATGGCCAACCTTCTTCGCTTGTCATTCTCTGAAGTTCTCTATGGATATTCTATACACTTTATGTATTGCTTGATGTCAAAATACCATGGCTTATTATCATTTTCAATATTCATGTAATATGCCGGGGCATCTCGCTTTGTAATTTGGATTGGATAAAGTTCACACTCAAGGTTAAGATTAAACATGACTGCCAGGGTGGCCAATGCATCTGCCATTCGATTGTCTTCTCTATGAACATGGTCAAATGAAATTTTCTCAAAATTTTGAGATAATTTTGCAATGAATTGACTGTAAGGCACCAATTTATCATCTCTTATTTCCCATTCTTCCTTGACTTGATGTATTACTAACATTGAGTCACCCAAAACTTTCAACTTTTTAACACTCATGTCGATTGCTGCTTGAAGTCCCATAATACAGGCTTCATATTCAGCGATATTGTGAGTGCATTCAAAACATAACTTAGCTGTTAGGGAAAATACCTTTCCTTTTGGAAAAATTAGTACAACTCCAATCCCATGTCCTAACTCATTTGAGGCACCATCAAAAAGCATAATCCATGTCTCATGATCGGTAGCATCATTTTCAACTAGAAATATGTTTTCATCAGAAAAATCAACCCTCATTGGCTCGTAATCTGCTACTGGTTGGGCAGCTAAATGATCAGCAAGTGCGCTTCCCTTTATTGCTTGTTTAGTAACATAAACAATATCGTACTCTAACAACAAAAGTTGCCATTTTGCAATCCTCCCAGATAATGACGGTTTTTCAAAAATGTATTTTATTGGATCCATTTTTGAAATAAGCCATGTTGTATGATATAACATATATTGCCTCAAACCGTGAGCGGTCCATACCAAAGCACAACAAGTTCGCTCTAACATTGAGTATTTCGACTCATAATCGGTGCATTTTTTGCTCAAATAATAAATAGCGTGTTCTTTCTTCCCTGATAAGTCATGTTATCCTAGAACACCACCCATAGAACCTTCTAATACTGTCAAGTATAGGATTAACGGTTGCCCTGAAGCTGGAGGTATCAATACAGGTGGGCTCTGCAGATATTGCTTAATTTTGTTGAAAGCTTCTTCACAATCCTCATTCCATTTTTCTGGATTGTTTTTACTTAAAAGCTTGAAGATTGGTTCGCAGGTTGGGGTTAAATGCGAGATAAATCTGGATATGTAGTTCAGTCTTCCAAGAAAACCTCGAACTTCTTTCTCTGTTTCAGAGGATGACATTTCCATGATAGCCTTCACTTTATCTGGGTCTACTTTGATCCCTTCTTCACTGACAATGAATCCCAACAGTTTTCCCGAGGTTGCCCCAAATGTACATTTAGATGGATTTAATTTCAATTGATACTTTCTCAACCGATCAAATAATTTTTGTAGTATAGTTGTATGATCTTCATTTGCCTTGGATTTTGCAATCATATCATCAACATACACCTCTATTTCCTTATGCATCATATCATGAAAAAGTATAACCATTGCTCGCTGATATGTTGCCCCAGCATTTTTGAAACCAAAAGGCATTACTTTGTAGCAAAATATTCCCCAAAGGGTAATGAATGTTGTTTTTTCTCTATCTTCTTCAGCCATTTTGGTTTGATTATATCCTGAAAAACCATCCATAAAGGAGAAAGTTGAGTATCCTGCAGTGTTATCCACCAACATGTCGATATGAGGTAAAGGGAAGTTATCTTTTGGACTAGCTCGATTTAAATCTCTATAGTCCACACACATTCTCACTTTTCCGTCTTTTTTAGGTACTGGAACAATGTTTGACACCCATTCAGGATATTTGGAGACTGTGAGGAATCCTACTTCAATTTGTTTTTGTACTTACTCTTTTATTTTAATCTATATATCAGGCTTCATTTTACATAGCTTTTGTCTTAATGGGTTGCATTCTGGCTTCAAAGGAATTCTGGCTTCAAAGGAACACGATGTACTACAATATCCGTATTTAACCCTAACATATCCTGATAACTCCAAGAAAAAATATCTGAGTACTCACGTAACAAATTGATTATTTTTTTTCGAGTTTTACTGGTCATTGATGTGCCAATTTTTACCTCTTTTGATTCCTCTTGAGAACTCAAATTGATTACTTCAATTAGCTCTTGGTGAGGACCTAGGACCTTATCTTCTTCTTCTACTAATCTTAATAGTTCTGAGGATATTCTCCCGGCATTTTCATCATCACTCCCTTTGTCAGATTCCATAGTGTATATTAAGGTATCAATGGTAGAACTGGAATTACTAACATCTTCGTTCTTATGAATGTTGTCTATGAAAAGGTTTGAACTTTTGTGTTTAATTTGCAAGATGCAAGAAAGAAAGCAGAGAAGAAGAAATTAGAAAGAATGAAAGGAAAATGAGAAAATTTCATTAAATAACAAAAAAAAAAAGTACATTCAATTTTGTAAAGCAAACAAAATACTGTAGCCTTGGGTAGAACCATTAAAAAATTAAACAAATAAAAACTACACTCTTGAAAATCTCCTGAAAATGTAGGTAGATCTACAACATCCCAATTGTTAAGCTCAAAATCAGGTGGACATGCATAAACTGTTTCGCCTTCAAATGATGCTTCTTGTGCCACTGCTGCAATTGATAAACTCTCCATCTTTGTTAACAAACAATCCTTTGAATCATAGTCATGTGATGAGTAACTTATACCAGCACTCTTGAAAGTATCATATAATGCTGGTATAAATTTTAGACTTGGATCAAACTCCCTCATCTCTTTCTTTGCCAAATGCTTTTTCTTCTTTTCTTCTTGAAGCCTAATCTTATCATATACGGATGGCATATAACCCAAACCAAATCTCCCATCATTGCTTGGTGTGTTTAGAAGTGTTTCTAAGCTTTGATTCAAAGAATATCCTCCACCTCTCATCACCCTATTGGTCATAACTTCCATTTTAGGCATGTGTGACTTTATTACTTCATCTGCAGCTGCTTCCATCATAGTTGCATGAGCAATTTCAAAAGAGCGAAAATAACACTCTAATGCTTCCTCTGCTGCCTCAACATATGGGGTTGATATCGGTTTTGTTATAAAAAAATCTTCCTCTCCCATTAAACAAATCATCTTACTCCCAACAATAAATTTCAATTTTTGATGCAATGTGGATGGCACCACTCCTGCAGAGTGAATCCAAGGACGTCCTAACAAAAAACTGTAAGTAGGTGTTATTTCCATTACTTGAAAGACTATATTGAAAGTACATGGGCCAATTTTGATTGGTAATTCAATGTCACCAATTACTTCTCTTCGTGACCCATCGAAAGCTCTCACAACCATAGTGCTTGATTTTATGTATGACATGTCCACTGGAAGCTTCAATAGTGTAGATTTAGGCATTATATTAAGAGTTGAATCGTTATCCACTAAAACTCTCGCTATGACATAGTCCTTGCACTTCACTTGAATATGCAGTGCTTTTATATGGCCTAAACCTTCAGGACGAATTTCATCCTCCGTGAAGACTATGGAATTTGAAGACGTAATGTTTCCAATAATTCTGCTGAACTTTTCCACTGAAATGTCATGTCCAACATGTGCCTTGTTCAAAATATCTAATAGCACTTTGCGATGAGGCTCTGAATTTAAAAACAAAGATAATAAAGAAATTCGAGCTGGAGTATGATGCATTTGCTCTATGATCGTCTTATACTCACTTTGTTTTACTATTTTCAAGAATTCGTTTGCTTCCTCATCCGTAACAGATTTTTTGCATTCTATATCTTTTGCTATGACAGACATCTCTACATCCTTCTCTTTGTCATGTTCATTCACATTTCTTTTCTCATTTTTCCTCCCTTGCCCCAGTGTCAAACTACCTGAAGGAGCTGTTAAATTATTTGGTTTATAACATCTTCCACTTCGAGTTATCCCGCTGATTCCTGTAATATTATCAACTAAACGACCTGTAATGACTTGGCAATCATACCGCCATGGCACTGCTTTCAAATCCTTAAATTTGAAAGGACTCGGTACTTGGATAGTGAGTTGTTTAGGATTGCAAGAAGTTGACTTATTACGACTTTCTTGATAAAAGACTGTCAAAGGCCTTGGTAAAAAGGAATTTTCCTTTTTTGCAACTTCACCCATTAATGTACATATTTTATTGTCTTTCAGCTCATCTTTTCCTTGTCCTCCGTATACCGTGAGTATCTTTGAATCCATAAATTGCTGTACTTTAGATCTAAATTTACAACACTGTTGGATAACGTGGCCTGCAACTCCTTGATGGAATATACAAGGTTTGGTTTCATCGTATCCTTCGTATCTTATATTGGGGTCCAAATATTCCAAACTAACATATCCTGCTTCAAAAAGACCATCAAAAAGTGTTTCTATAGGCATCACTATCTCATGAACTTCATTTTTACACTTTTCAACAAAGTAATCTACAGTATTCACTTTTGAATTTTCATGATTAGGAAGTGGATTGTTGTTGACATCCAGCATTAATTAAAGATTGCACCTTCCTTTTCAAAGCTAAACAATTTTCAGTTGAGTGTCCCGCTCCTTCGGCATGATAATCACATCGAGCATTTGAATCATACCATTTTGGATAAGGAGGTCGTATCGGATTTATTGGGATAGGAGCTAACTGTCGATTCTGAATTAGCTGAGGTAAAAGCTCTGTATATGTCATAAGAATTGGATCAAATCGAAATGTATCTGAGTTGGTCTTGCTACCCTAACCTTGAACAAATTGTCGAGAAAAGTTTGAATTAACAGGTTTTGGGGCTCCAGAGAGAGAGTGAGCTGGTACATAATTGTTATAAGGGATATAAGTAACATTGCTTATATATGTAGGAAAATTTTGGTCATGTTTTCTTTGGCCAAAAGTCGATTTGTGGTTCCCTGAATTAGGAAAACCAATTGCATGAACCTCACCTTCTTTCTTCTTAGGTGTTGTTCCTTTCTTTAATCCACCATACTTAGCTGAAGTCTCTGTTAACCTCCCGTGCTTTATCTCATATTCAATTCTTTCACCAATAACAATAATGTCAGAAAAATTAGTTGTAGCATTTACCAATCATTTGATCATAGAACGGGGCCCGCAAAGTATTCATAAAGATAAATGTCATTTCTTTGTCTGTTAATGATGGCTGAACCTCTGAGGCCATATCTCTCAATCGTTGAGCATATTCTTTAAAGCTTTCTGAACTCTTCTTCTCCATCTGTTGCAAGTCTAAACGATCTGGAGCCATATCAATATTATGTTTGTATTGCTTTAGAAATGCATCAGCTAAATCCTTCCAAACATGAATATGTGCATTATCTAATTGAATATACCATCGAGTAGCTGGACCAGTCAAACTGTCCTGAAAGCAATGGATCAACAATTTATCATTATCAATATGCGCTGCCATCTTTCTACAATACATTATAAGATGACTCCTTGTACACGATGATCCATCATATTTGTCAAATTCGAGAACTTTAAACTATGTTGGAATGATCAAGCCTGGCACTAAGCACAACTGTGTTGCATCTATATTTCCATAAACATCAGTCCCTTCAATTGCTGGCAATCTTGCTTCCAAAACATCTAGTTTTTGCTTAGCCGGAGTGTTCTCATTTTGTCCCATGTCTTGAATTTTAGCCTGAGCTTCCAATTATTCTATATCTGGGACAGGAGGTGGAACATCAAAAAGCAGATTCATAGCAACATAGTGTTGAGCAGTTTGAGACTATTGAACATTCATGTGGCGTAAATCCTGGAGGATAAATGGGATCATCGATGTCTTGAACTGGATTGCGTGATTGTCCTGTTTCTACAACGACTTTCCCTTTTCCCGCTGAAAGCAATTTCAGTATTTTTGAAACTTGTTCCCCAAGATTATTCATATCTTGTCTCATTTTATCCATGTCTTTATCTTGTTCTTCCAGGATTCGACTTTTATGCCGCGTATTGTAAGGATGGCGAATTGGAGTAGGACAATCAATGTTTTCCTTTGATTATTTTGAAAATTTTGAAAACCAAAGAGTAAAGGAAAAAAGAAAATTTATTAAATAATAAATTCAAATACAATAAATCCACATGAAATATAAACTTACAGAATAAAAATCAAACTAAAAAAAAAAACAATAATAATTTACACATTTTGACTTTTGGATAAAATACGCTAGATAGAAAAATAATATGGTGTTGGTATCATCTAAACTCTTAGAAGAAAAAGGCCCTCAAACTTGTTCTATGTTATTTAAGAAATAACAGAAGAATTAATTTGAGCGAGGATTTTTGATGTGCCTGCACGAGAGTCGAAACCCCTCGAAGGTCAACACTACTCCATTCTCAATTCTAGTCCTATAAGGTTGTAGCTCGGGTAGAGGGCTTGTGAGTGTGTGTAAATGCATGATGACATAAAAAAATGTACCAATAACATAGTACAAAATATTACATATGAATTAAATAAAAAACAAATGATTAAGTGAACCAACATATTATAATATAGTAAGAATAAAAGATAAAATATATGGCTCGACTCTCTAATGTCCCCAGTGGAGTCGCCAAGCTGTCGCGACCTGATCGCGACGCGGAGTGGCCGACCTCCTCGTTTATTTAATTTCAATAAATAAATACTTTTGAGTCGTTACCAACCATATTAAGGTGTGATTGGTCACCCAAAGAAAAAAAATAAAAAAATGGTCTACGTAAATTCATGAGATTTAAGTTCGGAAGTCAGTTATGTGTAGGGAAGATATTAACACCCTACAATACTCATAAAATGGTTACCCAATTTTATCTTTTAAACTAAATTATAGGGGTTCACAAAACAAAGTTTTTATTTAGTTTTTTTTTTTAAATGTCCTATGTTTATCAATTCACATCAAAGAAAATAAAACCTAAGCATGAATTGATAATTATGGGTGACAGAGAAGCCATTAGAAAAATGAAGTTTATTTTTATTTCAAAAGATATATTTTTTTTTATATTCACCTCAAGAATATTAAAATACCAAACTTTGATATTTTAATCCCCATCATAGGTGTCTAATGAGAAATTTCATATATCTAAGAACTAATAAATTCATAGAAAATACTACTCAGTCCCATTTAAAATATGAAATGTGTTTAATTAAAAACAATCTATTAATTAAATTTCAAATGGAGAAATTTCATGTATTCATGAAATTTAAATTATAAAATCCATAAAAAAAAAACAATATTTTTTCTCCAATTTACATTTTTATATTTAAATTGGAAAATAAATAATAATAATGACAAAACATTGTGAAATTTGAGAAATACTTTAAGGTAATATATTGAGATAAAAAATACAAATAAAATAAATAATTAATGTAAGATGTAAATAAATAACACAGTAGGCAAATGGATGTCAAATAATGATAGAAGGATGTAGGATGCTGATTAATTAATTAATACATGAGAATAATTAACACAGAAGTAATTAATAAATGCCAAATGGGTGCCAAATAATTAACTAGATGCAAATAATTAACACAGAATGCCAAATGGGTGCCAAATGATTAAAATAGGCAACATGCTAATTAATTAATTAATGCACGATGTCATGTTAATACAGATGCAAATAATTAACACAACATGCAAATAAGTATCGCAGGATGCAGAATGCTGATTAATTAATTAATACATGAGAATAATTAACGCAGGAGTAATTAACCGATACCAAATGGGTGCCAAATAAATTAACTAGATGCAAATAATTAACATAGAATGCCAAATGGGTGCCAAATGATTAAAGTAGGCAACATGCTAATTAATTAATTAATGAAAAATGTCTCGTTAATACAGATGCAAATAATTAACACAACACGCAAATAATTATCGCAGGATGAAGGAAGCTGATTAATTAATTAATATATAAGAATAATTAACACATGAGTAAGTAACAGATACCAATTAAGTGCCAAATATTTAACTAGATGAAAATAATTAACACAGAATGCCAAATGGATGCCAAGTGATTAAAGTAAGCAACATTCTAATTAATTAACCAAATGAAACAATTAATATAGCACCCAAATGGGTGCCAAATATTTAACGCAAGATGCAGAACACCAAATAATTAACACAGAATCATCAACCATGAATTTAAAAAAAAAAAACTTACCAACACGTATGCACTTGTTTTTTTATTCGCTCAATCTCTTCCCAAATCATAAACAGATGAAAAGATTTTCTTTTTTTACGTATACCTTTCCTCTAACAAATCTCCCCTGAAAGAAATTTCCTCCTTCTCTTTCTATAGGCAAAGGTTTAGGGCAAGTTTGATCATTTATTTTTAGAGCAATAAGTGAAGTGGAATTAAAAGACTATGGAGAGAAAGTGGGAGAAAGTTGGAGAAAGTGGGAGAGTGGGAAGGTATGAGCGTGGTAACGAAGGAAAACGAAAATAGGGGATGATTGAGAAAAAAAAGAGGAGAAACAACCCTTTTATTTTATTTTTATTTTTAAAATATGTTTTTGTTTTTATTTTTTTGTTTTATAACATAAATTTAAAATTTAAGAATTAAGAATTAAGATTTAAAATTTAAAATTCAAATTCAAATTCTTTTAAAGAATAATAATAATAAATAAATAAATAAATAAATAAGGCATGACAAAATACGGTATCTACACTACAAAAGTAGTCTAGAGTAACCTTTATGGAATGTGGAGGTGAGGGTCGCTTCCTATAAAATTTTAGGCCTTGAAGCATGGACTTTTGAAGTACACTCTAGCAAAATATTGAGTGTGAGATGTTGTTAGAGATAAGAGTTTAAAACCAAGGGTAACTCTAATATATTTTAAATCATCATCTCTTTGTAAAGGCTTGGTTTTAAGAAACATTTGCTTAAGCACAATATTGTACAGATTGATCCTTTTCGATGAAAATATTTTAAAAATTTTCAAGTGGGAGCTGATAGTAAAATGTTTCCAAGTAGGAGATAGTTGATGAAAAATTGTTTGAAAAAGGAAAACAATATATATATATTTTATTCACAATGGCATCCTTAAGAGGTACCAAAGTTTTAGAAGGGTTGAGGAGATAAACAAATAAATGTTTGTTAATATCTCCATACGTGTGCGCATCACCGCTACTATTTGATCGGGCGAGCATGCGACACGAATAAAATAATATTATAATATTATTTTATTAAACATTTATTTAATATTTAAATTCCAATATGTTACCAATTTTGGTTGGCTTATTTTATTAAAGGAAAAATTGGAGTATCAAATCCTTGTGATTATTAACAAATCAAATCTTTATGTTTAATATTTATTAATAATTATAAGATGATATATTCTCAGAAGTTGTTAATATTTATTAATAAAGATAAGAATTTGGATTTGGTTGTTATGTTGGGTAATATTTATGAATAAATAATCGTTAGTATTTATTAATAAAGATAAGAAGTTGGATTTGGTTGTTATGTTGAGTTAATATTTATTAATAAATATATTGTTAATATTTATTAATAAAGATAAGAAGTTGGATTTGATTGTTACGTTGGTTTTCACCTAAAATTCAATTTGTGGGCTCTGTGAGCCATGTGGTTTATATATTTATGTGAAAGACAGAAGTGGGTTTTTATGTAGAAAAGATTTTGCATTGACAATTTGTGCAAGTTAGGGGGTGAGCCTAATATTGAAGGGTATTATGAGGAGTCTCTCACATAGGGAACTTGGACATTGACACGTAAGGGTGAAGCATGAAGCTTATGATCTAGGGGGAGCCTAGATCGAATCTCTTATTCCTACATCAAGTGGTTTAGGTAGAGTCATGTAATTAAAGATAGTTGATTCTTGATGAGTTTTGTACTTGTGATTCTCTTGAATCTTAATTAATGATCTTTTCAATCAGGCTAAAGGCCCCTAGATGTAGGTGTGATTACACAGAACTTTTCTTGAATCTTAATGTAATGCTCGAGATTAGGAGGAAAACATGAATGAACCGGTATTACATCTGAATGAGAGGGATCCTGAGGACATGAAAGTAATGTTAAGAAAGACTTAAAAGAATTAAAAGTGACTACCTATACCAACAAGGTGCACCTTCCTTTTTGGTGGCTCGATCATAGGAACTTCAAAGTTAAGCGTGCTTAGCTTGGGGTAATTCTATGTTGGGTGACTTTTGAGAATTTTCCTAGGATGCAAGTGAGTGATGACAAAGCATGTTGAAAGGATTCGTGTTGGTTTGTGGGGAGAACTTTCACTCTAATAAGTCTTTAAGAATAGTATGGATGATGCTGCCAAGTCACAGGGGATGCAGAAGAATGATGTCGCTTTTCAATCAGGCTAAAGGCCCCCAGCACTTAATATTGCTAGAAGGTCACCAAACATAGAATTGCTCCAAGCTAAGCAAGCTTAACTTTGATGTTCCTATGATCAAGCTACCGAAAAGGAAGATGCACATTGTTGGTATATGTATTAACTTTTAATTCTTTTATGTCTTCTTAACATTACTTTCATGTCCTCAGGATTCCTCTAATTCAGATGTGATACCGGTTCATTCATGTCTCCCTCCTAATCTCGGGCGTTATAGTTGTGCTCATATCCTTCTCTCTCCCCAATTTTCATATTCTTTCAAAGTGTTTCTCGAACAAATATTATTTGAAGGATGCTGGTATTACGATCAATTCCAATGTAGTTTCGATCGAGCGCCCTAGTTGTTTTTATCCAAGGGACACCGTGGCAATTATGAGATCTTTTCGCATATCAGGCAGAATCACGAAATGTTTGAAAGAGAGCGTGATCTGCACCTTAGTCTTCTCCTAACAAGTTTATGTTTTCAGCTTTGGACTCATACGTGAGGCGTTCAAATCCTAGGAAGCCAAATTCTACGTGACTAAGTACTCAAAGTGTCCAAATCCTAGCGACAAGTTCTTGGCTACATACCTTAGGCGTCCAAACTCTGCTACTTGGAATCGAGATCAATGCATCTTGCTAGGCGTCCAACAATTTCACCAATATTAACACTGTCGCCACGTGCCCGAGACGAAGCGGTGCGACCGACGTTCTCAAAAGAGTTAGTTTTAAAAGAAAATAGGAGTCGCCACCGATTTTTTTTACGGTGTGATTGGACACCGAAATAAAGTAAATAATTTTTAAAAAATAGTCTGCGAAAAATAGAGTTAAGTTCAGGAGTCATTTGTGTATGGGGAAGGTATTAGCACCCCACAACACTCATTTAAAAAAACAGAATAATATTTGAATTGAAAATATTTTCTAGATTTATTTTAAAACTAATGTGTTATTTTACCCCTCATTACTCCAATATTTGAAGCAATGATCTCATAAAATAAGTGGAATAATATTCCATTAATTAGACTATATATTGAGAAAAATTTCTCACCTTAAGAAAATGAGAAATTATTCTAATTTCTCAAAATCTATCATAGGCTAGTCTTCGAATAAATATTTTTGTTTAAATATTGATTCAATTCATTTTTTCTTGAGATCAATTAAAACATAGAGAATATTAAATTGGAAGGATTTTAAAACATTGAAAAATTTTAAATACAAAGAGTTACATTTAAGTACATATAATAATAACTATTATGATAGTAATGTGAATAAGTAAAAAAAAAAAAATACAATAAATGAAATAAAGAAAGAAAAAAAAAAGAAAAAGAAAAAAGAAAGAATGAATAAAAAAGGAAGAAAGTAAGAAAGAAAAGAAAATAAAGGGATGGCGGCAATTCCATCCACCCATAAGAGAAATTAAACAATAATAATAACAATAATAAGTAAAAAAAAAAATACAGTAATAGTAATAAAATAAACAAAACAAAGCATTAATAGAATAGTAATAAAATAATAATAATAATAAGTTGAAAAGAAAACAGTAATAATAATAATAGTAATAACAATAATAATGATAAAATTTTCTTTATTCTATGTTCTTTCTCTAAAGAATTTTTTTCTCTTAGAAATTTTCTCCCCAAAGAATTCTTTTGTAAGAAACTCTCCCTCTTTTCAAATGACAAAGGTTCCTATTTATAGACTCGGGGTGTACCACAAATTAGGTAAAATTAATAAGAATAAAATCAAAATTTGATATTATGTGAATAAAATAAATTTTCATTAACCTAAAATAAATAAAGTAAATTAAATGAGATATTTTGAGATTTTGTGAAAAATAAATTAATAAATCAAATGGATATTAAAAGATTTTTGTTTAAAATTGATTTTCTTTTTTTCCTAAAATGATATAAGTAAGTCAAAAGTGATATTAGAAGATTCTATTTGAAACAAATTTATTTCTTTTTTCCTAAAATAGTACAAATAAGATAAATGTGATATTAAAAGTTTTTTTTTTAAAAGTAAATTGATATATTTTTATTTCTTAAAATGATGAAAAGAGAGCTAGAGGCCAGGGATAAACAAGCGTCATCGCACAGCTAAAATCAAATGATAAATGTCATTCATGAATGCTTGTATGCATGTATATACTTACTAAGACATGCTTATTTTAATAGTTTTCTTTTTTCAAACATTCTCTTGATTCTTTTCAAAAGAAGAAAACGCATCAGAGCATACAAAATAGGTGGTTTACTTTTCCACAAAAATTGATAATTAGGTATCTTGAGCTGTAACTTGGCTGCTAATTTTCCTTGAAAATCTCCTTGGAGTGATTATTTACCAAATAAAACACCATCTCTAGTCCTTGAGACTGATGGTAATAAGTAACTGATCTTAAAGGCAACGATCATGTAACTGATCTTAAAGTCCTTCCTTAGACTTTAAACTCTTTATAAATGATGAACTTTAAAGGCTCTTATAGTCTCTAAAACGAGGGAATCTTTTTTGAAATTGGCTCTCTCCTGCAAATAACGATGACAAACGTCATGTGCTTTGCGATGCAGTCTTACTCAGATGGATGATACTTGGACTTTGACAGAGAAAGCTAGTTTCACCTTATATATTAAATAAGGGGAGGTTGCTCCCAAATGATCTTTGATAAAAATAAGAAACTCTTACTAATCCATTTTATGAGCAACAATGATGATGATTATCAGATATCTTACAACATAGTTATTTAAAGATTTTGGCTTACTAGCTCAACAATCCTCTTGTTCTCACATCTCGAGGCACAACATATTTTAGTTCTTCTCCTCATGATTAAGGGATGAAAAATTGAAATCAAACCTTCATATTGATTTCATTTTTGAAGTCTAGCTTCATTGATAGCATTTTCTTTTCACGATGACCAAAAAGAATATACTTGAAAAAAATGGAAGCCAACAATCCATTTTTATTGTGGAAAAATAGGATACATATGGTTATGAAGATGCCATCCAATTCAACAAAAGATTAAAAAGTGTCCCTATTACAAAGGTGTTTCCTTGATCTTGAGGGTAGCCAATAACCTTCAATTTCTCTAGTGATCTTCGTCAGTTCTTTATTTTCAATTTGGATGCTCCAAATTTTGCAAGCATGGAGAAATCAACTCATCATATGGAATTGCACTACTAAAGATAAAGGAAACAAGTGCTTCGTTGTCATTCTTTGCTTTATTTATTTGACTTTCTCTCTTCGTAGTTCACTTGTTTAAATGATGGTAGTGACACATGGCTGATAATACTATGCCCCAAGCTGATCTCATGCACTTCATCTTTTCATTTAGTGGGATCACACTTTTGATGATGCTAACTTCTACTTCTGCATATCATTCGTAATCTCTTCTCCTTTAAACTTCATTATCATAATGTAAGAGGCATTTTATAGCAGTATGAAGCATTCATACCACTGGTGATATTTCCTTACTCAGTCAAAAGAGATTCGCTTTGATCGACTATTTTTTACATCTTTAAGCACATTTCTTAAACATGGTTAATGCTTCCTTTCTTATACACTGAATATTTAAATGGTATGAGGCCAAACTAAAAATGTCCTTGTACTATTTCAATACTTGTGCACTGAAGAGATATCCAACTACATCTACCAATGAGTAGTTGAGCCAATTAAGCTATCTTCTTATTAACAAACAACTAAAAAAGAGGTGGGATCAATAGGCGCCCTAAAACATCTCAACTAGGTTGACACCTTCGTAGTGCCTCCATCATACCCCATACTTAATAAAGAATATGTTCCTTATTATGAGATCAAATAGTGTCAAATCAGGCGTTCTTGGAATTAGTGATAAAAAAGTCATCATGGAAATGGACTGACATCCTTCAGTCGTACATGATGAAATGACCTTTAAGGTAGTCTCCCCATTATACTTTCCAAAATTTGGCATCTTGAACTTGGGTGGAGTAACGATGAGGTCTGAGATTAGACACAGTTGTGTCGCCTCAATGTCTTCATAAATGTTGATGTTCTCTATTACACCCAATCTCTCTTCTAGAAACTTTGATATAATCTTCCTTTGAGATTTGTGTCTTCAATGGTCTTCTTGTCGGTTTTCTTATTTTTCGTAGAAACTAAGTCATTCAAATGACTAATTTTTTATGAAGCTCGACCTTAATCTGTGTGTTAAGTATGCCCTCAAGTCTACCAATGATGAATCTAATCATTTGAAGGTTGGTTCTATACTTGTTTGAATGCCCTTGCTACTGGTTTATCTTTAACTGAAGCGAGGGACTTTAAAACCTTTGCTACTTGTCATTTTAACATTTTGACACATATTTTCTGATTACTGCACTTGGATGGAAAACTCTTTCATGACCTCGACCAATAATAAATGAGGGGGTGGAAATATTTTCAACTATGTGTAAAAGCTTTGACTCTCTTGATCTTTCTAAAGAGAGAGAATGATTAAATTATTTGAAGTTATTTACTAGAGTGAGGTTTATGCATATAAAATTTCATCAACAATGCAACAATCACCATTCTAAAGTGAATAAAATTTACTGATATTTTTCAAGAAGAAAAAGTTAAATGCAATGACTAATTAATGAAATTTTTAAACAAATAGCACACAGTTCATGAAATACATACAAGTATGTATTTATAAACATATGATTATAATGCATGACAATGATGAAATGACTCACAGTATTAACGATCATGCAAGTAAAAAGATATGATGATGAAATAATAGCATAGTATAATACTATCCATGATATATATCTTTTTTTAAAAAAAAAACTTTTATTTTTGGTAAATATTTCCACTCTTTAATTTATATTTGCAAAAAAAAAAAAATCATTAAAACATTATTAGTTATTTATTAAATGAGGCAAAAACTACCTTAATAATAGTGCAGTTTTTTTAATGAAGAAATCTGTAACGACCCAGACTTTTCTCATCTAATCTAAGTCGTTACTTTAACACAAAACAGTTTGTTGACAAAAGACATAGCAAGATTCAGTTGAAACCGTAAGAAAACGAAGGAAAATTTAATCGGACCCTATTTCCAAAATACAAAATTTCAAATGCTGTTTACAAAAAAATTTAACTATTTGTAAACTTAGTTAAATCAAAATATTTTCAAATCGTCAGCGGAAGCAATTAGAAGACAGTCCCATAAGGCAAATCACGATTCCTTCTTGTCCCTCGTCGGTCTGCCCCTCGTGTTACCTTTGCCTGAAAAGTTAAACATAAAAAGGGTGAGTATTAATATACTCAGTCAGAGACCCACTACTGGTCCCGTTAGGGGAAAATAAATTATTAATTTCCTATGGGGTACCTTGCACAGTCACAGTCTTGTGATCCCGTAGGATACACATATCAGTCTAGTGCTCCCGAAGGATGCACATATCATTCTAGTGCTCCCGAAGGATGCACGTATCAGTCTAGTGCTCCCGAAGGATGCACGTATCAGTCTAGTGCTTCCGAAGGATGCACATATCAGTCTAGTGCTCCCGAAGGATGCACAAAGGGTGATAATCCCGTAGGGCACCCGCATGGTAACTACCCACTAGGAAACTAATAATTTACCCCTCAGTCCCTTCTGTACATCTTAACAGTCAATATACAACCCAGTCAAACGTCCTCATCACGTAAACTTTCCACTTAACTTCAAACAATTATTTCATTCCAATTTAACCTAAGGTCAGTCAAGAAACACATCGACACATCAGTCAACAACTAAAATAATCCTAACATTCATTTCAGTCTACAATGGCACTACCATGATGTCTCCTCCGTTCACAATAACACTACCATAGTTGTATATCGTATATTCGGTTTACACAACCATCTACCAGTTCAAGCCACACCTTATATGATCCGCATCTACAAGGTTCAGTCATTCCCACATCCTTACAATTTTGCATATACATAACCAGACAGTCATAACATACATTCAACCACAAGTCTACATTCAAACATACACATCATGGTCGTTATCCCTACTCAATATAACAGTACGATCTATGCAGCCAATACATCCAAATATTTTTTATTTGAGTCCAGTAGAAAGTCCCTTACCTCACTCTTATGCGATTTCTTCAATCGAACTAAGTCCAATAAATCAAATCCTAAAACATAAGCAAGCATAAAAATCAATATCTTTCTACATAATTTCGTTCACCCAATTCACCCCAAGTGTGAATTTGGCAACTTACCCAAACCGATGGAAAATCGAACTCCACTTCAATCCTCTGGAAACATCAAGGATTCATTCCTTGATTCAATGTGTACCTTCAAAAATTTTAGCATATTAAGCCCAACGGTTAACATTTAACGATAGGCACTGAAACAACGGAACCCACACTTTAACCTTACCCAAAACTATCACCCAAAGGTCCACGGCAAGGCAGAAGCGGCGATTGAAGGAAAATCACACGCGATTGGAAGGGAACCGGTGCAGCTGTCTCGCACACGAAGACAGGGGCAAATGAGGAACGACAAACGGTTGTTCACGGATGGAGATGCTGCAGCTTGGGCTCGATTTTTTTCTAGAGGACGAAGCGGCGGCGGTGGAAATGGAGAGGCAGGCTGACACGGTGACCGGCGCAGACGAAACCGAACGAAGGCCGGTCGAACGGGAAGCCTCGACTGAACTCGACGACGGTAGGGGAACGGCGGGACGGGGGGTTCTTCGCGAACAGCAATCGACGCGGACGAACGGCTGCGGCGTTCTTCTTCTGCAGCTCTGAACGGCGCGGCCAAGGGAAGAACTTCAGTGGTGGTTGGCGGCGGCGGCTAGGGCAAGGAGAAGGAGAAGAAGAAGAAGAAAAGAAAAATGAAGGGGGGGGGGGGCTGGTGCACGCGGGAGGGAGAGAGAGGGGGGGCTTTTTTTTTGTTTTATTAATAATAATAATAATAATAATAATAATAATAATAATAATATAATATTTCAAAAACCTTTTTTTAAAAAGTGTTCGATCTTTGAAATATATGAAGAAAAGTTGTTGAATTCTCTTAAAAATATTATTTTTGAAATATGATTTTTTTTTATAAAACTTCAACAAAATTACGAAGATGTTAATTGATTAAAAAAAGTCAAAATTAGCAAATGAAATATTGTTAACCTTTACTAAATATTTTATGCACTTGTGATAATTGAACCAACATAAGTAAAAAATCAATGAAATTAAAAAGAATGCATGTGTAAATGCATGTAGTAATATACTAGTATATTGCATGAAAGCTTTAAAAGTGGGGCTAATTCTAAAATCCTTAAATGATAAAGGTTCCCAAATTGGTCAAAGTCATACATGACGAATTGACCAAGTTGAGTGAGAATTTTTCGTGTGCCTGCATGGAAGGATAAGCTTCTAGATGGTCAATACTACTCCGTCCTCAATTCTAATGTTATGATGTAAAGCTCGGGTAGGAGGCTCGTGATTGTGTGTGTAATAATAAAATGCACAATAACTACAAATAATAAATTTAGAATAAGATTAAAGAATAAAATAATTCAAGATAAAGGTGAAAATGACCAAACTCTCGAGGTAAAGCCTCATGTCCCCAGTGGAGTCGTCAAGCTGCCGCCATGTGTCTGAGATGACGTTGAGTGGCCGACGTCCTCAAAAGAGTTAGTTTTAAAAGAAAATAGGAGTTGCCACCTGTAACGACCCAACTTTTCAAATCTAAGTCGAAGTCATTATTTTAGCACAAAACAATTTTGTTGACATAAGAT
Source organism: Cucumis hystrix (assembly GCA_025688845.1). NCBI lineage: Eukaryota > Viridiplantae > Streptophyta > Magnoliopsida > Cucurbitales > Cucurbitaceae > Cucumis > Cucumis hystrix. Next base: position 10,035,079 of record CM046892.1, on the reverse strand, counting down.
ATAGTAAACTTTAGTTAAAACAATAAGAAAATCGAAGAAAACTTTATTCGAGCCCTGTTTTAAACAAATAAAATTCTAAAGTACTGTTTACCAAAATAACTATTTGTAAACACAGTTCAATCATAAAAAAAAAATTAAAACCATCAGCGGAAGCAGTTTAAAAGACAGTCCCCTATGGCAATCACGACTCCTTCTTGTCCCTCGTCGGTCTGCCTCTCGAGTTACCTTTGCCTGAAAAATTAAACATAAAAGGGTGAGTATAAATATACCCAGTAAGTGACCCACTACAGGTCCCGTTGGGGAAAAATTAACTGTTAACTTTCTAATGGGGTACCCTGCACAGTCACAGTCTTGTGATCCCAGAGGACACATTATCAGTCTAACGCCCCGAAGGACGCACTTATCAGTCTAGTGTTCTGCAGAAACACCTATCAGTCTAATGCTCCCGAAGGATGCACAATAAGTGGTGATCCCGTAGGACACCTGCAAGGCACACAACCCAATAGAAACTAACAATCTTCCCCTCAGTCCATTCTAAACATTTTATCAGTCAATCATAATACAGTCAAATTATCTCAACACATAATCTCCTCACTTAACACCCTAACAGTCAACTAGTTGCATTTTAGCCCAAGGTTAGTCAGTAACATATCAACACGTCAATTAAACAAACTAAGAAATCATAACATCCCCTCAGTTCACTAGCACACAGCCATACTTGGTATAGTTTACAGCCAGTCCATACGACCAAACAAGTTCACATCCACATATTATATACGTAAACTCTATAATTTTCAGTTATTTCAACATCCATATGTATATATATAGTTCCAGTCAAACACAACATACATACAATCTCAAGTCTACTTCAAATATATTTATCATATCTGACATCCATTCTCAGTTTAGGGGCAACATATAGTCAACATATTCTACTTTATAGGTGAGTCTAGTAGTAGAGAATCCCTTACCTTGAGGTTACCTAAGTTTCTTGATCAATAAAGTCCAACACCAATCCTAAGTTAAATAGGGAAAATTAACTCCTAACGAATTTGTCGTGACTCCAAGAAATGAAACACCGTCCTCAATTGACACCTTCAAAGAACAATGTTAACCAAACGTTTAATTTGATATTTCACCTCAACGAAACTAACACGCAGAAATCATAAATTTCACTAATACAACTTACACTAAAACCCAATACTTGTGGCAAGGCAGAAAATCGCCACTTAGTACAATGAAATTTGACGTGCGTGGAAGACAGAACTGAACGACAAGTGAAAGGAAGTCGAACCCACGGCTGGAAGACAGAAAAACGCACTCACCCGATTCCAATTTGTACGAAGCGACTGCTGCGACACTGACGTAATTGGAAAAGAAGACCCACGGCTGGAAGGGACGATCGACTTCAGATTGTTCGATAGTTGCCGGCGACGAAATCTCAACACGTGAAGCAGAGACACGGCGGCGCAGAACGGCTGGCGAACGAAGCGGCGGCGCAGAATTGCTAGCAGACGAAGGATTGCGATGCAGAACGGCTGCGAACTTGATGGTCGGCATTCGACTTCTACAATCTAAGTGACGTGGAGCTCCGAGCGGCGTGGCCAAGTGAAGAAAGGGAGGTGATGGTCGGCTAGGGCACGAGAATAGGGGAAGAAGAAAAGAAAAGATGGGGGGGGGGGGGGGGGGGGTACCGCGCGCGAAGAAGAAGAAAGGAAAATTTTAATTTCCTCTTTTTTTTCTTTTTTTTTTTAAGAAAAAAAATACTTAATAACAAAAAAAAAAAATAATAATAATATATTATTATTATTACTTTTCCAACTCCTTTTTCCTCCATCGCTTCTTTTCTTTCTCACCAAATACATTTATTCTTCCACTAATTGCAATAACATAACACCCAAAAGTTAATAAAAATAAAACTTCCAAAAACAAGACAAATTTGATTTAAATAATAAAAATACTTTAGGATTTGGGGTGTTACACCACCAATCTTTTTTATGGTGTGATTGGACACTGAAATAAAGTAAATAATTTTTAAAAAATGGTCTGCAAAATATAGAGTTAAGTTCAGGAGCATTTGTGTATGGGGAACGTATTAGCACCCCACAACACCCATTTAGAAAAACGGTGGCCAAATTTCAAATCTTGAATTGAAAATATTTTCTAAATTTATTTTAAAACTAATGTCTTATTTTAACCTCATTATTCCAATATTTGAAACAATGTTCTCATAAAATAAGTGAAATAATATTTCATTAATTAGACTCTATATTGAGGAAAATTTCTCACCTTTAGAAAATGAGAAATTATTACAATTTCTCAAAATCTATCCTAGGCTAGTCTTCGAATAAATATATTTTTTTAAAATATTGATTCAATTCATTTTTTCTTGAGATCAAATCTCGGACTCCCAAAGATATTGATCCCTCACCTCAAGAATTCTAGGAAATCGGACTCCCAAATTTCCTAGATGGACATAGGATTTTATTTAAAGAAAACGGTTAAGTTATTAGAAAAGATTAATTTAGGAAACCTTATGAAATCATAGATAAAATTTTGAAGTTTTGAAAAGCATAAAAAATTTATAACATTATAGACAAATTTGCTAAATGATTAAAAAAATGTTTTTATTTTAAAATATAAAGAATTTTAAATTGGAAGGATTTTAAAACATTGAAATATTTTAAATACAAAAAGTTACATTTAAGTACATATAATAATAACTATTATGATAGTAATGTGAATAAGTAAAAAAAAAACAATAAAAGAAATAAGAAAAGAAAAAAAAAAGAAAAAAAAGAAAAAAAAAAGAAAAAAAAGAAGGAATGAATAAAAAAAGAAAAAAAGAAAGAAAAGAAAATAAAGGGATGGCGGCAATTGCATCCACCCATAAGAGAAATTAAGCAACAATAATAATAACAATAATAAGTAAAAAAAGAAAAATACAGTAATAGTAATAAAATAATAATAATAAATAAATGAACAAAACAAAACAGTAATAGAATAGTAATAAAATAATAATATTAATAAGTTGAAAAGATAACAGTAATAATAATAGTAATAACGATAATAATGATAAAGTTTTCTCTATTCCCCGTTCTTTCTTCTTATATTTTAGAGAAAAGAAAATAAAGTTCAAGAAAATAAGAGTTCTAGAGTTGGGATTAAAAGAAATAATGATAATAATGACAAATAAAAACATTTTGCTTACTGTCTCTTTTTTTTTTTTTCTAAAGAATTTTCTTCTCTAACAAACTTTCTCCAAAAGAATATTTTTCTCTTAGAAATTTTCTCCCCAAAGAATTCTTTTTTCTTTTTTTAAGAAACTCTCTCCCTTTTCAAATGACAAAGGTCCCTATTTATAGATTCTAAGTGTATTACAAATTAGAAAAAATTAATAAAAATCAAATCAAATTTTGATATGATGTGAATAAAATAAATTTTCATTTTTCTAAAATAAATAAAGTGCCACAATTCAGCCGAAGCCCATCTGGCTCAGATTGAAAACCGACTCAAAAATTGGTCTATAATAATCGATCCAAGCCAGGTATACAAGATCAATACCTTCAACTTCTCTCAGCCAACGGTGGTCCCCTCAACATCCAGTTCAAATTATCGAAAGTACACATTTGCAAAGGAAATGTGTGCTTCGTCAACAAGGAAGATCTCCTCGGAGAGTCCAAAGTACATCCACCTCTCTCCTCATGCTTTCTAAACTTCTCTCCAAGCTCTGAGGAAATACTTGATTACAGACTTCTTGGACAGAAGGTCCATCGAACTCTGTTTCAATGGTTAAATCCATAAATGAGATATTTTGCGAATTTGTGAAAAATAAATTAATAAATCAAATGAATAATAAAAAAATTTGTTTAAAATTGATTCTTTTTTTCTAAAATGATATAAGTAAGTCAAAAGTGATATTAGAAGATTTTATTTAAAACAAATTCATTTCTTATTTTCTAAAATAGTACAAATAAGATAAATGTGATATTAAAAGATTTTTTTTAAAAATAAATTGATCTATATTTATTTCTTAAAAGGATGAAAATGAGATATTATAAAATATTATATTATTACTGACTTTTTACCTATATAAAAACAAACAAATAGATTTAGCAATTATTACTAATATTATTATTTAAAAAAAAAATATATGTGTAGGATAAAAATAGATAGCTACAAAAGAGTATATTTCATTTCATGTTACAATTATTTTCTTAGAAACAGAAATTGTCTTGACAATTATTTTAAAAGCTAACACAATTTCAAATGAAACAAATGGATTTTTTTTTGTTTTACAAAAATAGAATTATATTAGAGATATATATTAACTAACTTAATATTCTATTTTTATGAAAATGCTTCACGAACGAAAATGTAGAAAATTTAATTCATTTTATTTTTTAATTCTTGGGTGGGGGTTATTTAAATTAGTAAGTGGCACTACTAAGTCAATTTAAGCTTAGTTAGTTGTCTAGAGAGTTTAATCTATGTACGCAACAAACAAAATGGATAGAAAGATAATAAAAGTTCATTTATATACATAGGCTTTTAATTTTATGTAAATTAGGGTTTAGGGTTTAGGGTTTAGGGTTTAGGGTTTAGGGAATTCAATTTCAACTTTGATTAATTCAAAAAGTCACACATATATATATACTTTCCAATTATAAATTCATATTTCAAAGTTCAAATTTAAATCACGTGGGATGTCGGATTACAAAGAAAATTAACAAAATTTGTTGACCGATGTTCATATAAAAAACAACTTCTTCAAAGATTGCAACAAAGTTGTTTTGGTAGTAATTGATTATGCACGCATTATCAAATACCCTTTTTCATTTCACCTTTAATTTAATTATCATTTTGGTATCTCTTAAAGGGAAAGACTTTGATTTTGCGAGTCTGTGAAATTTTATGTTTTAGATTAAAATTTTGGTTTGTTTAGAAACTTGACTTGCTAAAAATTTGAAAAGTATGAGACAAATGAGAGTATCTATGTGAAAATAAATGAGGATATCTATGGACCTGTTTGGTAACCTATTTATTTTATATTTTTTTTATTTTTGAAAATTAAGAAAAATAAATATGTTTGATAATTAGTTACTGTTTTTTTTTTAAACAACAATTTTTTTTGAAATTAGGAACGAAAATTGAAAATGATAAAAAGAAACTAAAAAAAAATTACATTTTGCTTTCCAAAAATAGAAAACAAAATCAATTATCAAACATATATGATTTTTGTTCTTAATATACAAAATAAAAAAACAGTTTAAAAAATAGAAAAAGTTTGGAATGGTTACTGAGATTGCATATAAATATTCTTAAATTATTAAAGTGATTATCTTATTTGGCAAGCTAGTCATTTAAATATAGAAGTCACTTTCATCATTCAATTGGAGAGTTAACGGAATCTTAATAGCATAGACCAAAATATGCTCTTTCTAAAAGTTTAGGGACCGAACATGACGTTTTTAAAAGTTTAGGGACCAAAATAGAATAAGATACAAAGTTCAGGAATCAAAATAGAATTTAAACATACATTAGAATTAGTAAATTTATGTTTGGGGTATATAGTTGTAATTAGATGTAATATCTTAATAATTGTGAAAAATAGATTAGAAAGAAAAGATGAAATTACTCCATGAATATGAAAAGTAAAAGTAAAAATAGATAAGAATATAACATTTTTCGAAAAATGTAAAAATAAATTGTTTATACCGATTTAAAAAGTTAAGAGAAAACACTACTTAATTTCTATCCAAATATTCCTACATGTGGAGAAGCAGAGACATCATCATCTTGATTGCCAAATTCAAATTAGTAGACAAATAAAACACTTCATTGAAATGGACACAATGATGATTCTTCAACTCTTTTAAGGCAATTTTAATTTGTTCATTTAGGTTAGTTAATGAAATTGGAACCTAATTGCCACCAAGTGATAATCCATTATAAACTCCCCATTGACCATCATTATTATATGTTTGATTTCATCATATATAGTGCTAACTTTTTCATTTATTCCAATCTCAATTGTATTTATCTCTTTAGGATAGTGTGTAATTAAACAACAATAAATTTTGCATATCACAAGTGATATCCAATATGTGTTAGAAAAATGTATTTTTCTAAAGTTGAAAGATTCAATTACTTATTAATTTTACTTTTATTTCTTTTTTAAAATCTCCTATTTTATGCAAATTTTCAACTTTTTCAAATAAGTTTCAATCTTTTATTTATTAATTTTAGATCCATATAGTTCATAAATACTTTTATTTTATCTAATCTAATTGTATGATATATTGGAAATGTTGAATTTCGTCTGTCATGTACACTACTTTTTATATTGATCAATTGTTATTATAGGAAAATGTTGACTTGTCATTAAAGAGTAGTGTAACATTTGAAAACTTAAAAACCAAAGGAAAATTAGATTTAAAATTTAGAGATCGTTATATTTTTTTGTTATTTTTTCTCTTGAGATTAAAGAAGAAATATTTGTTTCTTTTCCTAAATCACTTGACTTGTCATTAAATTTAAATTAATATAGACTAGTATTTATATTTGTTTAAAAATATTTTATGTCTTTGATCCATAAATCCATAAAATTGAATTTTGATATTTTGTTAGTTAAATTGATGTATATCATGAAACAGATATAAATAGATAGTAATCTATTATGATTTATTACATATAAATGAATTGTTATAAGTGTAGGTATATTTATTAAAGTTATGGTACAATAATTATCTTTATATAATATCTATCTCAATAATGGGTATAATGATCATGGTTGTTTTTCTGTTCACTAATTCTCCAAGAGACACTTATCTTTATTTGATTGGATAGGATTTGATTGAATTGTATGAACCTACATTTGGTGGGATTTTTGCTAATTAGTGTCTATAGTTTGCCATAGCCACCACCTATTCCAAACTGGATTTTATTGCTCATTCTGTACTCACCATTTTCATATCAAGATTCATACACTTTTCCCTTTAGTTTCCAACCATCCAAAGTGTATTATGTTATCCATCATTATATAGCACTTAGAAATCAAAATTTTCTAAACCATTGATGTCATCATAGATATTTAAAAACAGTTGACTTCAAGAAAACGAGTGCATGTCAATTACTACAATTGAATTATAGATTCATGTTGGACATTATTACATAGTTTGTGAATCTGTAATCACCGATTATTTTTCGGTAGAATGAAAACTATAAATCATCTCAGTTATGTAAATTATTAGCATAGATGTCTTCATCAATTTACCATTTATATGTTTTTGAATATTTAATTTTGCTTTTAAACCAACTCCACCACATAACTTTTAGGGTTTTTTTTAATAAAAATATATAACAAATTGATAAAATATTTAATTGTATAGAACAATTCCGAAAATGAAAAAGGCCCATAGGCCCACAATGAAAAATATGAAAAATCCCCCAATCAACAAGCAATTAATTAGCTACACACACATAAATGAGTAATCTTCTTCTAATTAAACAATCGTGTACTATAGTCTAAACGATGGTCTGCTATTGTTTAGGTCATGATACATGATTGTGTAGTTCTTTTTTAACGATGGAGAAACAGACTTCAAATTTAAAGGATCGTATTGACCATGACAAACTATCATGTTGATCATGAAAACTGATCGTGTTGATTATGGTAAGTGATAGTGTAATCCAATGTAAATATAGTTAAAATTTTCAAAATAAACGATCATGTTAACTATTGTAAGCGATCGTTTAGAACAGGCTAACACGATCATGTAGTTCGTTTCAAACGATGAAAAGACTTCAAATATAAACGATCGTGTTGATAGTGGTAAACGATTGTTTAGATTCATGTTAAAATGATATTTAAAAGATCTTGATATTATCGAATATAAGAAAAATGAAGTAGGAGATTTAAATAGAAGAGTTAATTGTTTAAAAATAGAATAAATAAAATTTGGAAGAGGAGATGAAGAAATCTAGAAGAGAGGATGAATAAAAATCACAAAGAAGAAGAAGAAAGATAAGTAGAGAATCGTTTACAATATTCAAGAGCAAATATGAAAATTTTGAAAATATATTTTACGGATTTTATGACCTTTTATTTTCTTTATTACACAGATCATAAATATTTTTTAGTTTTGTTACATTTATATTAATTATTCTAATTTAATATTTTTTAGTTTTGTTACATTTATATTAATTATTCTAATTTTTAAATAATATCAATTCAAGGCATTAAAACTTACAAAGTTATATGTTTAAGAAGGTGACTAAACATAGTTAAATTGGTTAAAAGACATATAGGTTTGACGGTTAAAGATTGGAAACTTTCACCATAGGTTGTATTGTGAAAAAAAGACTCTTCATTTTTTTAAGGGACATGCATGGACCATAGACAAAATATTTTCAAACTTGTAATTTTGACACTACAATTATCTATTAAGTAGACCAATCATCAACTTGAATAATGATAATTTATGGTTGGTAGGACATCAAAAACACTAGTTGTTAAGTATTTGTATTATCAATAGTTGTAATAATATTCCAGTAGAGGACTGATTCACGAATGAACCAAGATAACATTCAAATAAAAGAAACTGTGATGATATATGAATATGGTTGAAAATACTTAAAAGAAATAAAAATTAGGACCTATACAAAAAAAAGATGCATCTTTCTTTTGAATAACTCGTTATATAAAAACTCTAAAGTTAAGTATGCTCACTTAAGTTAATACAATGATCACATATTGTTTTGCTTAATGAGAATTTTCATATAGAAATCATATGAGTAAGCATAAAATATGGTCAAAGAACTTGTAACCGTTGTTTTATATTGAGGAGAGTCCCCACTCTTAGCAACAGTTCAAACTAAGTAATAATGACATTGGTATGATCTTTTGATCAAAGATCTCATATACTAAAAACATTAAAAAAAAAATGTCAATTTTTATAAGATATATAGTCTATTTTACTCGTGGTTAATTTATTTTAGGATGAAGTAAAATATGATGTCTTTGAAATGTCAATGCAATAAAGTATTCAAATGCCATATCTCGATTCTGAATTTGTGAGGCATTATAAGAATAATTTAATAAACATTCCATTTTACAAATCATTCAATTCTAATTTATAAAAGAAAAATTCAAAGTTACTAAACAAAAAAAGAAGGAAAGAAAGAAAGAAAGAAAAGAATTGGAATGATGTTGAAGCTAATGAATGACCATTGGGACATAATATATATTTAAATAAAAATGGTACGAAATTTCAAACAAACAAAACGACCCCATGAATCATGATGTAACTGAAAAGCAATATTATATGTTTGGGTCATTGTCCACCAAAGGCCAAATTATATTTTACTATTATTTATTTTTTAATCAAAAGGACAAAATAATTACCTCATTATTTTGTTTTTGACAATTAAATTTCAATAAAAACACGTGTTCAATTACTTTTTTTTAATATATTTCTATGACAATTATTAATATTTTTTAAAAAATTTAGGTGTTGTAATGTCTTGACTTTTGTGACTAAGATGACTGGCACAATTATATTTGGACACCACTTAAATTATTAAATTTGAATTTAATTTTGCTTAATTTTTATAAATATAAAAAAATGGTCAACAAATTTAAGATAGTATAAGAAAATGAAAAAGCTCATTAGACTGATCATTTTTTAAAATATTTTAGATTTACCATTTCTTTTCATCATTTTTTTTCCCTTTCCTTTTCTACGATTTTTTTTTATTCATCATCTTTCTTCTTTTCTACTGTCATTTTTCTTTTATTTTTTTTTTCAAATTCTTATTGGTTCGAGATAGTGTACCAACTATAAAAGATCTATTTTTTTTTCAAACGTTCAAGATCGTCCAAATATAAAGGATCTTGAAAAAAAAAACTTGGTTAGTCAAATCTAAACAATCGTGTACCAAATAATATTTAAAAAAATCGTTTAGATTTGGATAGCCAAATTTAAATAATAAAATCTAAACGATTGTGTACCAAATATATACGATGATGTACCAAATCTAAACGATCGTGTACCAAAAGTAGTCAAATCTAAATGATCGTACAAAAAAGTCATAAAAAAAAAATCGTTAACCAAATCTAAACGATCATGTATGAAAGAATAGTCACATCTAAACGATTATTTTCCAAATATATTATAAATTAATAATACGGTATTTTTGGTATTTTTTATGGTAGGTTTTAACTTTTTTTTTTTCGTTTTTTAAATTGTTCTGTTATATTTTTTAAAAGATTCTTTTATTTTTTTCCTTTAAAAATGTTATTTTAACCTTTTTAAAATAATAATTTGGTATATTTTCAAACTTCAATTTTAGGTCAAATTTTTATACGCCCAATTTTAATCTTTATAATTTTAATAAATCTTGAATTTAGATAGTAAATGATAGTTTTTTTTTTTTTTTTTTTCAAATGTAAATTCTAGAAATACACGCTCATGTCAAGTATTGCATTTTATTAAATTTTTAAATTTAGTTCATAATATTAGTTTATTAATTTTTTTTTAACAAACACATTCTCGTTTATTTAATCTTAATAAATAAATAGATTTAGAGTCGTCACCAACCATATTAAGGTGTAATTGGTACAAAAAAAAATGGTCTACGTGAATTCGAGTTTAGGTTCGGGAGTCAGTTGTGTGTAAAAAAGATGTTAACACCCTACAACGTTCATATATAAAAATTGTTACCAAAATTGATCTTTTAAACTAAATAATTATAATGGTTCACAAATTTTTTTTTATTTGACATCTAAGAAAAAAAAGCTAAGTATGAATTACAAATTATGGATGTTTAATAGGAGCCGTTTTTTTTTCTTTCAAAAGATGATTTTTTTAATTCAAATGATGATTTTATTTACCTCAAGAATATTAAAATATCAAAATTTGAAAATTTGATTTTCGTCGTCATAGATGTTAAATAGAACATTTCATGTATCTAAAAAATTAATAAATTCTAAAGAAAACACTACTTAGTCTCATTTTAAAATACATAATTTTTTATAATTTTTTACGACAATTTATTAATTAAATTTTAAAACGAGAAATTTCATGTATTTGTGGAATTTAAATCATAAAATCCATAAATAAATATTATTCATTTTCTGTCTCAAATTTTTATATTCTAAAATTGACAAAAACCAAATGAATTTTTTCATACATTTTGCAATTATGAAAATTGGAAAATAAATAATAATAATAGAAAATAACATGAAATGTGGAATATGAGAAATACAGGTCGAAAAAATATACATAGTAAGAAATAAATAAAAACAAAGAAATAAACACGGGTGTGAAACCAATTAAATCTAATCAATTAATATCAACCCAACCAACTCTACCTTTCACCCAAGTCTAATCAATTAATATACAATAAATTTAATAAAAGTAAACCAAAATTAACAAAAACTAAACTAAACTACAATGTTAATCACATGACCAATTAATATCAAATTCCGTCACTCCCACAACAAAATTGATGAACAGTAAACAACAATTTCAATAATAAACAACAAATTCAATAAAAGCTAAATTAAACCTTAAATCTAATAAATTAGGAACCACACTCAATTGGCCTAAATCTAATAAATTTGAAGCACAGTAAACAGCTGGCCTAAATCTAATAAATGTAAAACCATGTTAAACCCAATTGGCCTAAATCTAATAAATTTAAAAATCCTAGAGTAATTAAATACCCTTAAAAATCGTTTTAGAACACTTCAACTAGAGAAAAGTAGCATACTTTTTGTTCCAATGTCCCAAGAGTTCACATTGTGAGTTCCATGTAAGGCTTTGAGCCGGGCGTAGAGTGGATTCCAATCGAAAAGTGTTTGCATGGAGCTTTGACAAGGTGAATAGGAGAAATATTTCATAGTAAATGGGTGAAGGATATGTGACAACACATCCCACGATCTATTCCATTAGGTCGCACCGTGACACTCCTATAATGCGCCTGCATGTCTAATCAATTCAACTAAATAAAAAAAAACAAATTTGACAAATATATAGTAATCACCAAATTTATTGGAATTAATCACAGTTAACATTCAATTGGGAAATAAATGAAAGGAAATTCATAAAACAAATTTGACAAATACACTGTAATCACCAAATCCATTGGAATTAATCACAGTCAACATTGAATTGGGAAAGAAATGAAAGAAAAAAAAAACGATTGAAGACCAATTTGGGAGAAAAGTTTTATTTCTCTTTTTTTCAATCCTCCCAATTGACGACAAATGGAGCAAATGAGAAGATTGTTTTTATCGTAAAAAATCTCAACATTTACCATAAAGAAAAGAAAATCTAACTTACTTCCTTAAAAGAAAATAGCCTTTTAATTTCTATCTTGGAATATTTTTATAGGGCAATGAATAGGCCGTTTTTTAGAGTGGGGAGAAGGCAGAGATCATTTTGAGAGCGCATTGGAGAAAGTGGGAGATTGATAAAGAAGGGAAAAAAAGGATGGTGGGAGAGAAAAGAAGTGGTTGAGAGAAGGTAGGTAGAGGAAATGTGAGATTAAGTTTTTTTTTTTTTTTTTTTTTAGTTTTTTAAAGTTTAAATTCAAATGTTAAATAAATTCAAATGCAAAAATAAAATAAAAATAAATAAGTAAATAAAATAAATAAATATAAAAATAAAAAATAAAAGACAAAATACAGTATCTACAATTATTATTTTTATTATTTTTATTATATGTGTTGATGCCAAATTTTAATTATGGGTATGCATACTTGACCTTCCTTTTGTTTGTACAGAAGAAGAACATGGTCTACCAAAAAAAGAAAACATGCTTTATGTGGTGATTGTCACACACACTCTTATGTCTAAGTCAAAGAGTGAAAGATTGTAGAAGTTAGAGAGAGTTTATGAGTAAAACTCACGTTGAAATGAAGAAGAAAGGTCGAGGTCGACTAGACCAAAGTTGAAGCGAAAAGATAAGGCAAGTTGACTAATGCTACACTGCATACACAACCAAGTTATAGTATTAAAGCAGTTTATAAAGAGGCCGTACTCACAGATTAAAAAAACAATTGTGTTGTGCTATTTTTGTATCGTACTTGATTTTACTATTTCTCTATGTGCATAAAAGATATATTAATAGAAATTCAATGGAAGGTTTGACATACAACATTGAAAAGCATGAAGGTTTATAATAAAACAATTATTGAACATAATCTAAAAATTATTGAAGGCCAATCGATAAGAATAAAGCATGACAACATTAAAAAGCATAAAGTTCTATAATGTCCATGAATAACATTAACAAAAATCCATAAGTAATTAAACCAAAACCCTAAAACTAATGAGTCTAGCTCTCATGGCTTTCAAAGATATATTCTCCTACAAATTTGAAATAAAAAAGTTAAAAAGAGAACCTGAGATTACACTCTTGTATGTTCCTTCTTTTATGGGACACATCACTCTTCACTTGAACAACATTTCAAGATCTCGAATGGCCGTCAAAGTATTACTCACACTCTCTAACTTTTTAGGGCAATAACGCATAATCTTTTTGTTTGAATTTTAGAGTAAAACTGTGTACCTTGAGTGTTGAAGAACATCCAAATAAATAGGAGAAGAAAACTTGGCCAAGAAGAAATTTTCAAAACTACACAAAATTTCAAAATAGGAAAGTAAATGTCACGGCACCCTATTGGAATGTAGTGTGCTCTAAAACTCCGCCACAACACAATGACGATCGAAGGTAGCACAACTGCGCTATAAGTACGTTGTAGTTCTGCTTTTGCAAATGTTGATTTTTGTAACTCTTTAAGTCTAGGGCACGCATAGCACCGGACCAGCTCAGCTGTAATGCTCTATTTCAAGGGTTTCTTGAGTTTTCTCTAATTTTCTGAATATTCTTAACTCGATTTGGCTTAGTTTAATCCTTTTTGCTTCTAACACTCAATATCATCATTAAAATTCAAATATATAAATATACTAGCAAACACATTAAATTGAACTTAAGAAAAAACTCTAAATATAAGGTTAAAATACACACAATGTAGGTGTGTATTAGCGACCAATGTCGTAGAGGGCCAAGTTAGAGAAAAAAGTAGAGGTCAAAGTGTCCAAGGTCGAGGTCGAGGAGACTGAGTTGAAACAAAGAGCCAAGGTGAACAAGACTTAAACTTAAAATTTTTAATTGAACAAGAATTTATTATAAAAATTTCACAATGATTGATCGAGACCGACCTTCCATCTATAAAGGTAAATATTTTCACCACTCTTATTCTTTAAGTATACCATGCGCACTATGGAAACTTGCTGAGGCCGAGGCCGACACTATGTATATAAAAGCTTGACATCTCTGCCAGTCTTACCCTACTAGAAGGTTGTGTGAACTTGGTTAAGCGAATTTTGTTGCTCAAATCTAGACCAAATATTGATCAAATCAATTTGTAAGAACTAATCTTAGTGGTAAGAACTGGTTCGAACAAAAGGTGCATGAATAATTTCTCTAGAAAATAACTTTCAGGTCTTGGTAATCGATGAGGGAGGGGGTTTGTTGATGAATTGTTACACGTAAATGAAATTGCATAGAAAAATAGAAATTAAAAATGTAATTCAATTACTAAAAGGCCTAGCTTAGGTTGTAATTTTAGAGTTTTCGCATTCAAGACATTTTATCATTGAATTATCATTACATAAAACTATCAATTATTTTATACCTAACCAATTTAATTAGAAAAGCTAACTAAATTGTCCTAAACACCAAATTAGTTTAACCTAAAAGGATGAAAAACACATGCAAATCTAAATTAACCTAATTGTAATAAGATCTGAGGAATGTTAGGGTGAATAATTAACTTCAATGCGTCTCGAGCTAACTATCAGAACGACTCAATTTTAAGTTGATTAGATCAATACTCATCTCATTTGATAAGCAAGCTAACCTAACCCATTAATTCTTGATTGAAGTACAACCTAATAAAATAAATCATACATCAATCAAAAAGAAGAAATCACATAGCCCACAATGTAAATATTTTCATTATAAACATAATTGAGACAGACAAATCAATAGTTTAGTTCAAAACTTCACAAATGCATGAATTAGTGGAAAACTCTTAGAAACCCAAATACAGGCCAATTAGTGTGGACGAAGTTTGGAACAAAAACAGAACAAAAGAAATGAGAAAATTAGATAGAAAACTTGCTTTTTGGCCGGCTCGAATTGATGATCCCTTGACCTAGGCAATAGAGACTAGTGTAAATATATTGCGACTGCAATGTAGCATTGATGGGGAGCGCACACAATTTGCCTTTGAAGCATCACGACGCTGTAAGGCCGCACCATATCTTTGTGCTTTCTTAAAAAAGTTGAGTAGCCTTACAGTACAGTAAAGCGTCGTGATGTTGCAAGATGTTGAGTTTAGGTTCTAAAACTTGTGATTTATAACTGTTAAACTATTCTATTGTACAATAAAGTTATTAGTGAGATATTGTTCAATAAAATATTATTAAATAAGTGATATGCTCACTATAAACTCTGAATTCAATAAATTAAGATTTAACGACTGTAGTATGAATACTCAAACTTTATATAATGACATAAAAGTGAATCAAGCCTGAGTAAATAGAAATAGTCTATAGTATAGGAATAGGGTTGGAGCACCTTATTTTGAGGACGCTATGAATGCGACTCATTTTGTATTTAGTAGAAATGATATGATACCAAATCGTTCATATAGAGACATATGAGTGAGATTGTGTTATACAATGAGATTGTATAAGACCAAACAATGAAATGGTCACTTTTACTTTGTAACATAGTTTACTGTATAAAACTAACTATTTTGATTTTGATGACTTAGGTAACTCGATCTTAATTCTAAGTTAACTATGAATTTCTATTTATTCAGAACTATCTTTAGATCTACATAAGTGAAGGCAATTTAGCAACAATAGACCTTTCATTTTAGGGATAAGACCGGGTAGATAGTTGGGGACATAGGTGAAGGACAGAATTCACTCATACCTGCATTTCTGGAGATAGTAAGGAGGTTGTTCTCTTAAGTGCCGACTTTGGGACTTGAACAAGGGGTCACACCCTCCCACTGACGGAAAAGGGATAATGTTTAATGGTTAGATCATAAACCAATTGTTCATTAGAGAATCAATGGGACTTAAGGAACAATATGTACTTTTAGGGATAAAACGAAATTTTGATCTAACCGAAATTATGAACAATCTGTGAAGAGTCGATTTACTAATTATGGTTATATCAAGTGAACACAGATATGTCTACAGTGAGGAGAGTGTAATTATATGTTAGAGCAGACAGTTGAAGGTAAGTTTGACCTTGAAATGGTGGATTTATCCTAACTGTAGTGGGATTACCCAAATTGTAGTGTTTCTATGTGTAAGCTATTCGTTTGACGGTGTGTAATCTCCAAGTTTAAACTTCACAAATTCCCACTAATATTATGTTCTTGATTAATTGGATTGTTGATTGATGATCTTGAGTGGCTTTAGCTACAAAAGCTAAAACCTAATTGGATTAGTGATTACTATCTTGAGTAGATTCAACCAATCCTAGCATGTTCAAACTCTTTGAATTTCACTTCATCTCTAAAATTGATCACTCAAGGAGTCCCTCAATTCCATTCTAAGGTTGGAGGAGAGTCGAAAAGACTCTCTTGGTGGTCCACGTAGTGTTAGTAATTAGAATTGGAGAGAAATCAAACTGAAATTTGAGCTACAATAGGTATGTATATAAAACTCTGTTTTTTGAAGTTTTTCCAAAAGATGTTTAATTCTTAAAATTGAACCAATTATTTCCGTTGTACATCAGTTTATTCTTTCACAAGGTTGAGACCAAAAAGAGCAAATCATCGTAAGATTAACTCTGATTGATGCCATTGGGCTTCATTTTCACTTATTTTAGCTATAGTTTGTCATCAACACTTGATTCTACCCTTGATTTGCTCAAAACCTACAAAATAGTCAAATAAAAATATACAGTCAATAACAATCACTAGTTAAATGGAATTGGATAGTACATTTTCGGTTCTATCAAACACATCCATCTTAATTATTGATCGTTCCAAGCACGATATAATAAAACACAGTCTTACACAATAGATAGGCTCACCCAAATTTTGTGATTCCTAAACTTGCATTTATTTTACTGATGTGTTTGACTTGCACACTGAACTGCAGAGACTCTTATCACACATTTTTCCCAACATCTTAATTGATCACGAAAGAGGTAGCCTTCTCTACCCTAGTCATGCATATCATTACAAGTTTATATATTGCGTCTTTCTCATGATATTCTTTTAAGCACAACAACCAGTCAATTTATTATTAACAAGCATATAAATCATTTCATTTCTTCATTACAATCTATCATGCAAAACACTATGGATTAGTAGGGCCTATTGGAGTGACAACAAAAATATGAGCTAAGTAAAACAATTCTAAGCATATGAAGTAAACTTAATATTTACGAATGAAAAACTTAAGCATGCATGAAAAAGAAGAATATTTTTTTAAAAAAGGATGGAAATCATGATTATTTGTTTCAACCATTATATCAAGAAAGTTACATAACTAAGAGTGTGCCACACACCAGTAATCATAACAAACCACAAAGACACAAGCAAGCAAAAATCAAGCACAAAAACACAATAGTCCAAGCTCAGATGCTCAGTTGCTCCAAGTAGAACACAAACATACTATATCCCCAACTTAATTTCTAACATTCTCCCAAACGTGATAAGAATAAGAAAAATGAGGGGCAAATTAAAAGAGAAATTGTGAGGCCCTGGTTAAGAGAAAGGAAGTCTTGTTGAAGAGGATCGTTGCTGAGAAACTTATTTCAGATTAGTATAAATTTATGAGGCATCCCATGAGAAAAGGATGCAAGAAGAGAAAAGGCGACGTGAAGAAAAAATGCTTAAGTCTAAGTTATATCGCTTGAAGGTAAATGACGGGAGAAGAACACTGGCGAGAAGGAAGCATGCGTTGAAATCCAAAGAGTTAGGCGTTCAGCACGACACTGCGAGAAGAAGTAAGGCGAGAAAGTAGATGTCTTGTCAAGGTGACTTGACAACTTGCTGTGGGAAAGGAAACAATGGTGACTTTTCGGGAAGAGAAAAGGACAATCAGGCGATTTAAGAGTTTGACTTTCCAAGGAGATAAGGGATGTGTCTCAAGAAAAAGTCAAATCACCGCTAAGGGTTAGATTATGTGTCGAGTTCAGGTTTGTGGCATAGCACATGTTAGTGAGGTGACACATGTAAAATATGGAAGTGACCCTTGAAGATGAAAGACCTCTATAAATAGGGTCGAAAGCCAAAAGAAAATAAAAGTTTTGTAAAAAAAGTGATAGATTTTTTTATGAAAGTGAGGAGAAAGTTTTGAATGTTGAATGAACCATTCCTTCAATCGTTAGACGAGAGGAGAAAGCCGAAAGCTGAAAAGGAAGAGGTTGAGGCTAAGTATCTATTGTGAGTGACAATGAATTATACATTTTGTTTGTGATTAATACACTCTTTTACAAGTATTGTTTGAAAGTGATAAATGTGATTTATAAACATTTATGAAGATTGATTACTCTTTTGTGAATGATTAAATACATTTTATATATTTTATTGTTGTAAGTAATAAGATTTGTGTTTATAAATAATTGTGAATGATTAAACAGTTTCTATATTTGAATGCAGGTTATGAATGCTTTTCAGTGAGCGATTAAATGTTTTCTTTGAACAGATATGAGTATTCTTTCAAAGGAGATAGAACGAGATGTTTAATAAATGTGAACTTTTGAGTATTCTTTCCTCTGTGATTGTGTTTAGGAGATGTCTTACTAATATGTGCTAATTTATGCTAAGAGTAAGCGATGAGCTTATTGCTCCCTCATTGAATTCACGTGGTTGTGTGTTGTGATGTATTCTTAAGACTAGACGTTGGTGAAAATCCTAGATAACTCATGTTATACTGGTGAGTGTGAATCCTAGGTCTAGGTGAGGAGAGAAACCTAGGTCTTAGAGTTGAGCTTGTTGTGAGATGAACCCACCGTATGGTGTTGTGGCGCTCGTTGTGCAAGGTCTAAGCCTGTTGATGATGAGACGCTGGTTGAGTGTGACTTCCAGGTCTGATAATGATTGAATGTGGCGGGACATTGGTGAAGATCCCAAGTAACTTGCATTATATTGGTGAGTGTGAATCCCAGGTCTAGGCTAGGGGAGAATCCTAGGTCTCAAAGTTGAACTTTTGCGAAATGATCCCCAACGTATGGTGTTGTTGCACTTGTTGTGCATCATTTGTTGTGGTTAATGCGACGTACGTTATTTGTTGTGGTTAATGCGATGTGCGTTATTTGTTGTTGTTTTATGCAACGTCTTTATCTGAAGCGGTTGACCTTATTACTGTGGATTCTACGAGTTTTCTCCAAAAAAAATTTCTCAAAACCTGTCGAACTAAGTGCAACACCCCAAAATTTTAAGATATTTAATCTTAATCAAATTGTGTTATTTATTAAAGTTTTTAAAATTTGGGTGTTAATGTACTTTAGCTTTATGTGAAAGATAAATGGGTTTGTTGGAAAAGAAAAGAAGTAAGGATTTAATTAAATAAAATAATAATAATAATAGTTATTATAATTTATTATTATTACTATTATTAAATTTATTTTCTTAATTTTTTTTAAAAAAAAAGAAATCCCCTTCTCCTCGCGTTCAACCCTCCCCTCCACCCTCTGCCCTTATTCTTCTTCTTCTTCTCTGTAAAACCTCAACCGTCGCCCTCCTTCAACCCTTCGTCCGACCAAATCCTCTCCCCGGTTCTTCAACTGACTTGCAGACGCCGATGCCTAGTCCTCCATGTCCCGAATCGCCGTCATTCCACCGAGGTTGGAGTCGAAGCGCCGTCCGTCCGCATCTCCATTCCGCGTTGACGTGTTCGCTGTCACTGTGATCCATCTTCGTTCGTGAGTCGCAGCCGTTGTGTCCTTCATTCTATCAACCGTGGAATAGTCGCCATCGCCTCCCTGTCACGAACCCAAGGCCAACCGGGCCAAGGGCAATAGATCCAAGCTGCATGCGATCTTCTTTCTTCAAATCACAGATTTCAGACCGACTCACGCTCAGATCTGCTGCTCCTTCTCCTTCGTGTTACTCTAGCACGTCGTTGCCGCTTCTACCTTGCCATGAACCATTGGGTTCATGCTTGAGTAAGAACAAATTTTGAGTTTTTGGTTGGTTTCATGGCTATTGATAAATACCACTATTGGATCTAATTATGTGGAGAAATACTTGATTCTTGAAGGTACTAATTAAAGTCAGCGAGCGAATCCTTGAATTTCCATTAAGTTTGGATTGGAGTTCAATCCTCCATCTGGTTCGGTAAGTTGTCAAATTCCCATTTAGGGTGAATTGGATGGAAGAAGTTATATGGAAGATTGCTTGACTTTCTGTTTGCTTATGTTTAGGTTGCTTTGTTGAATTTTTACTCGATCAAGAAGCTTAGATAACTTTAAGGTAAGGGTTCCTACTACTGGACTCAATGATGAAGTTGAGATGTATTGAATGTATGGATTCTGCTAAACTGTGATAGACTGACTGATAAACAAATTTATAACTGATGACTATTTGACTATATAAATTTTATGGAACTGAGATGGGTTGACTGATATGAGAATTTAGTTGTGATGACTGAACTGAGGACAATGAATTGAGTAAATTGTGGGTTGTTGACTATCATATTAAGGCATAGGTAACATATAGTAGGTTGAGTTGGCGATCTAGATTGAATTGATTGACTTGAGGTGGGTGATGCTTAGTTATAAGTTGAATTGTTTGAGGGACCGTTCAAATGATGTTTGATTATGTACTGGTTTGGGTAAATTGACTGTATATGCGTTGAACTGAAAAAAATGACATGATGGTAGATTATATTGTAAATTGAGTTGACTGTTTTAAATGTTAGCATGGACTGAGGGAAAATTGTTAGCTTTATCTATAGGGTAGTGTACCTTGCAGGTGTCGCACAGTATCACCACCTGTTGTGCATCCTTTGGAGCTTTAGACTGATAGGTGCATCCTTTCGGGAGCACAAGACTAATAGGTGCATCCTTCGGAAGCACTAGACTGATATGTGCGTCCTTTGGGAGCATTAGACTAATTATGTGCATCGTACGGGATCACATGACTGTTATGATGCAGGGTACCTCCCAATAGAAAGTTAATAATTTTACCCCTAGTGTTTCTCTTACTGGGTATGTTTGTACTCACCCTTTTATGTTTAATTTTTTAGGCAAAGGGTAATATATGAGGCAGACCGATGGGGGACAAGAAGGAGACGTGATTGCCATAGGGGGATTTTCTTCAAATAGCTTCCGCTTACAGTTTCTTTTTATTATTTTGTTTTACTTTAGTATTTGTGACTGAAATGAGTTTCATATTTAGAATGACTGGTTAATTCTTGATTTTCTAAACGATACTTTCTAACCTTTAATTTGGTTTGAAATAGGGTCTGAACAAAGACTTTTCGATGCTTATTGATTTTAACAGATTTTATAAACTCTTATGTTTAAAAGAAGTTACTTTATATTAAAGTAATGACCTCAATTTAGATAGAAAAATTGGGTCGTTACAGTTCATGTAACGTCCGAGATTAGGAGGGAGACATGAATGAACTGGTATCACATCTGAATGAGAGGGATCTTGAGGACATGAAAGTCATGTTAGGAAAGACTTAAAAGAATTAAAAGTTAATACCTATACCAACAAAGTGCACCTTCCTTTTCGGTGGCTCGATCATAGAAACTTCAACGTTAAGTGTGTTTAGCTTGGAGCAATTCTATGATGGGTGACCTCCTGGGAATTTTTCTAGGATGGATATGATTGAGGACAAAACATGTTGAAAGGACTCGTGTTGGTTTGTGGGGAGAACTTTCATTCTAATAAGCCTTTAAGAATAGTAAGGATGATGCTGCTAGGTTGCAGGGGATGCAGGGGAATGTCAGAGATCCGAATTTCAAATTCCGGTCCAAATTCTGGGCCTGGGGCGTTACACTGCGTTTGTTTAACTTAGGTTTTAAGTTTTTCCCTTCCCAAGTTGTTACGCGTTAAGGTCGTGCGAAGGTTGGTTCTAAGGTGTTGTAACCTAGTTAAGGAGAAAATATACAGTTACTCTATAGTCTTACATGGCGTGCTAGCCACAACTCATTATATGCTAAGGAGCTTGTTGGTAAGCGAATGACTCCTTAATGTGGATGCCCAACTCAAAAGGAAGGTGAGTGCAATACCTAGGTTGATGAGGCCTAACCCGATGAGCCAGAGAACCAAAGAGTCGAGTCTGGGGAAAGCTAGCCCTAAACGTGATCTGGTAAGAGAGATAGTTAGCGACCTAAGCAGAGGAGGAAGTGCCATCTTTACACCTCTAGGTACTAGCTACATGGAGTAGTGGTTAGTGGTGAAGAAAGAAAAGGAAGACGTCAGTGACTGTCCTTGGGTTGGATTGAGATAACAAAAAGGGAAGAAAAACATGGGTGGAGTCTGATGCCCCTAACCCTGCTACAGAGAGTAACATTCGGCGGTGGATGAAGGAGAGTGTGTGCTGCACCTTGGTGGAAAGAAGAAGGATATGAGAATATCATAGTTGGTTTATTTTATGAAAAGAAAATGTTGTAAATTTTATTTTGTACTAATGTAAAAGTTAAGTTAATCAAAAGAAGAAGTTAAGTTATTTCGCTGCAAAAGATGTGAAGGTCTCTAAGACTCAATGGAAGAGCTTTACAAAGAGATAAGGAGAAGAGTTGTTTTGCTCACTAGGTGTTTAGCGCGTTATCTCTCGAGAGGTATGTGTTGCATGTCTAGGTGGCACACCTTCCATTTGATCACGTGGCATGACATTCGGGGCGGGGCGTGACAAAATAAATAAACTTCCTTGAAATTTGGCACAAGGATGGCGAGGGGCTGGCTCAGATAAGAAAAATTCTCTCCACGTTCTAAACATTATCCTAAGAAAAAAAAATAGAAATAATTAAATGAAAGAAAATGAAAAATAACTAAAAATAATTCTACTAAAAATCCTGAAAAAATTATGGCAGACTCCACGTAACTCAATTTTTTAAGGTCATTACGCTCGACCGTGCTTGACTTTATAACCTAAAATTATAAAAAGGTTTCAAGTCTCCACTTGCCACTCCTAACTTATGAGGTAGACTACTATTTCTAAAATAAGAAGGATTAGTAGGTGTGGTGGTTTCAGAAATCATATAAAAAATTTCAATTTTACCTACCTATTCAACTTTAAGGTTAACATGAACCACAACTTTCACGACTTCATAAAGGGTCTCCCTAATAAAAAAGGTAGATTAGAGGGAGGGAAAGAAGCATTCACATCAGTGACATAAAAGTCAACAGGAAAAGCAAACCATTCACTCTAATTAGGACATCTCTAACCAAAACCTAATGATCTAACTATTGGGATTTATGTCCTAAAACTCGTAGATTGTAAACATAATCCAATTGACCATTATTAAATTATAATTTCAATGAATGTTATTGATTATTTTATTATTTTTGTCTTAATAACCTAAATCCAATAAACAAACATCCTAAGCTGTTTGATGAGTCTTGAACAGTATGTAGAGACATATAGGGATCAATGTTTGAGATCAGCTTAAAGAGTCTAAAGTATAGGAATATGACTGGATACTTTATCTTGGTAACACTATGGATACAACTCACTTTGTATTTGATAGAAATGCAATGATCCAATACGTTCGTGTTGGTGACATGCGAGTGAGGGTATCGTATGCAATGAGTTTGCATAAGATCGGACCACGAAATAGTAACCACTAGATGTAACTCAGTTAACTAGTTAAGTTTCTATTTTGTTAGGATGACCAAGGTAACTTAGTCTTAATCCTGAGTGTATTATGAACTATTGTTTGAGGGATTGTCCTTTGATTTGTACGGGTAAGAGTGACCCGATTGCCGACTCAATATGCTTATCATTTTGGGAACAAAACCGAGCGAAGAGCTGGGAACATAATTACACAAGATGTAATTCACTTATTTTGGACTTTAGGGTTAGTAGATGAGTGTTCTCTTAAATGGTGTCTTCATAACTTGAACAAAGATCCTTACCTGTCTCTATGGCACGAGAGGGGTTTCTATTTATTGGTTGGATCATAAACAGATTGTTCATTAAAGAAGCACTGGTATTTAAATACTAGAGGTAACCTAGGAGTAAAACGGTAATTTGATCCAGCTGGTGTTACGAATACTAGTGAAGGACTAACTTACTCTCATCGGTCTATGTGCATGGACACATAAATATATCTACAGTGAGAAGAGTTCAAGTATGAGTCTTTAATGAAGTGTACAGACAGTTAACGAATATTGATTAATGTGGTTAATGAGTTTAGCCAATAAATCTCATATTGTTGTAGCTTCTGATCTATAGGTCCATTAGGTCCCATTCCTTGCGCGTAAAGAGTAATGAGATTTATTTGTATTGGTTGTAATTTGAAATGTTCAAATTTACTTTAGGAATTAGTATAATGTATGGTGATGCATTATAATATAAAATTTATATTTTAATCAAACTTTATTATATAAATTTAATTTTGGATGTGATTCAAAATTAATTTATGAGAGATAAAATATTTGAATGAGTTCAACTATTAATTTAATGTGAATTGGATTCATATTGAAATTATTGGTTATGGGAGAAATTTATATTTGAATATGATTCAAATTTAATTTAAGTTAAATATAAGATATTTAATTTAGCTATTAATTAATTACAAAACTAATTAATATTTTAGTTTATATTTATTTAATTAAATTAATTTTCTAACTAAGTCGAAGTCATTAATTTTTGACAAAGAGGCCTTGATTTACACAAAATATATTAAAATTTATTTCAAATCATACGATAAAAAAAAACAAACTTAAGTTCGGGCCTTATTTCAAATAACCAAAATATTTAAAAGTAAAGCTTACAAAACAACGGTTCATGAACTCAGTTAAATCACAAAAATTTCTAAGCAGTCTCATGTGCTAAAGAAAACAGGAAATCATAAATCGGAAGCATTTGAAGACATTCCCCTAAGGCAATCACGTCTTCTTCTTGTCCCTCGTCTATCTGCCTCCCTTGTTACCTTTGCTTGAAAAAGTTAAACATAAAAAGGGTGAGTATAAACATACCCAGTAAAAGACCCACTACTGGTTCCGCTAGGGGAAAATGAACTGTTAACTTCCTAACGGGGTACCCTGCACAGTCACAGTCTTGTGATCCTGTAGGATACACACTATCAGTCTAACGCCCCGAAGGACACACATATCAGTCTAGTGTTCTGCAGAAACACATATCAGTCTAATGCTCCCGAAGGATGCACAATAAGTGGTGATCCCGTAGGACACCTGCAAGGCACACATCCCAATAGAAAACTAACAAATTTCCCCTTCAGTCCATTCTAAACATCTTATCAGTCAATCATAATACAATCCAACTACCTCAACATATAATCCTTTCACTTAATACTCTAACAGTCAACCTATTCCATTTTAGCCCAACGTCAGTCAGTAATATATCAACACATCAATCAAACAAGCTATATAACCATAACAACTCTCAGTTCACCAGTACATTGTCATACTTTAATATCACCTACACTCAGTCTAAACGACAATCCACCAGTTCACATCCACAGTTTATACAAGCAAAATCTACTATTGTCGTCCTATCTACATCCATATATATATATACATTTTCAGTCAATCACGATATGCATTCAACATCAAGTCTACATCAATCATGTATATATATATATTTCCAGTTAATCACAGTATACATTCAACATCAAGTCTAAATCCATACGTATATATCATATCCGACATCCCTACTCAGTTTAGATATAACCATACAGTCAACACAACTCAAAACTATAGGTGAGTCCAGTAGTAGAGATCCCTTACCTTGAGGTTACCTAAGTTTCTTGATCAATAAAATCCAACACCAATCTTAAGTTAAATAGGGAAATTAACTCCAAACAAATTTGTCGTGACTCCAAGAAGTCAAACACCGTCCTCAATTGACACCTTAAAAGAACAATGTTAAGCAAACGTTTAATTTGATATTTCATCTCAACGAAACTAACACGCAAAAATCATAAATTTCACTAATATAACTTACACTAAAACCCAATACTTGTGGCAAGGCAGAAATCGCCACTTAGTACAATAGAATTTGACACTCGTGGAAGATAGAACTGAACGACAAGTGAAAGGAAATCGAACCGACGGCTGGAATACAGAAAATCACACTCACCCGATTCCAATTTGTACGACGCGGCGACTGCAACACCGACGTAATAGAAAAAGAAGACCCACGGCTGGAAGGGACGATCGACTTCAGATCGTTCGATAGTTGCCGGCAACGAAATCTGGGTGTGCGAAAAGATTCTTGACGACAAGGCAAACTCAGATCGGAAGAACTCCACATCGACTTGCACGAAACGTTAAGGAAGACGCAAGGTCTCGTGATCGGAACTTGCAACTGCTGTGCGTGGACGACAAATTTCGCAGATCTGTAGGAGGAAGGTTGGCAGAACGAAAAGTGGAAGAAGGGACGGCGCAGAATGGAGCTCAATCGGCTGTAGGTTTGAATGGAAAATAAAAGAAGAAGAAATGGGGGGTTTGATACACGTGAAGGAGGAAATTTTCTTTCGTTTATTTAATAATAATAATAATAATAATAATAATAATAATAATAATAATAATAACAATAATAATAATAATAATAATAATAATAATAATAATAATAATAATAACTTTTATTATTATTACTTTATCTATTAAATTTCTATTTCTTATCCTTTCCCTCAATTCATAATATAACAACACCCATTAAATTTACAATCTTAAAAAAAATAAAACAAATTTGATTAAAATAAAAAATATTTTTTAAAAAATAAAATAAAATATCTGGGGCATTACAATCTGAAGACATGAAAGTAATGTTAAGAAAGACTTAAAAGAATTAAAAGTTATTACCTATATTAACAAGGTGCACCTTTCTTTTCGGTGGCTCAATCATAGGAACTTCAAAGTTAAGCGTGTTTAGCTTGGGGTAATTCTATGTTGGGTGACCTCCTAATAATTTTTCTAGGATGCATGTGAGTGAGGACAAAACATCCTGAAAGGAGTGTTGGTTTGTTGAGAGAACTTTCACTCTAATAAATCTTTAAGGATAGAAAGGATGATGCTGCCAGGTCGCAGGGGAATTTTAGAGATCCAAATTCCAAATCCTGGTCTGAATCCTGGGCTTAGGGCGTTACAAAAGGTGGATCAAAACTTACTTGTCTAGACCTTGAAGAACTGGAAGTGGTCTCCACACCAATCTCCTCGACATGCTTTGTAGTGGGTGAAAGAGGACTCTCAAGATGGTAAACAGTAGATTTGACACTGGTGTGAAGGCCAAGCTCTGCATGTGGGAGATGGTGGTTTCCTAATTCTAGTCCAGTTGTAGAGTAGAGTCAATTAGGCTCTTCATAATATCCTCCAAAGGGATACTAGATTCCTTGCCACCTTGTTGGTTCTTAGCTTAGTTCATCTTAGCAACAGATTCCTAAGGTTGTTGTTCTCATGTAGTGAATACAAGATTAGTCAACTCACTCTAAGTTCACTTATCTCTTTTGACAATGTAGAGGATAGAGCGACATAATCTATGGTCCTAAACTGTTGGGTCTATAGTATAAGGATAACAGCCTTATCTTAGGTTACACTATGGATATGACCCACTTAGTATTTGATACAAACACAATAATCTAATATGTTTGTGTAGTTCACATGCGAGTGTGGGTATCCTATGCAATGAGTTTATATAAGACCTGACTGTGAAATAGTAACCACTAGATGTAACTCCGTTAACTAGTTAGGTTTCTATTTCATTAGGATAAGGTAACTTAGACTTAATCCTGAGTGTATTATGAATTCCTGTTCGCGAGGTATTATCTTTTGATTTATACGAATGAGGGTGGCTAGATCACCGATTCAATAAGCTTATCATTTTGGGGACCAGACCGAGTGGGGAGCTGGGAACATAATTACACAAGATGGAATTCACTCCTTCCCTACTTTAGGGTAAGTTGATGAGTGCTCCCTTAAATGGTGTCTCTAGGACTTGAATAAAGGGCCCTACCCTCTCTATGGCACGAGAGGGGTTTCTATTTATTGGTAGGACCATAAACAATTTGTTCATTAATGAAGCACTGGTATTTAAGGATTAGAGGTAAAAGATGGGTAAAACGATAATTTGACCCAGCTGGTGTTACGAACACTGGTGAAGGACTAACTTGCTGTTATTGGTCTATATCCATGGACACAAAAATATATCTACAGTGAAAAAAGTTCAGCTGTGAATCTTTAGTGGAGTGTACACACAGTTAACGAATATTGATTAGTGTGGTTAATGAGTTTAGTCAATTAATCTTAGATCGTCGTAGCTTTTTATCTGTAGGTCCATTAGGTCTCCTTCCTAGCTCGTAAAAGGTAATGAGATTTATTTATATTGATTGTAATTTGAAATTTTTAAAATTACTTTGGGAATTAGTTTAATGTATAGTGATACATTATAATATAAAGTTTATCAAACTTTATTATATAAATTTAATTTCGGATATGATTCAAAATTAATTTATGAAAGATAAAATATTTGAATGAGTTCAATGTTAATTTAATGTGAATTGGATTCATATTAAAATTATTGGTTGTGAGAGAAATTTATATTTGAATATGATTCAAATTTAACGTAAGTTAAATATAAGATATTTAATTTAGTTATTAATTAATTGAAGAATTAATTAATAGTTTAGTTTAATATTATTTAATTAAATTTGATTTAAATAAATTAATATAAAACTATAAGATATTTGAGGGATATTCATTAGATAAAATTTTAATGAAATATTAATTAAATATGATTTAATTAATAATTATGGTCATTTTTAAAAATAGCAAAATAAAATAAAATATTTACATGGTATAGAGAAATTTTGGATTTTATCATTGATAGTCTTCTATCACTGTAGCATATCAATGACTATCAGTGATAGAATTTGTTATAGGTTGTAAATATTTTGTAAAATCTACTATTTTTAAAAATTTTACTAATTATTAACTAATTGATTAATGGTTAATTAATTAGTTGATTTGAAATTTTTATTAATTTAATATTTTTAAATTAATAGAATCTCATGATTCTCTCCTACTCCATTTCCTACTCCATAAAGGAAAGAAAGTTATAAATATGCAGAGAAAAATAGTTTTTCTTAACCTAAATATTACTAATAATTTTGCATTTTTACAAAAGAGTTTCTCTAAAAAAATTCTAAACTTTTTCCCTTCCCAATTGGTTTCCAGAAACCAATCTCATCCTAGAGGATAGGAAAGTCTCCGACGGGTGGTGTCCCAATTTGGAGATTTATTTTGTAGATTCAGAGACATCAAACATGTAAGTTTTTCTTTCTTTAATCTATAATTATAAGGCATGCTTAGTCTCTAAATCTTAATTAAAAAAAATTGTTTCTATATTATTTTGCCAATGTACTGGTATTTTGAAATTCTCAAATTAAGGGTGTGTTTGGTTTAGATTATAAAGTGTTTAATTTTGCCAAAAAAACTATTTTGAAAAAAATGGTAGTGTTTGGCAAATTAAAATAATGCATTTTTTAAAAATTCATTTATAAAATAATCTATTTTGGAGAAATTTTTAAAAACCAAATTCACATATAAACACTTATAAAAAAGTCTAACCAAACATTAAGTGTTTAAATTTTAAACTCATTTCCAAAAAAGTGTTTAAAAAGAAATGTATTATTGAAAAACATTTTTTTCTTAATTCAATCCAAACGAACCCTAAATTGAGGAATAGTTCTGTAAAATCTTTCGCTGCCATCAAGGTTTTATCCCTTCACCGCATGATTGATGGTATTTAATTTCTATCATTGAATACAAGTCATTTTGTAGAAGTACTGTACTAGGAGTACATATGAGATATGGTGATGTGGAAAACTACCACAGAAACATTTGAAGCGTTCCCAATACTCATGCATGGACTTACCATTAGCCTCCATAATGCCAAGATCTCTTTTCTAGTACTAGTAGCTTGAGAAGGAGGGGAATTTCTTTTCATAAAAAGCTTTTTCATTTGCACCCTAGTGGTCACCGATCCTATTGAGAGAAAATATAGTCAGTCCATAGCATTATCCTTTAGGGAGAAAGAGAATGCTCCTCTGTTACCTCATGTCGTCTCATGCCACAACACACAACATGGAATTATTTGATATGCTTATGTGGGTTCTTACCAGCAAGCTCATGATAAAAAATTGACATTAAATGAATGAGACAAGTTCAAATCTCAAAATCACCTATTGTTTCAGGATAGATAATGCAGAAGGGTTGATGTGTTAGATCAATCAGTAATGGTGTATATAATGGTAAACAATATGTATGTCATTCATAATTCTCTTATTGATACAATAACACCATCTGTAATGGTAACTGTATCTTAGAGCAAGAATTGGAACACACAATCAAAACTATCTTGATAAAGGTATTTGTCAAAAGGTAGTGCATCCCATATAATTTTCAAACCCAATAAAATTAACATAGAAAACAAGTAAACAGCAACATCACCTAAAAGATAAAGGTATTTGTGTTTGTTGATTACGGATTTGACTGTAGATCACCAACATTTTATTATAATTGCAAAAAACAAGTGAACAACAATAAATGTAATTAAACAAGGCCAACCTAATAGATAAATTATGTTTTGAGAGAAATAAACATGACCTAAAATGTAACTTTCAAAATCACAAGACCAGCTTTGGAATTTTTTTAAATAATAATGTGTTTTTCAAAAGTAATGACAAAATTATGGTGTTTGCCAAAGAAATGTCAAATATAGGTGAGTGAAGTCGTGTACGCGGTACACGACTTCAATAAAGCTCAATGGCGTCCTGGATCAGGCCCACGTTTTCTAACTAGAGTCATGGACCGGGTCCACGTTTTCTGACTGGAGTAGTGTACCGGGTACACGACTCCGGTACAGCTAGTCAGTTTTGTCGCATAGGGAAGAAGTCGTGTACCGGGTACACGACTTCCGTATAGTCAACAGTCAATAGTCAACCATAGGGTTCACAAGCACTGCCACATGTCACTCATGCAGGAAGTCGTGTACGGGGTACACGACTTCTCCTTTTTAAAAGCCCTAATTTCTCACCATTCTGCCTTCATTGCTCCATTCCAATTTCTAATCTTTCCTCTTCCTCTCTCGATCTTTCCTCTTCCTCTCTCGTTCTCCCTCATTTTCTTAGCCAAAAACTTTCAATCTTCAAGATTTATACACACTTCCATCCTACACCACTTCCATTCTTCACATCAAAAAGTTCTTCTTCCCCTCCATTTTCCTTCCAATTTCTTTGTTCTTCCGCTCTATCTTTTGTTTCGATTTTCCGTTTAATTTTCCTCTCCGGTTTAATTTTTTCGTCATAAGGTATATTCATTTAAAAATAGTAGTCCGGGTACACGATTTTGTTAAAATTATTTAATTCGTTATTTGATTTTATTATTATGTTGGTAAAATAATTTAATTTATGTTGCAGGCTCCTTAAATCCTCCATTGTTTCTTCAGGTATTTTCTCACAAGGTATGTTTATAGTAAAAATAATTTTATTTAGGTTTGTTATTTCATTTTCTTATTTTATTGAAAAAATTATATAAATTTAGTTATATTGTTTGAATTTAGTTATATTGTGTGAATTTAGATTTACTATTTGGAATTAGAAGAGTTATTATGAAAAAAATGATAATAGAATTAATAATAGGTAGGATAGAAATTAATGAACCTCCACCTATGAGATTTGCTAAGGCTATGGGATGAGATCTATTGCATAGGGTTGGAATTTACATTAACGTCCATTTCAATAGGAAGCCTTTTTCATTTATTTATATTTATTGACTTATTAATTTGATCCTATTTTAACTACAAATAGTTTTATCGCATTTATGGCTCACCGTCTTTTATTTTTTATCGCATTGCCTATTGTCATCTAAGAGAGAAATTTTTCTACACAAATTTAGGATGTTGTTATAAGATATCACTAATTTGTTAGAGAAGTTGTGATACTTGATTATTAGTAGAGAGGGAAAAAATGAAAATTTAGCTACATTTAGATGAGTGAATTAAGATTTGAAAATGATCAAATGAGAAAATGTTGAAAGAAATTATTTCGGTTTTCGTCCTATCAATTCACTCGAAATACCGTCTAATGATGTGTTTTATCTTTGGTTTTTCGTTTTAGCACTTTGCCATGACAAATTTTGAAAACCAACACAAAAAAAAAATAATAATCAAAATTTTGTTATTATTTTTTTTAATTTGTTTAGAACTCAATTCTTAATTAAAAAAGTTTAATGGCAAGAAATTGATATGAAATAAAATAAATTACCAAAAACTTGGACATTTGAACAAAAACTAAAATCTTAACGTCTTTTATTTTCATTAGTTTTTCACAAATGTTGTTATTCTAAAAATAGTTAGTCTTTTAAAATCTAATAATTTTTTAAATTTCTTTTTAAGAAAGTCGTGTACATGGTACACGACTTCAATCATCCAGTCACCTTCCACGTGGGTCAAAATGGTCAATACGTGGGTCAAACTACTCAATTGTGCTGACGTGTATAGTATAAAAGTCGTGTACCAGGTACACAACTTCCTTAAATTTTCAAAACTCACCTATTTTTTACAATAGTTTGCCAAAACACCTTGTTCTTATCATTTTATCAAACAACCTTATTTTTGTCAATATTTTCAGAAAACACATTATTTTTTAAAATAATCCCCAGTTGTGCAATTTAACCATTTTTAGAAGAAAATTAATATTAATATTTTGAAAAGTGTGATTCTATGTTACTTGAAACCGCATTTCGAAAAATAAAAAGTCTGGGCCGTTCATATTTCATTATAAAAAAATTGTCACAGTAACCACTGAAATTGTTTATTTTAAAAGATTACTGAATAAAAAAAGTGGAGCACGTGGAATTATTAATTTAAAAATAAGCGAAATAAACACAATGGATAATCACAAGCTAATCCATTCAATTTTCCATTCTATAAGTAGCAATATTCTCTCCCATTATATTGATTCTTTTTTTTCTCAAAGGAATTGAAAATAATACATATTAATCAAATAAATCAATAAAAACGACACATCAAATTATTATTATTATTCTTCTTTATTCTTTATTTTTTTATTTTTTTATTTTTTTATATTTTCAGATTGATCAATTAGGATTAGAAATTAAATATTAAATATTTGATTATTAGTGGTTAGATCGTTAATTGCGGCAATTTAGTGGAATAATAAAATAATTGGATGAAATTCAGTACAATAATAGTTTGATTTAAATATTTGTGTCATTTGGCTATAATAATAATAAAGATTGTGAAATCTAAAAATCATAGTTAAAATTTCAATTTTACTACTACCTTTATGCTGCTTGTGGCACATGTATTAATTTGGTAAAATGATGTTAGAATAATTTCCAAATGTTTACAAATCACACACCTTAACCCTATTCTATAGTCTTGACCTATACTAGAATAATTTGAAAATTGATACAAACCTTAAAGTATTTTAAACAAATTAACTTTTATTTTTCTAAATTAATTAAAAGTAACTACACCATGTGGCATAGGAGCAAGTTATAATAAAGAATAATAAGTTAAATTGACTTTAGAGTCTAAAAAATGACCCACTTATTTATGTTTTTAAATTACTCCATAGGCATATATGAAACATATTTTCAATTCTAAAATATAAGATTACAAATATTTGTGTGGATACTTTATATTGATTTGAATACTACTTTTTGTTAATATTTTCAACTATGCAATTTTAATGTCTATCTATATAAATTAGTCCATAGTAATTATCATATGTAAACAACATAATTTACTTTATATCTTCCCTATATGGTCTCACATTTTTATCTATTGGGATTAATTGGATTTATTTCTTCTTCCTTTTTCCTTTTTCAAGTTGATTTACAAGTAAACAAACTTTGAAGGAATTAAAAAGGAAAAAAGAAGGAAAAAAAAACAAACAAAGGAACTTCGAGGCTAATTCTGATCTTTACATAGTACAAAATTCGTTGGTTATCTCGGGGACTTTAGTAAATCTACTTGGGATTTACCTTGAGGACCTCTCATCCTAATGAAAAGTCGATATTCATCAAGTCATTGGGGGATAAAGTGCAGGTCTATCTCGTGTAATTAGCGCTTTCGTTGGCTCTATTGGAATATCACTCTTTGGATTGTAGAAGAAAGCCAATGAAACACGTTCTTTATCTGAGTTCACAATTACTCTATGCTCCACACTTCTGTATATTGCATTGCTTAAAACCTATTTTAAAAAAACACAAAAATTGAAAAACAAATTATTTAGAAATTAATTTCTTGAATTTTTTAGGGTTTTAATCTTACGAGCTTATTTCGTAGATAACATTTTTAAGTCTATATCTAAAATGTCTCTAAACTTTAACTTGTGTCTAATAAGCTTTTGAAAACTTTTAGTTATCTCTTTAGTAGAGTTTATTATAAACATATTTAAAAGTTTTTAGAAATGATATGATATATTTGATTGGAGGACCCTCAACTCCTAAATACATGTTTCGATAGATTTTGTAATCTTTTTTCTTTTACAAAAGTTGAATAGGTCATCAACTGATCAAACGTAAAACTTAAATTATAAAATATATTAAATACTTTTTAAAGTGAAAGGAAGACTAAATTTATAACTTTAAACCAGAGTTATACAGAATTGAAATATTTTAAATGCCGAGTGTAAGATTGAATTTAAAATCAATTTAGGTAACTTAGTTATATTCTCACCTTCTAGAATGCTACTCAATATGAATATTAGCCAACATAATTTCTTTTAAAAAAGAAAAACATATCTCTGTCTATTAATATTAATATATATATATATATAAACATCTCTATTATGCAATTTGGCACTCTTTTTCCTCAAACAAACAAACAAAAGAAACCAATTAAATGAAAAGTATATAGAAGTTTAATGAACTTTGCAGACAAATATGTTAAGGACAATATAATTTTGGTCCTTGTAAAGATAAACATACGAAAAGAAAAAAGAAGTTTTATTTAGGGACCATAATAGATTTTGAGAAGTGGAATAATTAGTCCAACAAAATAAAAAAAACAAGACCCCTCTATGTGCAAATGGCCATAGAGAGAGTTCAAGTTAGAAACCTTTTATTTTAGACCAACTATATTAAAATATATCCTTTACCAAATAAATAAATAAAATAATTAAAACAATGCTTAAGTAACGATGAGTTAGTTCCATGGTTGGAAAGGTAATTAGGTAGTTGAATATAACTAGGTAGAGAGAACAAACCTGAACTTGATCCCCCACATTAACTATAATAGCATGAGGAGCCGGTTTGACAGTAAACCATTTTTCGTGTTTTCGAACTTGAAGTCCAGTTACCTTATCGTCCGAAAGTAGGAACGTCAATCCACCAAGGTCGGAGTGCGACGATAGCCCCAACGTCAACTCTGGTTGTGGGTTAAGGTCTTTTAGCCCCAACATGAAATTTATACTTATTATATTAGATATTTCAAAATAATAATACAAAATGTTTAAAAAAGTAAACTCAACCAGGTTAATAACAAAGGAGAGAAGTTTAATTCCAACATTTGTCTAACTCGATGGAACATAGATTACCAATAAATCGTGAGAACAAATTCCTTCTATCTATCTATATGTTAAAAAAAATTTAAGAAAACTTAAAAAGGAAAAAGAAAGAATGTACTATTCCAAGTTATAAAATTAAAATCAGATTTTTCAATTTTTTTCACTCAAACATGTAGTAATAAGAGAAAAATGCCTAACAACAATGTGTGAGGCAGTACATGACCATATCTAAAAAAAGGTTTTAAATTCATAATATTTTTCATGAAACACATGGTGTGGTTCCAATTGAATTTTGAGAACAAAAACTGAACAAAATTTAATTAATACAATTACGCACATTCATATAAATTTATTTTTTAAAAAAATCAACAATAGACGAACATTCAAGGCTATTTTAAAGATAGATTAAAAATACTTACATTAAAATTGGAGAAATAAAATATAGAGAAACTAAAATTAAAGCATTTTGAAAATATAAAACCAAAATAAAATTTTGGGATCATCGTGTGTATCCAATAACACTGCGAAACGTGTCTAAAAAGCAGTTTCTTTTTCTGGGAGAGTACAAGTACAACAGCAGAAGTTTTAAAATGTTGTTGATTAAATATACAATCTTGTCCCTAGTCTCTCTCTCTTTTTCTTTTTTATAATTAAAGTTGCTATCAAAGTCCTTTCAATCAATATGTTAAAATTATGTGACAAAAGAATGATATAAAAACACAAGCACATTTAGTTATAACTTAACTAATTGAAACACCACATATAAATAATTCTCTCATTTTCCTTCACTCCATTTGTTAATATAAACTTAGGGTTAAGGTCTGTTTGGATTGTCCATGTTCTTTTTAAAAATACCATTATTTAAAAACTTTTTCTATAAAATGAGTTTAAAATCTAAGGGGCCGTTTGGAGGAAGTGTTAGGTTATAGAGGTTAGTGTTAGGATAGTATGTGTTTGAAAAAAAATTTATGTATGTAATGTTATGAAATTTATTTTTTAATACATTTTTTAAAAATTCGTATTTTAAATCTAATACACACAAATTTCATATATTTAAATTACAAAATTGTCCTATTTTCGTAAAGCAATTTTCAATAATTTCTTTAAATGCGATGTTCATTTTCAACCTTTTTTATGTAATCATGTTCGAATAAGTTATTAAATTTTTTCAAAAAAAGTTATTCCAAATCCAATACATAAATTTTGTATATTTAATTTATGAAATTATCTTAGTTTTTGTAAAACAATTTGCCAAACCTTTTTTTAAGTAATTGTTATGTGCGAATAATTTTTTTAATAAAAATTCATATTCTCAATCCATTACATAAATTTCATATATTTAATTTACAAAATCGTCCTAGTTTTCGTAAGATAATTTTCTTTAATTTCTTTAAATACGACGTGAAAATTTTCAACCTTTTATTAAGTAATCGTTACAGTTGAATAAATTATTGCTTTTCCTTTTAAAGATAAAACATTATCAGTTGTTTTCTTACCTAACCATTATGTTTTTTTCCCTCATTTTAAAGAAGAGGATTGTTGTTCCATGGAGCAACAGATGTTCATAAACTATTATAATGAATTAATGAAAGATATAAAAATAAGGAAGAAGAAAGAGAAAAAAGTACCGTTTGGAAAAGTATGAGCATAATTTGGTAAAATTTTAGATTCAAAATTTAATTAAAATAAATCTTATCAAATCTTGTTATTAAAATGATTCTTTTAAAAGAAAATTCTTATACATTAAAAGTTTAAATACTTTTTAAAATATTTGTTATATATTTTTTAGGTTTTTTAAGGATTCAAAATTTATTTAATTTAATACTAAATCATCTGAATTTATTTTATTTTGATTTTTTATAAATTTCATAAAATTTATATTTTTATAAATTCATTTAACTTAAAATTTATCGGAAATAGTTTAGATATAGATAGGTTAATTTTAAAATAAAATATTCGAAAAGGTGAAAAACAAATAAAACAAGAAAAACAAATAAAAAATATGAAATAATAAAATTGAGAAGAAAAAAAAGTTAAATACGAGGACTAAGTTCGTAAACTAATCACAATTAATATTTAATTTAAATTAATTTCATACATAAAATAAATTGAAAAAACAATATTATTTTTAAGATTATTAAAAACAAATGACATTTGATAAATAAAAGAGTAAAATTTAAAAATTAAATGAAATAATAAAACTATGGAGGAGTTGAAGAGGGATTGACAAGAAAGAGAGAGAGGGAAGATGATAAGCTTAAAACAAGGTTTATGATAGGGTTGTCAAGCAGAATAGCAAATTATGACTTTTACTTTGGGAAAATAGCAAATTTATTTTTAAATTGTTAGAATAGCAAAATTAAAATTTCTAAAAAATAAATATATGGAACAATGTCTCAAATGCCCCTAGCCAATTCAAAAATTGTTCTAAATACAATTGTTCACCTAAAATCCAAATACCCTGTAATTAAATAACACATCCTTGTTGAAATTGTGCACGTTTAGGTATTCAAAGCCGAAAAGAATCCAGCTTCACTATCTTCCACTTTCCTAGATTCCACCAAATCTTCAAAGTCTTCGATCAGCTGGAGAAAAGATTAGAGCTTCAAGCTTCGTCCTCCTAAAAACCTTCAAAGTCTTCATACATTTAGCGCAAATCAAAGAATTTTCTCCTCAAAACCTTCAAGGTCAGTAAAAAAAAAATGTAAAGTGTAACATCTTTTTAGTTTTTAATTATAGTTTATATATAGATACAGTTGTGAATATCAAACATCAATCACATACCAGTGAACGAATGGTAATGAAGGAGACCGACGCGGCTGGGCGTGTGATGCATGAAGGAACAGGCGGCACAAAGGCGCTCGGCTTCCTAAAATCTATTTTTAAAAAACAATTATGAAAAATAGATAAGGGATATTAAAAAGATAATCCTAAAATTTTGAAATTATGTTTAGCATCATTTTAGGGAAATCCATCAAGTAGCACGATTATACGGGAGATCAAAATTTTCTTAAAATAATCCTATTAAATGCATCATAATTATAGGGGTAAAATATAATTTTAATTTTAATTTATTATTATGTTAAATAAATTGTTAATAGAAATATGAAAAGTTTAGGGAAATCAATCAAATACCACGATAATAATGGAAATATCAAAATTTTATTAGAATAATCATATATACATTAAGTGCTTCATAATTATAGGGGTAAGATACAATTTTAATTTTAACAACCACAACTGAATTATTTGCATATACATTGTATCTGTGATTTTGGGTTATATTCCATCATTTTAACCTACACAAATACACTGTACCTATCGGATAAGAATTTTCTCTATGAAGGTAAAATCGGCTGAAAATATAAAAAAGTGAAATTCTTGTATTTTTTAGGTATTTAAGTTCAAATTTTATAAATATTTTGGAATATAAATAATCCGAAGATATTTAATTTATGTTTGCCATTATTTTAGGGATATCAACTAAACTAAATAGCACGACTTTAGGAGTGAATTTGCTTTAATAAAATAAGTGGATAATCGTAATTAGCACGATTTTAGGGAATGATAAAATTTTAAATTCAAATTGTTATTAAGCATATGTATTTTGGAGGTATTTAAATTCAAAATTTATTATTATTATTTTGAAATATAAATAATTAAAAAACGTTGAATTTATGTTTATATTTTCCATTATTTTAAGGATATGATCGTTTAAAAGAATTCAAATTGACGATTTTATTGGATGTTATAAAATCTAACTTCAAATTGTTATTAGAAATATGAAAAATATGTATTATGTATTATATAATAAAATATTAATAAATATTAAAAGGAACTTTATGAAACGGAAAGTGATGAAATTATATTAACCATTGTTTTAGAGGTGACAAATTTTTTTTAATTCAAATAGTCATTACTATATATTATGAATTATAGAAATAAATTGTTAATTAATTGATTTGAAATCTAAAAATCCGAAAATCTTGTATAAATTGCAGGAATAAATCTAAGAGATGTTGGTGTAATCTTATATAGTTCGAAAATAAAAAAATTATTTAACATTTTCCAAAATTATGTGATATCCTCTATCATTTTTTACCTATACAAATATATTGTATCTGACGAAAAATAATTTTCGTATATAAATGGGTATAATCGATTAAAAAAAAGTAAAAAAAAAAAAAAGTCTACAACCCCAGTTTTGCTATAAATCTTAATATTTTTTAAATTTGCTATTTTTCGGTTTGTTATTCAATTTTTTGCCATTCTCACAGTTATCTCTTTATGATAACTCTTCCCCCAAACAAGGGTTAGGTTACCATAACCCACGCCCACAGTGATAACACTTAGGCCAAACGGCCCCTAAATGCTTACCTGTTTGGTTTAACCTCTTTATAAATATTTATATGCAAAATTATTTTTGATTTTTCCTATATTAATAATGTTTATACATAGGTCAAATTATCATAAAAGATTATTAAATATTATGAATTAATTTCATAAAGAAATATACACATTTTAATTTTTTTTTTCATAAATATATTTTAAAATTAATTGCACGTTTTCTTAAAATTATTAATTTTTTAGTTACTTGAAACTAAACATTAATTTTATTTTTTTGTATTAATTTTTTTTGGACAATTCAATTTTAAAAGCACAAATATCTTGAAATGTAAATACATAGTCATAAAAAAATAATTGATTTCCAACAATAAAATATAAATAAGATAAATAATTTTTCCAAGACAATATAATATCATCTAGATAAAAATATGTGCAATTCGATCACGTTCTTAATTTATCTTAATTTCAGGAACCGAACGATCATGTACTTCATTGACGTTCTCATGATTTCTTTCACATATATTAAGACGAAGTAGATTTGGCCAAGAGAGGAACATTTGCAAATCCCTATATTTAAATGTATATGAACACATATTGAAAAAATATTATTCACAATATTTTAAAAAAAAAACAAAAAGAACGACAAAGTGAAAAATATATAGTAAAAAGGAACAGACAAAATAGAGGAAGAAAAATAGATATTTGGGAGGGATATCTCATTAAACACCAAATAAACACTTGTTCTAAAATTTGGTTGAATGTGTTTTTTCTAAAATGATTTATTTCATAATCTCATTTTTCTAAAAACATAATTTCAAACACCTCAATTTTTTCTTAAAAAGTGAATTATTTTAAAAATTAAACACTTCAAAAATCAATCCAAACACACCCTATTCTAGTTCAAATTGAGTGGTTGTAGAATACAATTAAAAATTTGATGAATTGTTAGTATTTTATGACTACCCGTTCGATAACCATTTCATTTTTAGTTTTTGATTTTTGAAAATTTGACCTATTATTCCTCCCAATTCCATACACTCATTAGTCCTTTGCATCTTGCTTTAAATTAATTTGTATTGTTTTAAATTTTAAAAACATTGTTTTTAAATATAGCAAAATGAGTCAAAATATTAAAAAAAAAAAAAAGCAAAATTTACAAATTAAACATTGATATATTATAAAATTTTGCTATATTTATAAATATTTTGAGCATTTTTGTCATTTATAAATAATTTCCTTTTCAAAGGCCAATTTTGGTAACTATTTTTGTTTTTAGTTTTTTATTTTTGAAAATTAAACCTTTTTTTTCCTTAAATGTCTCTGATTCTACTTAAAACACAAAGAGTTCAATTTTTAGCCAAACTCCAAAAAAAAGTTTTTAAAAACTAATTCTTTTCAAAGTTTGATTTACTTTTTAAAAATATTGGTAAAATGTAGATTAAAAAAACAATAAATTTAGGGATGAAAAAACTATTTAAATACCTCATTTTCTTGTCCTTTTCTTCTATTTATACTTATTTTTAAAATAGATTAGTCATCCTTAAGTCCTTAATAACATGACAGCTCCTGCATGGAACTTTACACGTGTAAATTTAATGTTTATCTTAACCATGCT
Organism: Cucumis hystrix; assembly: GCA_025688845.1. Classification (NCBI taxonomy): domain Eukaryota; kingdom Viridiplantae; phylum Streptophyta; class Magnoliopsida; order Cucurbitales; family Cucurbitaceae; genus Cucumis; species Cucumis hystrix. The sequence continues at coordinate 9,993,333 of CM046892.1, read as the reverse complement.
TAAGCTTAAGCTTACATGTAAACAACTATCAAATCATGATTAGACATTTTTTCGTCTGGCTTCGTTTCACATTGAACTTTAAAACCCCTAGTTCTTGTGTTGAACACGTACTTCGCGTCGCCTCACTTCAATGGCAATTTCAAAACGTATGCTCCTTCTTAAAACGCCTTTTCTTCACAATTAATCAAAATGTCCCTTCTACTCAGACATGGGTCCTACAATACCGGTTAGGAAGGAAGCTTTCCATACTAGATGTGAAATGAAGTGTGCTGACAATATTGAACAACTAAAAGACTTAGGTAGCCAAGCTCTGCATGTGGGAGATGGTGGTTTCTTGATTCTAGTTCAATTGTAGAGCAGTGTTAGTTAGGCTCTTCATTATATCCTCCCAAGGCATACTAGATTCCTTGCCACCCTGTTGGTTCTTAACGTAGTTCATCTTAGCAATAGGTTTTTGAGGTTGTTGTTCTCGTGTAGTGAATACATGTTTTACAAGATTAGTCAGTTTAACTCTAAGTTCACTTAGCTCTTGTGACAATGTAAATGGTAGAGAGACATAGTCTTTGGTCCTAAACTGTTGGGAGTTAGCTGTCTTGGTAGAAATCAATGTGCTTTCCTTCATAGGGATCTTATTTACAAGGAAACCTCTTGCAACCGCATTGATGGTACTTCTATCATGGAAGAAAAGTCATTTTTATAGAAGTACTGTATTAGGAGTGCATATGAGATATGGTGATGTGGGAAACTACCACTTAGACTTTTGAAGTGTTCCCAATACTCATGCATGGACTCCCCGTTAGCCTCCAATAATGCTAAGATCTCTTTTTTGGTCCTAGTAGCTCGAGAAGGAGGGAAAAACTTTTTCAGACAATGTTTTTTCATTTTCACCCAAATGGTCACCGATCCTACTAGGAAAAGATATAGTCAGTCCTTTTCATCATCCTTTAGGGAGAGAGAATGCTCTAAGGTTAAGCTACTTGTCTGTTACCTCATGTGTTCTCATGCCACAAGACACAACATGAAATTCTTTGATATGGCTATGTGGGTCCTCACCTATAAGCTCATGAAAAATTGACAGTAAGTGAATGAAACTAGTTTTAAGCTCAAAACAACCTGTTGTTTCAAGATAGATAATGCAGAGGGGTTGTTGTGTTAGGTCAATCAGTAATGATACATATAATGGTATGCCTATGCAATATGTATGACAAATTCATGATTCTCTTATTGATAAAACAACTACATTTGTAATGGTAACAGTATCTGAGAACAAAAATTGGAAAACTCAATCAAAATTATATGGATAAAGGTGTTTGGTAAAAGGTAATGCATCCCATATAATTTTCAAACTCAATAAAATGAACAACAGTTTGTTATCAATGTTATCGTCACAACAAATCATATATGTATTATCGATTTGAGTCCAACGAATTCACGTTGTCTCCTTAAGACAAATTTACTCACCCTAGTGCTTGAATTTTGAGAGTAATTGTTTTTCAAGATAGAAAGATCACCTTTCTTCTAAGAATAACACCCAGTCTAGAAGATCAACAAATGAAAATTTGTGGATCTAACAAACGTCAAGATTTTGGATAATGGACAGAAATTCTTTTGAAGAAGACAAAGACTATAAAAAATAGGTTTCTCATCAACCAAATAGAAAATGACCTTATTTATAAGTTGATAGAGTATGGAAGAAAATAAGCATTCTTTAATTGAGAACCTGCATTAGGATAAGTAGTATAAAGTTTCAACTTTCCCAAGTGAACATCAATTGAGTTTACTTGGTTAATTAGTGGACATGATGCCTTCAATTGTCAACCGTTCTAGTGTAAACTAAAACAATAGGTATAACACAACTTCTCATTATAACAAAGTTTGTTCTCATGATTGTGCTCGTTTTAGCCATGAACACTGCTTGGTCTCATGAGTGTTTTAGAGTTTTCACCTTAAAATTCTCACAGAAGCAGCCCCTTCACAGTCACATAGGTTATTCCTATACAGAACATCGTATATGCTCTTTGTTATTAATAATTACCCCTTACAGAAATCATTAAAAACATAGTGCTTACCCTAAAACCACACTAGCACTATCTCATCATTTGTAGAATGGGTGAAAGATTTCAATTCAATCATTATGTTATCCAGAGATCGGTTTGCACGTTGAACCCAGATCTTGGGATCTCCAGTCAACTAGGGTAGATTGCCTCTTTGAGTAACTTCATATTATAGGCTTCAATCACATTCTTTTTTATGAACTTTCAACCAACTCTCTAGTTAGGCCTTTAGTAAATGGATCTACAATATTATCTTTTGACCTCACAAAGTTAATTGTGATAATTCCACTAGAGAGTAGTTGTCTGATTGTATTATGTCTTCGTCGTATATGTCAAGACTTACCATTATACATAATATTTTGTGCCCTTCCAATAGTTGCCAGACTATCACTCTATATATATATTGCAGGCATCGGTTTAAACTAGTTGGGAATATCTTCCAAAAACTTTTGAAGTCATTATGCTTCTTCTCCAGCCTTGTTTATAGCTATAAATTCAAATTTCATTGTGGATTGTGCTATACATGTTCGCTTAGAAGATTTCCAAGATATAGCCCCACCTCCAAGGGTAAAAATGTAACCACTTGTGGACTTGGAGTCTTTAGTGCTTGATATGCAGTTGGCATCAATATAACCTTCAAATATAGTAGGATATCGAGTATAGTGTAAGTCATGTTTGTAGTGTGCTTTAAGTATCCCAAAATTCTCAAAATAGCTTTCCAATGATCTTGACTTAGATTGCTTGTATAGTGACTTAGCTTGCTAACAACAAATGCTATATCAGGACGTGTACAACTCATAATGTACATTAAACTACCAATTATGCAAGAATATTCTAGTTATGTTATACTATCTCCATTAATTTTACCTAAATGAATACTAGCATCAATTGGGGTCTTTGCAATCTCAAAATGTCATGTTTTGTTTTTATATTTCTTCAGCATTTTATCAACATAATGTGATTGAGATAGCACTAACCCTTATGGGGTTCTATATATTTTAATACCTAGAATAACATATGCAACACCCATGTCCTTCATCTCAAATTTATTGGCCAATATTTATTTAGTAGCCTTAATAATGTTGACATTGCTACCTATAATTAGCATATCATCAACATACAAGCACGTGACATGATTATTCTCATTGCTTTTGACATATACACATTTGTTGCATCTATTGATTTTAAACTCATTGGTCATCATTACACTGTCAAATTTTTCATGCCATTGTTTTGGTGCTTGTTTTAGTCCATAAAGAGATCTAATTATGTTGCAAACTTTTTTTTCATGACTAGGGAAAACAAACCCTTCAGGTTGTTGCATGTAGATCTCTTCATCTAACTCACCGTAAAAAATGTTGTTTTGACATCCATCTGACATATCTCAAATCCATGCAATGCTGATATTGTTATGAGCATGTGAATGGAAGTAATTCTAGTAACTGGTGAGTAAGTATCAAAATAGTAAAGTCCTTCTTGTTGCTTGTAACCTTTGGTGAGTAAGTATCAAAATAGACAAGTCTTGCCTTATATTTATCTATTGGCTCATTGGTTTTCATTTTTTGTTTGAAAATCCATTTGCAACCAAGTGGTTTACTCCCTAATGGAAGATTAACCACTTTCCAAGTATGGTTATGCATAATAGACTCAATTTCACTATTAACAGTCTCTTTCCAATATGGAGCTTCTAGAGAGGACATGGAACAAATATGTTAAAAAATCAGGCCCAAATGATTTTGAGATCCTCATCTTTTTATTTTTTCTGAGTTCCTCTTCCTTGTTTAACTCAACATTTGATCTATTGTGAGATTCAATCATTATAGCATCAAAAGAACATTTTTGTAACATTGCTTAACAAGATATTTTGTATGTAGAAACGTTCTCAAAGAATGTTGCATTTCTTGATTCCATGATTGTATTAACATGTATATATGAAACATCTGATTTATGAACTAGAAAACGATATTGACCCAACTTTTCATATTAAGTTGAAGCCATTATTTTAAACAAAAACACTTTAGTTGACATGACATACGATAAAATTTATTTGAAACAATCATTATCAAAGAAATTTCATTCGAACCCTATTTTAAACAAAATAAAATTTCTGAAGTATCGTTTATAAATTACTTAAAAACAACTTGTTCTAAACATGAAACTCATTTAAATCCTTAAAATTAGAAAACAGTAATAACACTAAGTGGAAGCAATTTTGAAGAAAGTTCCCCTATGGCGATCACGTCTCCATCTTATCCCTCGTCGGTCTGCATCTCGTATTACCTTTACCCGAAAAAGTTAAACATAAAAAGGTGAGTATAAATATACCCAGTAAGAGACCCACTACTGTCCCGTTAGGGGTAAAAACCATTAACTTCCTATTGAGAGGTACCCTGCATCATAACAGTCTTGTGATCCCATAGGATGCACAAAATTAGTCCAATGCTCCCGAAGGATGCACATATCAGTCTAGTGCTCCCGAAGAATTCACCTATCGATCTGGTGCTCCCGAAGGATGCACCTATCGGTCTAGTGCTCTCGAAGGATACACAATAGGTGGTGATCTAGTAGGACACCTGCAAGGCACACTACCCCACAAAACAAGCTAACAATTTTCCCCTCAGTCCATTCTAATGATTCATAACAATCACATCAAAGGACAATTAAAACTATCGACAATTCTCCTTTTCTACGCATCACTAGTCAAAGTAAACATTAGTGCACATCACGGTTCAGTCAACCATACTAAACATCAGTCATCATATGCACATCTACATATTAGTCAACTCCATCTCAGTTCAGTAAAATCCATACACTCAATCAGTCATCATATTTAAATTTACATATCAGTCAACCCATCTCAATTTAGTAAAATCTATAGTCAATATATTCCAAATTCATTATAGAGTCCAGTAGTAGGAACCCTTTACCTTAACCTTACTTAAGCTTCTTTATTAAACTAAACTGCAACGAGCCGACCTAAATATAATTGAACAAAAATCAATCACTTTCACAAACAATTTCACTCCATTCAATTCACAAGTAAATTCCACAACTTGCCCAAAAAGTGGAGAATCAAACTCCAACCCAACTCGTTTGAAACTCAAGGAATTTAAGCGTTGTCCTCTATTTGTACCTTCAAGAAATAATGTCAACCAATTAATTAACCCATCCAATAATGGTTATTGAAAATAACCATCAAGACCTAAAACTACACCCTTAGCACAAACCACAACAATGTAGAGGCAGCGACTCTCGAAACTAACACGAAAGAGAGCATGCAAACAGATCTGAGCGACAAATAGAGGTGGTCATCGGATTGCAACCCACGGCTGGAAGATAGGGAGTCGCGCGGCTTGGAGTGGCAGAGGAGGGGCTCAAAGATGAACAAATCGATGCGACTCCGCGACTGGCGCTTTGCGAAAGCTAAACGAAGACGTGGGGTGGTGACGACACTTCATGGACGACACAGATCTAAGCGAATGGATGGTCGACGACGAACAGCTGCCGAAATCGCAAGGAACGGGGATGCTTCAACTTTGTCTAACGACGACGAACAAAGAAAGATCTGTCGGTAATGCTCCATAGCACGCGGAACAGAGACACGTAGGCTAGAACATTGAAGAAGGTGAATGAAAAAAGAAGAGAAAAAAGGTAGAGGGCAGCGGCAGTTGTAACCCACGAAGAAGAAGGAAGGGAAAGAAGATTTGGGGAAGGAGAAAGTAAATTAATATTATAATAATAATTATAATTATAATAACTTATTAACCTTATTATTATAATATAATTATTACTTCCTTTCTTTTCTTTTTAACTCTTCCCTTTTAAAAGTACTATATCTCTCTCTCACACTAAACCTCAATAATCAAAGAAAAACAACACCCAAAATTCTTTAATTCTTAATAAAATAAAACATTTAGGTTGAGAATAAATACCTCAAATTTGGGGTGTTACAGATATGCACAATTGTTGTTAGCATAACTAATGAATATGCAATCAACAAATTTTTGTCCTATTTTAACCACTTTAGGATTAGGCACTGCAACCTTTGCTAGGCACCCTCACACTTTTAAGAATTTCCATGAAGGTTTTCTTCCTTTCCATTTTTCATAAGGAACATTTTGTGACTTCTTATGAAGTATTCTATTTAATAAGTAATTTTTCGTTAACAAAGCTTTTCCCCACACATTTTGGAGTAAACCTAAACTTATAAGCATTGCGTTCACCATTTTCTTAAATGTTTGGTTTTTTCGTTTAGTAATTCCGTTGGATTGAGGTAAGTAAGGAGCAATAGTTTGGTGAATAATGTCATGTTCGAAAAAAAAATGTTTAAAAGGAAGACCATATTCACCACCTCGCGATCACTTCTTATTGCCTTAATTTTTGTGGTAAGTTGATTTTCAACCTCTTTTTTTATAAAACTTAAATTGTAACGCCCGAGGTTAGGAGGGAGACATGAATGAATCAGTATCATATCTGAATGAGAGGAATTCTAAGACAATGAAAGTAATGTTAAGAAAGACTTAAAAGAATTAAAAGTTAATACCTATACCAACAAGATGCACCTTCCTTTTCGGTGGCTTGATCGTAGGAACTCCAAAGTTAAGCGTGCTTAGCTTGGAACAATTCTATTTTAGGTGACCTCTTGGGAATATTCCTAAGATGTATATGAGTGAGGAAAAAGCATGCTGAAAGAACTCGTGTTGGTTTGTGGGAAGAACTTTCACTCGAATAAGCTTTTAAGAATAGTAAGGATGATGCTGCGAGGCCACAGGGGATGCGGGAATGTTGGGCATCCGAATTCCAAATCCTGGTCTGAAACCTGGACGTCGTGCGTTACATAAACACTTCAATTGCCTCATCTTTGCTTTTCAGCAGATAAACGTAACAATATCTTGTAAAATCATTTATAAAAGTAATAAAATATTTTTTCACCTCTAGAATGCACAAATTTCAAGTCACAAATATCACTGTGAATTAACTCTAAAGGTTTGGTAATTCTCTTAATTGAATGAAAAGGTGCTTTGGTCATTTTTTATTCCACACACACCTCGGGTTTATGATTTGTGTCAAAAGTGAATTTTTAAATCAAGTTCATATTAATTATCCTACGCAAAGAATTGAAATTGACATGTCCTAGTTTGCCATGTCAAACAAATGACTCAACAATATGAGCAAAAGTAGATACTTTATTATTAATAATACTTTTGGGTACACCTATGAGTACATTTAATTTAAGCAAACTATCACTCAAATAACCCTTTCTAGCATATATCTCATCCTTGGAAAGTACAAACTTATCAGATACAAAGACCAACTTGAAGTCATTCTTGCTAAGCATTGAACCAGAAGCTAATTAAGTTCTTGTTAATGTCAGGAACATGAAGCATATTGTTGAGAGCGAGTTCCTTGCCAGAGGTCATCTTAAAAATCACTTTTCCTTGTCCCTCAACTTGTGAAGTAGAAGAGTTACACCCATAAATAATTGTTCTCCACTAAAGACTGGCACATATGATGTGAACATATGCTTGTTGGCATAAATATGACGAGTAGCCCCAATGTCTACCCACCATTCCTTGAAATTGCCCACCATGTTGCATTCTGAAATGATTGCACAAAGGTCAATATCTGCAATACCATCTGATACTTCATCAACTTCTGTGATATGAGCTTGAGCATGTTTTTTCTGAAAGTTCTTTGGCTTACAACAATCCTTGGATTGATGTCCCATTTTGTTGTAGTTGTAGCACTTACTATTAAAAAATTTTGTGAATCACGGTTTTTTATTTGAACCTTCACTAGGAAACTTCCTTTTTTTTGTTACTTTGTAGTCAATTTTTCACAATGTTGGCCTTCGAATCTATTGTACTATCGATAGTACATATTTCTGCCTTTCTATTATTTTCTTCAATCCCAAGTTTGACCACAAGTTCTTCAAGTTTTATTTCTTTGCGTTTATGCTTGAGATAATTTTTGAAGTCCTTTCATAAGGGTGACAAATTTTCAATTATTGATACTACTTGAAAAGACTCACTCAAAGTCATATTCTCAGAATGTATATAATGTAGAATTACTTGGATTTCCTGAACATGGTTGATTACAGTTTTGAAGCCCGCTATTTTGTAAACCAAAAATTATCCAACAAAAAATTTATTTGTGCCACCAACTTCAGTTTTGTACTTCTTCTCTAATGAATTCCAGAGATTTTATTGGCTAAATCAATAGTACTATACACATTATATAGTGTGTTGTCCAACCCATTCAAAATTTAATTCTTACAAATATATTCTGCATGTTTCCATGCATCAATTGCAAGTTCTTTTCTTTGTTAGTTTTTCCCTTAAGTAAAATGGAAGCATGCTCTGATAGCCATCTGATATCACTAATTACTTGTCATATTTGCCATATTCACAATATGCAAAAATGAGGTGCCATGGACTGCTTTTTTCTAAACGTTCTTGTCATCTTATTCAATTTTCCATATATATATGTATATATATATTATAAATATTTGTGTATATATATATATATATATGAAGCAAACCAAGGCAAGAGTAAACAAAAAAATAGAAAAATCCAAACAAAAGAAAAGAATACAGAAACATTAAATTAATGGATCCTTTTAAAAAAAACATTATAGAAGCATACACTAAATTGTTTTTGCTGCGTGAAGGGTTGGAAAAGAATGAAAAGAAATAAAAATTAAATAAATTGTTTCGCTGCACGAAGGGATGGAAAAAATAAACACACAAATATTTTTAAAAAATATCAACCGAAAATCTTCATTTATCGAAGCAGAAATCAAATTAACTTTCTTATTATTTTTTTAATTAGATTTTCTTCTAATGAAAATTAAAAAAGATTCTAAAAATAAATCACAATAGTATTGCAACAGAAATCTTGCTACGTACTCGTAATTGAAGAAATACATATGCATATAAAATCAACAATACATAAACATTTATATAAAAAGAAATTCAATTGCCACCGTAATTAAACCACTACGATTGCAAAAAAAAAAAAAAAAAAAAAAAAAAAAAAAAAAAAAAAACCTTCAATTACCACAAGTTTTCCAACAATAAAAAATTAAACAGAACCATTTTTTTTTTTTTTGTAACAAAAGATGATGCATTAAATTTGTCTTGAGATTGTTATCAATGTTATCATCACAACAAAACATAAAGTCATATATGTATTATATGTCTGAGCCTAACAAGTTCACATTATCTCCTAATGATAAATTTACTCACTCTAGTGCTTGAGTTTTAAGAACAATTGTTTTTCAGGATAAAACAAATCACATTTCTTCTAAGAGTAACACCCCGTCTAGAAGATTAACGAGCAAAACTTTGTAGATCTACCGAACGTCAAGATTTTGGATAATGGAGAGAAATTCTTTTGAAGAAGACAAAAGATTATAGAAAAGAGGTTCTCTCCAACCAAATAAAAAATTATCTTATTTACAGACTGAGTCGCGGCCATTCAAAAATTCATGTATTTTTCTATAATTTAGTTATTAGTATTTTCATAAAATGATGCATCAATTCAAAAAAGCACAAGCAATAACCATTTATTCAAATAGTTTGATCCACAATGAAATTATGTTTGTTGATTACGGATTTGAATGTAGTTCACCCCACATTTCATTATAATTACAGAAAACAAGTAAAGAACAATAAATGTAATTAAAGGAGGCTAACCTAATAGATTGTAAGACCCGTTTTTAATTTGAGTATAGGAAGTAAAATTCGCCCAAGTATTAAAGAAGTTGGTGTTTCAATAAATCCGCATAAAAGATTAATCGATAAAATCTTTTATGGTTAAGTATAAGATTTGCGATTAAGAAGTTAATTCGAGAGGAAGTTTTGAGAAAAGATGGATTTGCACTAGAATCTATAAGTCTAAACGCTCTAAAAAGAAAGTCTTCACGTAAGTTAAGAAGTGAAATTTTGACTAAAACGACCAAGCGTTTGGGTAGTCTTTGTGATGAGAACCAAGGGTTTCACGATGAAGAAGTCTGCGAGGAAGCCTTAAAGTCTAAGTTCGCGATAAGTGTTCTAAGCGAGTAAAAGTTGGTTACTTCACAAGGAAGTTTCTTGTAGTAAAAATATAACTAAGCATAAGGTTATTCGCGAGAAGTGTTAAGTGGTTAAAGTTATTTGCTGTATGGGGTTAGACGAGAAGTAAGGTCTGGCGAAGAAAATGTAAAATCTGATTTGACAGGGATTAACGTGTAAGATTAAGGAGTTAAGCATGACTGAGTTGAGTATTAAATTTACACGTGTAAAGTTTTAAGTAGGAGTTGACAAACTGAGAAGACTTTAGGCATGACTAAGATAGTTTAAGGGTTCTATAAATAGAGAACTTGGTCATTAAGTAAGCACAAAAGATTTTATTAAAAAAAAAAAAGAGCTAATTAATAAAATCTTTTGTGCTTACTTAATGACCAACAAATGTTGTTGTTTTGCTTTGGCGAGAAGAAGAAAAACAAAGTATTAAGTACGATAATTTGTTCTGTGAGAAGGCTCCACGAGAAGAGAAGGAAGAGGAGGATTTTTGATAAAGTGTGGTGAGTGGTTTTCTTCTTAAAAGTTTTGTGGTTCCGCTTTACTATTTTTAAAGAACAATTCACATGAAAAGTGTTTCAAAAGAGATTTTTATGAAAAGTTTATATGTTTTCAAGCATAATTAATAATGTTAAAACTTGATTTGATGATATGATTTCCATACTATTAAATGGTTTTCAAACCATTAGTTGTTTCTTTGAGATTATGCTAACTTTTATGTGCACATAAAGAGTCAAGGCCACCATGGGGTGTACGGGCTACATGGTGATAAGTAGTTGGCTTATGCTTGATAGGAGCATATAAAGCTTAGCGGCTTGAGCAACAAGAACGAATGTTCTCGGATGCTGTTGATACAGTAGTCTAAACATGAGGTAATGAGACCAAGCGTAAAGAACGATTTGGGATCCTTGGCGGAAAGAATAATTAACTAATACGTGTTTGTTTGAGATGATTTATGTGATGTGAAAAAGATGTGTTATGCGAATTGGTGTTTATGCGTAATGTATATTGATATGATTTGCTAGATGATTTAATTCTATTGCATGCGTTTTGACATATTTTGCGAAATAAAGTGTTTAATTGATAAACTAATTTGTGTTGGTATTTATGATTTGACGAAAATGATTTATCAAAGGGCATTGCGAAAAGGGTTTTATAAAACCTAACTAAGTCATTTAGACTTACGTTTTAAAAATCTCATTTTTCAGGATTGAGCATTTAGGCCGAGTAGAGAAGAAGATTGAAGGATTGTGGTGATTCAAGGCGTTTTGGAAATGGTTAAGCCTTAGTTATTGGGTCAAAATGTTGTAAATATGTATGAAACGATTTTTATTAATAAAATTTATGTTTTGGTTTTTATTTATTTTGCTTGACGTTTTATTGACCACTGCTGCGTTTTGAGTGTTGTTAATAGTTTAAAAGAAGTTGAGATTAAGATATTATGATAAAAAAAATTTCAAAGTTGTAATAAACTCGCATCATATTCCTACTGCTTCGACATTATCGTTACAATATAGTTTGAGGTGTGACATAGATAAATTATGTCATTAGAGAAATAAACATGACCTCGAACCTAGCTTTTAAAATCAAAAGACCAACTTTGCAATTTAACCATTTTTTTTAAAAGAAAATTATTATTATTATTTTGAAAAGTGCAATTCTATGTTACTTGAAACTGCATTTGAAAAATAAAAAGTCAGGGCCGTTCATACTTCATTATCAAAAATTGTCATACTCACCACTTTAAATTGTTTATTTTAAAAGATTATTGAATAAATAAAACGCAACACGTGGATTATCAATTTAAAAATAAAACTAAATAAACACAATAGATAATCACAGGCTAATCCATTCAATTTTTCCTTTCTATAAGTAGAAATATTCTCCCCCATTATATTGATTTTTTTTTCTCAAAGGTATCGAAAGTAATACATATTAATCAAATAAATCAATAACAACTATACTTCAAATTAATTAAATAATAATTATTATTATTATTGCCAAATGACGTAAACATTTAAATCAAACTATTTATTGTACTGTGAATTTCATCCAATTATTTTATTATCCCACTAAATTGCCGCAATTAAGGATCTAACCACTAATAATCAAAACTTTAATTTCTAATCCTAATAGACCAATCTGAAAATATAAAAATCTTTTTAAAAAATAATAATAAAATAATAAAGATCGTGAAATCTAAAAATCATATGTAAATTTTCAATTTCACAACTACCTTTATCCTACTTGTGGCACATGTATTAATTTGGTAAAGTGATGTTAAAATAATTTGCAAATGTTTACAAATCACACACCTTATTCTATATTCTTATACTATGCTAGAATAATTTGAAAATTGATATTTGAAACAAATAATTAAAAGTAACTACACCAACAAGTTAGAATAAACAATAATAAGTTGACTTTAGAGTCTACAAAATGGCCCACGAATGATTTAGGATTTTAAATTAGTCCATAGGCATGTATGAGACATATTTTCAATATTAAAATATGAGATTACAAATATTTGTGTGGTGACTTTGAATACTACTTTGTGTTAATTTTTTTCAACTATGCAATTTTAATGTCTATCTATATAAATTAGTCCATAGGCATAAAGTATATTAGTCCATAAGCATAAAGTAATCATATGCTAACAACATAATTGACTTTATATCTTCCCTATATGGTTTCTCTTTTTGATGTACAAACCAGAAGATGTACACTTTTATCTAGTGGGATTAATTGGATTTATTTCTTTTTCCTTCTTCCTTTTTCAAGTGGATTTACAAGTAAACAAAATTTAAAGGAATTAAAAAGAAAAAAAAAAAAAAAAAAAAAAACAAAACAAAAAAAACAAAAAAAACAAACAAACAAAGGAACTTCGAGAGGCTGATTCTGATCTTTACACGGTACACAATTTGTGGGTTATCTTGGCGACTTTAGTGAATCTACTTGGGATTTACCTTGAGGACCTCTCATCCTAATGAAAAGTCGGTATTCGTCAAACGTCATTGAAGAATAAAGTGCGGGTCTATCTCTCGTAATTAACGCTTTTGTTGGTCCTATTGGAATATCACTCTTTGGATTGTAGAAGAAAGCCAATGAAACACGATCTTTATCTGAGTTCACAATTACTCTATGTTCCACACTTCTGTATATTGCATTGCTTAGAACCTATTTCAAAATAACACAACAATTAAAAAACAAGTAATTTAGAAATTAATTTCATGGTTTTTTCATTAGGATTTCGATATTATACTCTTCTTGGTAGAACATTTTTAAGTTTGCCTCTAAACTGTTTCTAAACTTAACTTGTGTCTAATAGGTCTTTGGAAACTTCTAGTTAGTGTTTATAGAGTTTTTTTAAAACATATTTTATTTTTTTTAAAAATGATATGATATATTTTATATAATAAATTACGTATCTAATTGGAGGCCCTCAACTCCTAAGTACGTGTCTTAATAGATTTTGTAATTTTTTTCTTCCACAAAAGTCGAATAGGTCATTAATTTATAAAACATAAAACTGAAATTAAAAAAAAAATCTCACGAACCTATTAAATACATTTGACAGTAAAAGGTTTAAACGATGGTGGGTAGGATTGAAATATTTTAAAAGTCAAAGTGTAAGATTGAATTAAAAATCAATTAATGAAACTTGGGTATTCTCACCTTCCAGAACTACTTAATATGAATATTGGCCAACATAATTTCTTTTGAAAAAGAAAAACATATCTCTGTCTGTCCAAAAGCATAATAATTAGAAAAATATCTCTATTATGCAATTCGGCATTTTTTTTCTCCCCAAACAAACAATAGAAAGTAGAAACTAAATGAAAAGGTTAGAAGTTTAATGAACTTTTGCAGACACATATTTTATGGACAAAAAGGTCAATATAATTTTGGTCCTAAAAAATAAACATAGGAAAAGAAAAGGTTTATTTAGAGACCATAATAGATTCTAAGAAGTGGAAAAAATGGTGCAAAAACAAAACAAGACTCCTCCATGTGCAAATGGCCATAGAGAGAGTTCAAGTAAGGGACGCCTTTTCATTTAGACCAAGTATTAATATATATCCATTACCAAATAAAACAAATAAAACAATTAAAACAATTAAAACAATGCTTACGTAACACTGAGAGATAGTTCCATAGTTGGAAAGGCAACTCGGCAGTTGACCAATATAGCTAGTCAAGAGAACAAACCTGAACTTGATCCCCCACATTAACTATAATAGCATGAGGAGCTGGTTTGACAGTAATCCATTTTTCGTCCTTTCGAACTTGAAGTCCAGCGACCTTATCGTCCGGCAGTAGGAACGTCAATCCACCGGGGTCGGAGTGGGACGATAGCCCCAACGTCAACTCCGGTTGTGGGCATTTTGGGTAATAATTCACTCTCAAACATGCTCCAACATCTTCTCCTCCAAATGCATCTTGTAGGTACCCTTCTTGAAGCCCCAAATTTAGTGATAAAAGCTTCAACAATTTTCCTCCTACCTTCACTACTTCTTCCCCATACTCCTCTGTCAATTCTCTACATTAAAAAAATAATCCAATTTCAAGTTCGTGAATTTCTTTACCAATTAGTTCCAGATTTTTATGTTAATAGGAATATATATTCTCTTGATGTAAAAGTTAAAGTTTTATTGGTTATTGTAGACTTATTGTCTCACCTTTATCCCATGAGAGTAAAAAGTAAGGATGGAAATGGCATTTATGGGTGACTTTACTTAACTTATTTTTTATTTCAAAAATTTTTAGATAAGAGTGGAGTTGAGTTGTGTTGAATAAGTACCTGATAGAGTGGGGCATAGCAGGCCATTTATTGTGATCTTTGAGACGAGAAGGAAGATAGTGAAGAAAAAAGTAGTCACTCCAATCAAGAATAGCTCCTTTTTGAACACCAAGGCGACTACCATAGCCTTCATAAGTCTTAGGACTATTAGCATAAGCTTGTTTCATCTCCACTGGCAATTTGAAAAAATCATACCATGCACGGCGGACACCGTCGAGAAGCTCATCCCGGATGCCGTGATTAATGATTTGAAAGAACCCCCAATTACGACAGGCGTCAGAGACTTGGCTAAGAATGGTGTGTCGAAGGGAGTCGTCTTGGTCGAGAGCGAAGCCATGGATGTCAATGATTGGGATGTTCATGGTGGGAGAGGCGACAGAGAAAACGGTAGGGCGGTCGGACAGAGGCTTGATGTAACGGGAAGGGACGGCGGAGCAACCACTCTCTGAGAGGGATTGGACACGAACTATGGGTTCGGGCCAATCTTGGTTGAGGTTAGTAGTCATCACGGCCAAGGGGAGGCTCTTGGAATTCCAAGGTTGATATTTATTTATATAAATAAAATTTAAAGGTTTGTTGTAAAGAAACAGACAATCCAAATGTATTTTCTTTTTCTTTTTTTAAGTTAGCACTACCAAGTACGATGAATCACTAATATATATACATATTACAACCTTCTTCATCCTTCTCTATGAAAAGAAAATAAAAAGGTAAAAGGGGAGAGGGTAAGACTTTTTTTTCCTTTTTGAATATATTATTCTTTTTATTTGATGCACGTTGTTAAATTTATATCCTATGGAGTTTGTTTATATGGGTTTGAAATGGTTCAATTCATCGAGCTATATTAAGTAACTACTTCAAAAGGTGGTTATTGTATTGAATCTTTTATATATATATATATACACACATACGTAGTTGATTTGGGTTTCTGTGTTGAGTCGTTATTCTTGCGGTTGATTACCATTAATTTTGTTTGTCTTTTTATCTAATATTGTTAATTTATGGGTGTAGTTGGTTTTTGGTAAGTTGGTACACATATTTGTTTGATTGAGTGATTATGCTTGTAAATAACTTTTTTAATATGCAAAGTTTAAGGGAATTAAAATAGAATATTTACAAGTCGTTTAAGGACGAAAGGATATATAGCACGGGTAAAATATTAGAGTTCGTATTGAAAATAAAAATGAAAAGTTTGAAGAACGAACATGATATTTGTATAGGGACCAACATGAGATTTATACTTATTATATATGACATTTCAAAACAATAATAAAAAATGTGAAAAAGTAAACTCGACAATGTTAATAACAAAGAAGAAAGAAGTTTTAATTTGTATATTGTCAAATACGATGCAATATAGATTACTAATAAAGCGTGAGAACAAATTCCTTCTTTCTTTCTTTATATATATTCAAAAAACTTTTAAAAAAACTTAAAAAGAAAAGAAAAGAAAAGAAAAAATGTACTATTCTAAGCAATAAAATTAGAATCAGATTTTCAATTTTTCCACTTAACATGTTGTTTAAAAAGTTTATAACAATGATGTGTGATGTAGTAGATGACCATATATAAAGAAAACGTTTTAAATTCATAGCATTTTTTATGAAACTAGTACATGATGTTGTTCCAATTCAATTTTGAGAACAAACGCTGAACAAATTTTAATAATTACATACATTATGTATATGAAAAAGACATGGATGTAGGTGATAGAATGTGGAAAGGTGTAGAAGAAGAAGTAAATGGAAAGTTAAAAAAAAGAAAGTAAAAACATAGGGATGAGGGCTAGATTAGAATTTAGGCGGGAGAAACAAGTGGACAATGACTGGAAGAAATTAGAGAACGTGAACATTATGGGGAGCAATCTTGTGGACTAAAAACCATACCCTTTTGTAAAAAAAAATAAAAATTACATACTGTTTTTCTAAAAACATAATTTTCCTCTCCCACTATTTCAAGTTCTTCTTCCTTTTCACTTTTTAAATAATTAAACGTTAAAATAAAATTTAAATTGAATTAAGTTTAATATATTTTGAAATATAGGTAAATGAAGTGGTTATAGTCATAGGGATGAGAGAGTAAAATGATAGGGATGAAGGATAGGGTGGGGATGTAGCAATTGGGGTGTGGGTGGTTGATGGGGCAACTGAAATTGACACGGCCGACACAGCAGCGATGAAAATTTCTTAATTCTTTTAAATATTTGATAAATACGGATATCATTTTGGATTCATACGGTTTTTTTTATTCTTTTTTATTTTTCCAAATATATATATATATCAATTTCGAAATAACACGGAACTCTATCAATTCTAGATTTCTTTTTTCTTTATATCTTACTTTTTCCACTTTGTTTTTATCTTCTAATTTATTCCCCAATAAACAAATCATTCTAAAAATATTGTTGTTTTACATCTAGACTCTGTCTAAAAAGGAATATTGTTATTTGTAATATCAGTGGCTGTGGTTTCAGAAAATCATGTTTTCATAAATTTGACTTCATATTTATTTTATATATAAAAGAAAAGCATATATAAATTATTTTATAATATAGAATTGACGTTATTTATAGTTTAACATGAGTTGTTCTACATCATATTAAACCTTTTCTTCTAATTTTTTAAGTTTCATTACACAAATTTAACCCATGACCCAAATACTACTCTTATTATTTAAATAATTATTGCATATATTATTTTAATATATATACATATACATATATTCATATGCTCATTTTTAAAATTTGATAACAATACAACTTCACATCATATGAGTTGGAATATATGAGGTTGTAATGGATTTTTTTCTATTTAAATAAGTAGAGTTTTTTGAATTAAAAAATACAACTAGACCTTTTTCTTTTTTTTCTTTTTTTATAATGATAACATTCATTTAGGCATGTCTTTCAATATTTTAACTTTAAATTATAAAATAAAAAGTTAAAAAAGGATTGGTTCGGTAACCATTTTGTTTTTTTTTTCTCTTTAAATTAAACCTTTTTCTTTTTCGTCTTCTCAATCTTAAAGCTTTAGTTTTTATAAAAATAAAATATGGGGTTAAGACATTTTAGGTTTATATGGAGTTAAGTTTTATAGTTATTTTTCAAAATAAACATATCTAGATTGATATAAAGTTTGTTATATAGGTAAGATGTTAGATTTCCACCTCCTATGCTATAAAAAAAGTACCTATATGCTTGTTATAATTACTTTCTTGACTTCAATATTTTATTCTTTTTATAATCTATGAGATAAATAAATTAAACTTAACTTCAAAACTATCGGTTGCGATACGAACTTTAAATCTTTAGAATAAAAAGTCATGTCAATTACTGTTAAGTTAATTTTACTTTAGAATTTATGTATCAATTGACCTATATTCATTTTCGTTTTTTAATTCTTAATATTTATGTTTCATGAACTATCTTATCCACCTCAAAGAATTTTTATCTATTATATTTTCACTTTTTGCTTGCAATTTCAAACTAAAATGTCTTTCAACTTTAATATAATTTTGTTTTCTAAAAAAAGTTAATGTATTTGAATATTTTAAATAAGAAGTCTTATTAAAAATTATCGAGGAAAGAAATTATCAATTAAAACAATGAAATTATAGTTATATCATTAATAAAAGTAAAGTTTAGACGATAGATCCATATAAATATTTACTTTCTATTCGTGATAGGTTCATATAGACACTTTGATATATCTACCGTGGTCTATCATTAATAAAAGTAAAATTTTGCTATATATATTTTTTCGATCTTGGAAATGAAAGACTTTTGTTTAAATATATTGTATAAATTGGAGGGCTGGAGATTTAATTAAACTAGATATCTTTGACTCAAATGAAAACATGTACAAATTGAGCTAAGCTTTTATTACAAAAGTTTCGTATAAATATTAAATTAATGTATTAATGGGAAATAATTGCATTGACTAATACATAATAAGAATTAAAACTTTAATACGAAAACTAGAAAGAAAAAGAAATAGAATTAAGGCATTTATAACTCGTGTTTTTGTACCCTGGGGTCCACATATGGCGCCGTTAAGTTTGATTCTAAATTTATAATTTTCTTTAAAAAAAAGAAAGAAAAAAACTCCACAATTAACAAAATAGAATAAAATCAATTCTTCAAATAAAATCCGCTTTATTAGTTAATTATATATTCTTTGCAGGAAAAAAAAAATTATAGATCAAAATTTCTTAACCTGTGGCCTTAATTTTCAACTAGCTATCAATTACCTAACTCAAATAGTAAGGATTAGATTAGGTTAAATTTTGTATTGAATTAAGTTGTGTTAGAAAGTTGGACAAAAAAAATGTTGAGTCAAATTGCAGTGTTTTGCAAGTAAGAGGTTTGATTGATCCGGTCCAACTCAATTACGTATGTATATATATATATATATATATGTCAATTTGCATGTTGAATGACAATTTGTTCACTTGATATTGAAATAAAATTTTCTTTAAATTATGAAAATACACCAAAAAAATCAACCCACCAA
The DNA here is from genome assembly GCA_025688845.1 of Cucumis hystrix. Classification (NCBI taxonomy): domain Eukaryota; kingdom Viridiplantae; phylum Streptophyta; class Magnoliopsida; order Cucurbitales; family Cucurbitaceae; genus Cucumis; species Cucumis hystrix. Next base: position 9,973,904 of record CM046892.1, on the reverse strand, counting down.
TCCAACCCAAATATTTTGGATTGAATTGAGTTGGGATACCCTTACATATTGAATACTTTGAACTTATGTCCACTCCTACCTGCACACTTAACTAGTCCTTTATAATTAATTAGTTCGTTATGACAAGTTTACCCCTACTCTAATATTTTTATTCACTTTAGAAATTGTACAAGTTAGAACACGCAATAAATTTCAACATTTTTGTTAAAAAAAAATTCGTTACTTAGATTTATAAATTTTATAGTACATTTTTCCATTCTTTGGACGTAGTGTGATATCACGCCATTTCTTTTTTCTTTTTTGATTTTTTTTCAAAAGTAGAAAATTTGAAAAAAAAATATTTATTCTTCCTAAAAATAATCACTAAAATTTTAATTTACCCTTTATTTTTTTATGAAGTATAAATATTTTATCATTTTTTTTTATCATTTTTTAATGAATAATATACACATGAGTTAACCAAATACAATAATTTTTAGCTTTTAATTAGCCAATTTCTCACTATAACAATTTTTATACTAAAAAAAAGAAACATAATAACATATTTGTGTCTAACAAACAATAAGTCAAAAGCTTAAAAATTTATTTGAAATTTTTAATATTCGAATGTAAAGGATTTATTAGAAATAAAATGAAATTTTAGGTCTTATTGGAAAATAAGTTCAATTTTGAAATTTGCTATGTTTTTTTTAATACATGTTTTTTTGTTGTATTTTTTTAGATTAATATGTAAAATAAGATAATAGAACCAATCACCTTAAAATTGATAGTACAAGTTAGATTTAATACGTACTTTTACAGAAGAATGTCATACAATAAAGAAAGGTTGTTAAAAAAAGTTTTAGACGTAAAGGCAAGAAAGACAGAGACAAATAAAAGTTATTAGAGAGTATTAATTAGAGAAATATACATTAAATATTATATAAAATGCTTATTTGAGTATCGTTACTATTATTTTCGAGGTAAAAAAGTTTATTTTTCTACTCAACATATTATTAAAAATAGTTAGAAAGAAAAAAAGTGGTGAGATAAAAGAAATGAGAAATAAAATTTTAGAAAGTTTTTTTCTTGTTGGTATTAAAAACAAAACTATTTAAATTTTATAGAAAAACCATTTTGACAATTTTCCTTTTTCTTAAAAAAGTTAGAAAATATTAAAACTTTTATAGAGATAAAAGTGATTGAGATATATTGAAATTTGAATAGAAAATAAATGTTTTAGAGAATGAAAAAATAACTTTTTCAGAGAAAATTTAGAGGAAAAAGTTAGAAAAAGAAGGAACAGTAAAAGTGAGGAACAAAAAAACAAAATTTTGAAATATATATATATATATATAGTATTTTATAAATTAAAGTTCTAATAATGCTAATGGAAATACAATAGAAGCAATAACTAATATGTAATTTTTAGTTTGTATTAGTTATCTATTGATATTGACATATTAGTTTTTTTAGTAAATGATATATAATTATTTTGAAAAGTGCAAATTCACACTATTCCTAATTTATTTTGAAAAAAATATTTTTCCTAATTTCATGCGGGGAGTGATAAAGTTGATAGAAATGTTACATAACTCGAAAATGATAGGAAAAAAATGATAAAATAGTTACAATACAAATATTGTCAAAGCCACAACTTTATCACTTGGCATTCATTGATCCAACCGACATTACACAAAAATGATACGTCGTTGTTAATGGATGTTAACTATACGTAAATAATGTTTGATACCACAATTTATCTTTACAATAAATAATAATAAATAAAGAGCACATAACTTTTATTTTCGTAGTTGGAATAAAAAATATCAAACAAAATTTAAAAAACGATTTCATTATAAACAAATTTAGACATTGATTTTTTAAATTAAGTTGACTTAAGTAATTGTTAATCATATTTACTTACGCTAATTAACTTCTAATTCATTCTTTGTGGTCTGCGACGTTTCATCTCGCCCTCATTTAATTTTTATATTAAAAAATAAAATAATTGACTAATTAATTAATTTGAAATAAATGAGTTTATCAAGATATTCTTTAATTTGAATTTTGTTATTTTCTTTTTTTTTATATATATATATATATTCTCTCCCGTAGAAAGGAATAAAACATTGTATTCTTGTACTGATTCTCCTAAAAAATAATTCATAATTGAACATTACTAGTAAAAAAATATTTGAAACTAATTAGAACATTTCCTAACAACTTAGGGAGGCACTTGATAATAATTGGGACGCAATTAATAATGATTTAGAGTGGGTTAGGAGTGATGATTGGACAGTAATTTTAGAAAAAGAAATTTTTGTATAATTGATTTATAAACAATCAAATTTAGGTTTGATACTAAACACTTAAATTTTTTTCAAATATTTAGAATTAACTTTCAATCTTTATGTTTTGTTTCAAAATTTTCAATCCTTATGTTTTGTTTCAAAATTTTCAATCCTTATGAAATTTTCACACATTTAGGTTTGAAAGTAAATTTTTAAATTTTGGTTGTTTCTTAGCCATATATTTTTTTTTATTGAAGAGGCTTCTTTCTCCATTATTTGATTTTGTTTATATCGTTTCATTATTTATTCTTTTCTTTATTTTCCTTCTTTCTTTAATTTATTTTTAATGAAAAAAAAGTATGTTTTATTATATTATTGTTGCCCGCTAATTTCCTATTTATATAGTCTTTTATATTCTCTAGCTAAGATCTAATTGTTCAATGTGATCACGTCGTTATCTTTAATAGATTTGGATCTAATAATAGCATATATATATATATATATATAAACTATAGATATCTTTTATAATTAGTTTTTAGTTTGTTACACTATAAATTTATTAGTTTTGCATTGATTCAATAACAAATCTAGTTCCTACAATTTATACATGTTTATAACATTTGAGTTTGAAAATATTATAAAATTGATCTTATGATTTTACTAGACGATAATCATCGTGGTTACAATTAAAATAACACAAATTTTCCAAATAAAAGAATAAGAAGATGTACCAGTCAATCAACTCCATATAAAAAAATTAAAATATCATGAAGATGTTTAATTTCTAAGCTATGTATAATTTAAAATTTTTAAATATATATTTTTCTATGTAACTAAATTTTCTTTTATTTTGTATAAATTTAATTATAGTATATAATTACAAATATTTTACTTTACCAACTTATAATATTTTAAATATCTTAAAAAAATTAAAATTATATACTATTTTAAACTTTAAATTAAATTTTTTACATTTTTACATATAATTAAACACTATTTTAAAATTAAAATTTAAAATTTCACTTTTCACGTGGTGTACTTTCTAATAATAACAAAAGTTGTAATAATTCAAAGAAAAGTTGTTTGTATGATATTTATGGGTAGGTTGAATTACTATTTTAGTCTTTATATACTTACTTCTTTTTTATTTATTTTGGGTTCACTTATTTCTAAATGTTCATTTTAATTTTTATATTTCTAATTTTGAAATAACAGGATCCACGAGAAAATAATATAAGTATAGATTATTGCTAAAATAACAATATATTTTTTTAATATCCAATTAAAGGAATTGTATGCAGAGCAAGATAAGATGATTTTAATTCATCTAAACTAATGGAAAGTATAATAACATGCGTCAAATACAATCACTTCTCCAATGCATGATATTAGTTATACAATAAATTATGTAAATATTGGTGATATCAACGATAAAACTTGGGTAGATATGATTTTAAAGTTGAAATTTTTAGGTAAGCTAGTAAAGAAAATTTTAAGTAAGTTTGAAGAAGGAACTTTTCGATTTTGATGGCTAGAGATTACAAGTTACGAACGTTTAAATTTGAAAGAACTTTTTGAAAATTTGCAGTTTCTAAGCAAGATTGAAAATGGACGAAGCATCAAGTCGCAAGGGTTCAGACATGTACTCTTTTTTAAGGTAACAAGGTTTTCTGGACGTAGAATCACCAACACAACATGGCCAGCGCACAGCCAGACAATGTGGGGTATGCGCCTAGGCCATGTGGCAGACCATGTGTGTGAGGGGCATTTGAATGTACAGGCGAGGAGAGATGAGAAATTGTGTCATGCGGCCAAGGCGGGCGACATGATGAGTGCGAGGCAAGCACATGACTAGGCATCCTGAGGGCCTGTGTGCCTGCATGCTGTCTGTTATCCATGCCGAGTGGCCAGCCGTGCCATGACACTAGTTTTGAAATTTTGATATATGTTTTTGAGATTTGTGAACTAAGTTTGGATATTTTCTAAATTTAGAGATTTAAAATGAGTTTAAATTCACTAATTTCATGGCAAGAAGAGATTGGGCAAATCCATAAGCCGAAGAATTAGCTACCATCTGTGAGCGACAAAATGAATTTAAAACTGATTTCTAAACATGAGTTACTAAGTTTAAGTTTGAAGCATGGTTTGAGGTAACTTATTTGAGAACTATACCTAATTTATATTATTGATTTCTAAAGCATGAGTTTCAAGTTTAGAGAAGTTTGAACAGCATGAGTTTGACTGATGAGCTTATTGAGAATGCTTTCTTATACATTGATTTATGAGCAAGCATATGATAGTCGAGCTTCTAAAAGTATTCAAGTAAAATATTTTTAAAGCAAGGCTTGTTTTAGAGATATTTAAAACAAGCTGTTTAAGTTTGAGATAATGATTTAAAGCATGAGATTGTTTTTTAGCATGTTTTAGTCTATATCTAAGATATTCTGAGATGTATAACAACCCAACGAGGGAGATAAATTTCCTGTGTACAAAGGTTCTTTGATGAGGACATTTAGTATATGACTGAAGTTTCCATCACTGAGACTAGGTTAGAGATGAGGGTCTTTACAGACACTTAGATTTTCCATCTCATAGTAGTGTCATGAGATACAACACTACTGATACCTAGATTTTGTCTCGTAATATCACATCACGAGTTAGGCTCTAATAATGCCTAGATTTTAGTCTCATAGATGTACAAAGATTCAAGTTATTGCAAAAGAAAGAGAAATGTTTGAGTTTGAAATTATGTAATTGCTTTGCTTTACTTTAAAAGTATGTGCTTAAGTTGTTTACTACTTAAAGATTTACTAAGCAGTCACTCTTTCAATTCCAAAAAATATTTCTTACTTTTCAGGTAAGAGATCATGGACCCAGCGTCTGATTTCATCTGTCTATTTGCTTGAGTTTCTTGTGTTTCATACTAGTATGTGTTGTTTTAGTTGTGTATTCTAGTCTGTACATAAGTTTGGTTCAATGGTGTTACTTGTGGGTTGTACAGGGTTTGATTATAAGTGTTTGAACTTCAGTTTGTGGCTATGGTGTTTATGTCTATATTACACTAGTTTGTAGTTGTCGTATGCTTGGGCTACACTTCGTATTTATATAGAGTTTGTTTATATTTTCATTGTGTTGCATATTCTATGTTAGATTAGTTTTAGTTCTAGAAGGGTCAGCATATATTATTAAAAGGAGAATGCATGATCTTTGTTGGCTTCACACCATATCTTAGACTGAGAGTAGGTGGTTTGGGAGGGGGTGTGATCACACAATGAAAATTAGAGTTATACTCTATAAGTTCGTATCGAAAAGCACAACTTAGAAGTAAAGGCTAATGTTACATATGAGGACTAAAAGGGCATAATTAACTTTGAGGAGTTCATAAACTTTCATATCTAGAAAGTGAAAAAATCCTAAGCTCGAAAATTAGACCTTAGGCCCTAGTTAAGCATGAAAAGAGAGCAATTTGGGTAAAAGCTCAAACAACTTGCTTAGCCTTGAGTGCAAATAAAGATGGGTCGGATTTGAGCCTCCATGTCTGATGAAAGGAGCAATATGCTTCGACTTATTTGGTCGGCATCAGAAGGAAGATAGTTTGGGCGAAAAGGCTAAATCGACCTTTTCGCCCAAGGATGAGGTAAGGCTTGCAAATTTGAAGAACGGGGCATAGTAAATGTATGCCATGATCAATTCAGTAAAAAATTGACTGTATATAAATTTATGATATGAATGTCCTACATCATAATTTCACTACAAATACATCCTTATAACTTTAGAGAAATAAGTCCACTTTAATATTCACTCTCTACTTACCACAGAATTACACTAACTTAATTGTTGAAACTTGTGTCGTAAGCACCACATAGATGTGGAAGTTTTTTTATCTTACTGGTCATGCTCTTTCCCAAATTACAATTTTGTTGTTATTGTCGCGTGAAGGTCAAATATGTTTTTCCTCATCTAAATTTTGGCATCAACAATAATATGAAGAGATATAATTGAATTAATTTTATATATTTCAATTCTACAATTCTAACTAGATCCACCGATAAATATGGTGGTTTGTCATAACAAAGAAATTTTGATTATTACATCACTCTAGGTTGTCTCAAAGAATCATTCTACTTATCATATTGTAAAAAACACTACAAGAAAACGAAGGTTTCTCGATGTCGTGAAGGACATTGGCAAACACAACGTCGGGAAAATATACCCATTTCGATGCAGGTCACGCGGTGTCGACTTTGACGCGCAAGCCTGACGTCGTAATTCATCACGTCAGGCTTTGTTCGCCATTTTGATTTTTCAAATTTATCATTAAACTTTTTCCTATCGCAGTGGAGAAGCACATTGGAGAAGGTTTAATAAATTATTTTAATTCGTGAGCATTCTCGATGCACAGGAGAAACATGTTTGGGACAGGTTGACATAATTATGAGACCGTTGAACTATCCCCAACGCAGTAGAGCAAGACGTCAACGAATGTTTAAATAATGATATAAATCTTACAATTTTTCCAACTTTTGTAAAGTGCGTCGGTAATTCTGTAGAGTAAGGCTGACGTACGCATTGTCTGCGTCAGAAAATATCTAAATAATAAATTTTAAGAATTAATTATCCCCTACGCCATTAGTGAAATGTCGGCTTTGGTTATACTAATGTCGACGTGTCACTTTATGACATCGAAGATAGTCCTATTTGCTGATGACTTCGAACTACATCGACAAATCCTGACTCTATTTGATTTGTGTTCACATAACACATAACATTAAAAAAAAAAAGAGAAAATAGAGAGAAAGAAAGAAGATCCATCGCCGCCACCGTCGTTCGTCGTTCATGCCTTCTGTCATCCACTGTCGTCGACCGCACACTGCCGTTCTTTCTCCCTCGTCCTCCATCATCACCGACCACAAGGTATAAGTTTTCTCTTTTTTTTTTTTTGTTTTGAAATTATGAAAATGTATGTGTAATGTATGTATGTGTGATTTATGTGAAAATTGTATGAGTTTGTATGTTTAAATTTAAAGAAAATAAGCGTTTGGTCGTTCTTGTTAAAATCCATTGAAACTTTAACTAAAATAAAAGTAAGATTTTACCATGTTGTTCTTGTTGTTACTGTTGGAATCCATGGATGAAGAGCTCTCGAAAAGAATTTAAGATTTCAAATTAGTTTTAGTATTTAGATTTTGATTTAGTGGTCGGTTTTAACTGTTAAGATTTAGGATTTAAGATTGAAGTTAAGATTGAAGTCGGAATTCAGGATTGAAGAATGCATAATGTTGGGGAGGTTATTCTTTGTCTGTTTTTGGTTATTCAAAATGACATAAAACTATGTTGGAACTTTGTATTTATAGTGTATGTATAGATTGTAGATTGTATGTATAGATTGTAGATTGTATTTATGTTTGATATTAAATTTGTTGTATATTTCATAATTACAATCTACTATTGAATCAACGAAGAAAGAAAAGGAAGAGTATGAGAAGACTATAGAAGAGCTTAGGTGCAAGAATTTCCTTCGACTACGTTTGAGGACCTCGAATCCAAAAGTAGGGACATGTGCAAAATGTGCAAAGAGGAAAGTTGAACATTATTACAAGTGTGTCGAAAAAATATGAGGTTGCTTCAAAGAGAAATGACCCTTGCTCTAGTATTCTCGAAAATTCATTGGAAAAGAGAAGCAAAAAATGATGAGACCGAGAACCAAACAGGTAAGCCATAGAAAGTTTCTCACTTGCTTTGGTGGTCCCATATGCAAGTGCAGAACTTTCTATGGCTTACTATTCGGTTCTCGGTCTTGTCATTTTCTGTTCCTCTTTTTTCAATCAATTTTCTAGAACCACCAGAGCAAATGTCGTTTCTGTTTGAGGCAACCTCATATTTCTTTCGACGCAGCTTGTAATGGTGTTCAACCTTACTCTTGGCACATTTTGAGTTTTTATTATTTATGTAATTTCTGAACCTACGTATTTGAATTAATTTTTAATATAATTTCTATTTGATATTTTAATAATTTTTTTATTAATTTTACGTTAATTATTTTTATTATTTGATTAATTTAAATTGGATTCGATCCCAATACTGAAAAAATTAAATAATAATATATTAAAAAAATATTTCAAAAACGTTTTCCCGACGCACAAAACACGTCGGCATGGACACATATTGCCAACGCTTTGATCAAACTTCGAACAAGGCTTTCCTTGACATCGAGCGAGAGTCGGCGAAGCCCCCATCGGACAAACATTTTTGTCGACGTCGTCATGTTCACGTATTGGTTTTGCTAATCCCGACGCTGTAATGCTGACGTTCTTGCCGATGTTGGTTTTGGCGTTGGGATAGGTATTCCCAACATGTTTTGGTGAATTTGCTGACGCACGTGTACGTCGGGCAAACCCTTACTTCTTGTAGTGAAAATTTCTACTTTAAAAGATAGTTTGAAAAGATTAATCAAATGTCAACGGTAAGATAACGAAAATATTTATGGGGCGTTTGTGGTAAGAAGTTGGTTATTATAGTTGCATTATAAAAATTTATCTTTGAGGTGTAGATTATTCTAATTCAGTTATAATAATATGTGTTCGACGTGTAAACTATTTTAGTTTGATAAAGAACTAATGAACACTATAGAAAATAATAAAAAGTGTTTATTGAAATTATTAAAAATTTTTAAATAATGTTTACTTTAACAAGATGTGATTATTCTAGTTTTAGGATAATTTTTACTCCAAATGTCCAATTGGAGGTATTCTTTTTATATAATTTTTCTAAATTGTAAAACAAAAGATAACAGAAAATTTATTGTAAAAGACAAAACTGTTAAAAATAATTACAAATATGTCAAAAATATTATTTTCTATTAATAATACACTAAGTCATGATACACATCTATCAATATTTATTATTAAAGTGGTAAATGTCTATTTGAGTCTATCATAATCTATCATTGGATAAAAAGTAAAATTTTGATACATTTATAAATAAGTTAGTGCATTTTTATTATATTTAAAAACTTTCAAAGATTTTATTTAACAAAATTTAAATTTCACATTCTATGGATATTTTTTCGTCGACAAATTAAGATATATGTTAAATTGACATGACAACCAAATGTGACCGTTATTCCAATGGATTGTGAATGAAGGGACACCTTTTATTTACTTAATTAATTTTGATATTTTGATAAGACACCAAATTTTGATTGAAGTTTAATGTGGAATCAATGTACCTCTTGCAAGTGAGTATTTCTTTAGAAAAAAACAAAATAGTTAGAGTTTTATATAATTTTATGAAGGAGTCTTTTAAAAAGTATAACACGACGAAATATTTAAATGATATATAATAATTCTCATAGACTCACAATAAAAAATATCAAAACTTTTCTATGATTAATTGGCATCAAGCGTGTAATATATATGAAAAACGATTGTTTAGATTTCACTATTCTTTCCTATACGATCGTTTAAATTTGATAATAATTCTTTGGTACACAATCGTTTAGATTTGACTATTCTTGGTAGATTTAATCGTTTAAATTTGGGTAGCCAAATCTAAACGATTTATTTTTTAAAAAAATTTATACGTTTATATTTGGCACACGACCATTTAGATTTGATACGTTTAAATTTCGGTTGCCAAATCTAAACAATTTTGTTTCAAATTTTTTTGGTGCAAGATCATTTAGATTTAATCGTTTAAATTTGAGTAGCCAAATCTTAACGATTTTTTTTCAAGATTTTTTGGTGCACAATCGCTTAGATTTGATATACCATCGTTTATATTTGAAACAAATCATTTAAATTTGACTACCCAAATCTAAACGATTTTTTAAAAAAGATTATTTGATTATTTTTTGTACACGATCGTTTAGATTTGACAATTCAATATCTCAACGATTTTTTTCACGATCTTTTATATTTGGTTCACGATCTTGAACCAAATAACAGTTTGAAAAAAACAAAAGAAAATTTGCAGAAGAAGAGAAAAAGACAATGAAAAGGAAAAGAAAAATTGCAGAAGAAAGAAGATGGAAAGAAAGGGCAAAAAATATTTTAAAAAATTGTAGAAGAAGAGAAAAAGACATGGAAAGAAAAAAAATCACAAAAAAGAATGAGAACAAAAATGATGAAAAGGAAGTACAAACCTGGAATACTTAAAAAAAATGATAAGTTTTATAGGTTTTTTAATTTTGTTACATGAGTCGTAAATATTTTGCCACTTCGTTATATTTAGAAAATTAACCATTTATGAATATATATATATTATGCATTCCATAAAAAAAAAGGATATATCATTTATGTTTTGAGAATGCCTAAACTAGGGAACATTAGTAAATAAATCAATAAGAGCTCATTTGATAACATTCTCATTTCCTATTTTTTGTTTCTCAATTTTTGTTTTTTTAGAACAAAAAACAGGACTATGTTTAATAAACTGTTCCTATTCTTGTTTCTCGAGGAAAAGAAACAAAAACATAAATTTGTTTGATAGTTATATCTTGTTTCTTGTTTTTTCACAACAAATATGTGTTGTTTCTTTTTATTGTTTCTTGTTTCTTGTTTGATATTGTTTTATGCGTTCATGCGTGTGTTTGTCAGAAAATTAAAATAAGATGTGCGTTGAAAATTAAAATAAGATATAAATCTAAATATTAGATCATTTTAAAATTCAAAATTAAAATAAAATATAAATATAAATATAGCAGAACTGTTTTGAAAATAACAAAATTAATTAAATTTTTTTTATAAAATATGGAAACAAATATAAGAGAAAAAAAAAGTGTCAATTTGAGAGTTGAAAATTGAAACATAAAGAATTAATATACATATTAAAAATTAAAATAATATCTAAACTAAAATATAGGAAAATTTAAAATAAGAGAAAATATAATATAAATATTGAAGAATTATTTTTGTAAAAGATTCATTAAGAACATTTAAAAATAAAGAAATGCAATGAAATATAATTTTTAAAAAAATTAAATTAAATTAAACGGTAAGAAAACCTCGCTTATGAGATTAACTCGCACGAGGAAGACAATTATCAGATGTGCTAAATACCAATCGACCAATGCTCTTAATTATCAAGGACACTTACAAAAATAGTAAAAAAATTTATGATAATAGAACCAATGTCACTATATTTTTTAATTGCAAAAGTAGCAAATTTAAAAATCGATAACTCTTTGATAGTCCTTTAATAATCATTCGATAGTCTTCTGATAACGGTCTGATATCACTAATTACTTGTCATATTTGTCATATACGCAATATGCAAAAAGGATGTGTATGGACTGTTTTTTTCTAAATGTTTTGTCTTCTGATGGAATTTTCGTAATTATTATTTATGAGAATTGTAAGGTAGAAATAGAAACAAAAACAGGAGAAATTGTTATTTATTATTTTTCAATTTTCGTCCTTTTTTTTTAATAAATGATTCTCAAATTTTAGAAACAAGAAACGGGGACCGTTATTAAAAAAGTATATTTGTTAAGATATGAGAAATAGAAACGAGAAACAAGAAAATGAAATGTTATCAAATAAACAGTAAATCTTCCAATATTTCTTAAAGTTAAAAATAGAGAGAATAGAGAGATCAATAGAGAACAATTGCAAAATAAATTTATATTGCGAAAGTTTTTCAAAAAATTTCGATCGTGTACCAAAATTTTTTATATTTGGTATACGATTTTAAACCAAAATCGTTTAGATCTTGGTACATGATCTTTTAGATTTGGAAGAGAAAATATGTAAGAGATGACAAAGAATGAATAAATTTTGGAGGAAGAAATGAATAAATTACGAACAAGAACAAGTGAGAATATGGAGAAGAAGAAGAAATAATATGAAGAGGAGATGAATAAATCACAAAAAAGAAGAAGAAAAATAAGAAAAAGACCGTCGGCATTATCAAGGGTAAATTTGAAATTTATGAAAATATTCTATCTGCTTCATGGACTTTTTGATTTTGTTACACGAGTCGTAAATATTTTGATGTTTTTTTTATATTTATGAAAATTAACCTTTTTATATCTATAAGTGTTTAGTTCAGCCGAACATCTACGATATTTTAAGTATCAAGAACACACATATTAAATTTTTGGTAAACAGTTACCATATATTGAATTCATTCTCTCTTAGTGATCTTTTATAAATGAAACATATACGATAACAATCTATGATAGTTTTTAAGAGAATATTGATTAACAAAAATTAATTAAAGGAAAAAAGAATCAAATTTAGACCACAACTTAAATGAGTTATATTAAATAAATATTAACTTTTGGAATCAAATTCTTACATCCTTGATTGAGTTGTAATCCTCCATTAAAAGAAGGGGGAAAAGACAGAGCTAAAGTAGAATAAAGAAGATTAAGTTTATATAGGCTCAAACGTAATAGGCACTATCAAATGATCCAATATTTGATAAAATAGTGATATCGACGAATGTTCCAAAAAAAAAAAAAAATTGAAAATTGAAATACTTAAAGAGTGATTTAAAATAATAATTAAGTTGTTATTACTTCATGTAAGGTATTAATGTTAAAAACAATTCTTGATTTTTCAATTTTTCTTAAAAGTAACATTTTAATCTTTGAAATTTGATTTGTAATTAACTATTTAGTTCAAGTATTTTCAAATTTGTTGTCATATAATTCTTGAACTCTATCAAATATTAATTTAGAATTTTATTTAAAATATAAAAAAACGATAAAATATTTACATTATAGAGAACAATTTCGAAAACGGAAAAAGACCACATACTCGTAATAAAAAAAATACAAAAATGCTATTGTCAACATGGGATTTACTTGACACTCACGCGCATAACATATTTGGTAAACGATCTTGTATCAAGATCGTTTTGATTTGACTACCCAATCATTTAGATTTGAGTACTCAATCGTTTAGATTTGAGTAGCCAAATCTAAATGATTTTTTTCAAGATTTTTTGGTACACAATTGTTTAGATTTGACTATCCAATTCTAAAAGATTTTTTTTAAAAGATTGTTTGGTAGACGATAGTTTAGATTTGCCTACTCAATTCTAAAAGATTTTTTTTAAAGATTTTTTGGTACACGATACCCAAATCTAACCGATCCAATTAATTTTGAGCTCCAACGATTTTTTTTAAGACCTTTTATATTTGGTACCCGATCTTGAACCAAATTACACAAGATTTATGATTGATCGAAAAAAAGATAAAAAAAATGACAAAAGAAGAAGAGAGGAAAGACGATGGAAAGGAACAAAATAGCAAAAAATGAAGAGAAGAAAGTCAATGAAAATGAAGGGCAAACCTAAAATATTAAAAAAAAAAGAAGGTCAACTTCATGGGCTTTTTGATTTTGTTACACAGACCGTAAATATTTTGTCGGTTTGTTATATTTATGAAAATTAACATATTTATTTGTGTATATACTTATAAATTTATAGAATAATTTACTCACTAACGTGAAATTTTTAACAAACCTAATTGTCATTTTTTTTGGATAATTTACATAAATGTAACAAAACCAAAAAAAATTTACAATCCATGTAACAAAAAACAAAAGCCCATGAAGTCGATAAAATATTTTTATAATTTTCAGATTTTCCCTTGAACATTGCGAACGGTTCGTCTGTTCTCTTTTTTCTTCTTTTTGATTTATGTAACGCTCCTAGTTTAGGAGGGACATAAATGAACTAATATCACATCTGAATCAGAAGGATCTTGCGGACACGAATGTAAGATTAAGAAATACTTAGAAGAATTAGAAGTTACTACCTATACTAACACATTGCTCCTTCTTTCTTGGTGGCTTGATTATAAGAACTTTAAAGTTAAGTGTGCTTAGCTTGGAGCAATTTTATGTTGGGTTGCCTTGTGTTGTTTTGTGGAAAGAATTTCACTTTAATAAGCCTTTAAGAGAAATAATGATGATGTTACCAGGTCGCAAGAGAATGTCGAGAGGTTTATGAGCAGAACTTTCACTCTAATATGCCTATAATATTTTACCTGTTTATTATATTTTTGAACAACTCCTTTTTTTATTACGTTGAAATTTAATCTCTATGATCCATGAAGAATCTTAACTCTTGATTAATTTTTTTTATCATGATAGAAACTAAATTGTTAAAAATGGTAAAATCAAGAACTAAGTAATTAATACTTATTGAAATGTTTAATAACTAAATTTGTTACACATTTGAAAGTATATAGGTTAAATTGTTATAAGTCTGACTAAATTTTTGTTTTCATTAAAGAGTTTGAGGACCTAAAGTGGTTTCTAACCCAGAGTTAAAGAGAGAATATAATTTCTTCTACGTTTTATAAGTATTTTGAAAATTTATAAGCTAAGATGTACATATTAATTAATCCTTAATATCATTATTGAACCCTCCAATTTATCAATATATATTTTAGTTCTGGGTTGGTACAACATACTATATTTATTTTGGCTAACATTCATTTAATAGATGTCTTATCAGCTTTTAATGAATAACGTTTACTAAAATGAGTAAACATATGTATTTTTAAATTTATTTTTGATTCCACAAAATCGTTAAGCGAAAGACTGAACGACTCATCTTCAAAATGATATATAATGTCTTATTCATTAAGTTTGAAACCATTTAGCCATTTAATTTAGTGACTACTAATACACGACATGCTTAAAGTCAAAGTTAGATTTAGTTCACAACCAAAATGTTTGACGTTTCTTGGAAAGAAAATGGCAACCTTCCAAAGAACAAATCAGTGATGACAAAATGCTTCAACTCATTTAGAATAAAATAAAATAAGATAAGGTGTTTCATTTAAATTGCATAAATTACACAATTCTTCCATATATGTGTATAGCAAAATCAATGCAATACTCAATAACGTCCATATACAAAAATAAAAATCATTGTAATAATGAGTAACACTTTTTAGGTTAATAATTGGATGGATAACATCATATTTAAAAAACTGCAAATATAACAAAATATATTTGTTATAGACTATTATTAATAAACTTCTGTCAACAATATACGTCTAGCTATCGTTTAAAAACTTTGAAAACTAAAAATCTATATCATGTTGTGTCTACAAATTTTGTAGCATTATGTTATATCTATTAATACTTTGAATATGATTCTGTCGCATTATGTTATATCTACTAATACTTTAAACATGGTTACTATATTTATAACTATCCTAAAAAATTATTTGGAAAATGTGGTTTTTTGTTACATAATATTCTCTAAATTATAATCACCTGAAAGTATCTATAATGTGAGTTGTGACTCATTTATTTGTTCAATCTACCAAATATTTGAATTAACTCTTAAAAAAACCTAAATTGAAAACATAGTTAATCAAATTCAAATACTTCTGGATATAAAACCGAGTGTTTTAAGTACTTAGAAAGTTCATCCAAAAAGTTTTAAATGCGGTAAAAATTATGTTTTGAAAAATGCAAATGATAACATGTGTATGGTACCGAGTTTATCAAATATCGAATTAAGATATGGGGCGTTCTTAAATGCTTACGCACAAGGGTATAATTAAGGAAGAAATAAAATTATTTTGAATCATTTGAAAAGATCACTAAAACAAAGCCATACATTTTTTCTAAGAGCCAATTGAGTACTTATTTGTGATTTTGAAAACTATGTCATGGACAAAATTGTGCAAGAAGTACAACCAAGTAATGTAAGCTAGAATTAAAGTCTTCTATTAAGATTAATTTAATATAATTAATTCAAAAATATAATTTTGATCAAATCCCTAATAATTGTTTGAGATTTGAAAATTTTGAATATGATCACTAACTTCTTAATAACATATTTTATTGTCTAAATCTATTCAACTATGCTTAGGTTACTTCAAATTTCTACCCTTGATACTTAAAATTGTAATTTTAATTTCTTTAATGTTTACCACAGTTATAATTATAATAATAATTTTCTTTAATTACCATTAAACCTTGAAAGTCCTATTTTGTTCTAATAATTTCGTACAAAAAAAAAGTTGAAAATATTTATAAAATATAACAAAATGTAAGATCTAGGAATGATAGATACTTATAGGCTACGATCAATGACTATCAATATACTAACTGACGTTGATAGAAGCCTATCAATACCGATCATTGATTGAATTTGAAAATTTTCTATATTTTACAAATATTTTTGTTCATTAGGTTATATTTGCCTACATTATTTGTACATCTATTATCATTTTATGGAACCCAATTGTTCTTTTATTAATAAAAGATTGGTAAATTAAAATTAGAAATCATACACACACATTCTTTGACAAATAGGTAAATTCATTCACACCATTATTTAAACACATGTTTCTTGCATAACCTTCCCATAATAAATTGAGGTATTTTTAAATATTAAAAAATAAATCAAAATATTTACAACTTATAACAAAATTTTAGATATTGATAGACACGGGTAAGTACGTATCCTTTTGTATATATTTTCAATAGTTTTTTTATTTACAATAATCTTTCTAATAAATGCGATCATTTTGTTTTTTCTTCTCACAAACTTCATTTTTTATTGAAGAGCTAGCTCAAAATCTACAACAAGAGAATGAAAATTAAAAGCTTCTTTTGTTCATAAAATAAACATTGAGATATGATCGAATGGAGAATTGAGATTCTTTATTAAATTAAGAACTATAATTATGAACATAAAAAAAATCAACAAAAAAAGATTTTGTATTTAAACACTTTTTAAAAGTAAGATATAACTATTAGATAATAAATTATTTGAAAATGTAGGTAAATATAAGGGACATTTTTAAAAATAGCAAAATAAATTAAAATATTTACAAGCTATAGCAAAATTTTAGATTCTATCATTGATAGTCTTCTATCACTATAGCATATCAATGACTATCAGTGATATAATTTGCTATAGGTTGTAAATATTTTGAAAAATCTACCATTTTTAAAAATTATTCTAAATATAATAATAAAATAATAAATATTTTTTTTTTTGAAGTTTTTCTCCTAAATTAGAGGTTAGTAATAGTTTTTTTTTTTTAAGTTTTTCCCTCAAATATATAACAATAACAAACTCAATTATGGGATATAATGTTAGACTATATAAATGTTGAATTTCCTTTTCATTGAGTCAATATTTTGTTTCTAAACCATCCATTTTTTTTTGTTCTGTTTTTAAGTTTAAGAAGATATAACATTTAACTAATTACTCATTTGAAAACAAATATTAATATAATTGAAAAAACTATTCGGAGTTTCCATTCGAACAAATAGTATATAGTTTCAATTTTTTTTCGAGTTAGAACATAGTAAACTATACTTTTATTTTTATTTTTACTAGTTTAAAGTATATTTATTTAAAATTTATAATCGTCGAGAGACTTCTAATCACATGAGTCACACATGAATGATATACGTTAAACTATCAATGCATCTGAATTTGAACTAATAAAAGTAATTATTACAAAATATAGATAATGGAAATATATAAATCAACCAATAATTATAAGTTCTTTAATTGTTTGGGGAAGGAACAAAAATAGAGAAATATAAGGTTCTGTTTGGATTACCTTTTGATGTTTAAATTTGAAAAAAAAATCATTTAAAAATTTAAGGGTTTGGTAACTTTTGAAGATGCATTTTAAAAAAAATCATTTTAAAAATGTCAGCTTAAATTTTTTTGAAAATGATTTTTTTATATCAAATTTAAAGGGTTTGATAACTTTTGAAGATGCATATTTTAAAAAATGAGATCGAAAATTAATCCATTTTAAAGAAAATAATCATAAAACCAAATTTTGGGAAAATAGATTTTTAAACAAAGTTATGTATATAAACACTTATAAAAAGATCTAACCAAATGTTTAAATTTTAACCTCTTTTCAAATAAAGTGGTTAGAAAATGTATTCTTAGAAAATATTTTGTTCCTACGCAATCCAAACCAAATCTAAATAAATATGAAAAATGTTTATCAACTATTACTTTTTCGGCCCATGTTATCAAGCATTCAAATTAGTCTTTTGTTTGAATCTTTTTTTTTTTCTTTTTTTGTTCTTATTCTCCAATTTGGTTAGTTATTTTGGTTTTTATTCCTCTATCTTTTGTGTGAACGTTTCTCCCTGTCCTTCAATTTTGGGTTCCCTTTTATTTGAATGTTGCACCTTTTTCCTTTGGTCTATGCATAAGACTTTTCTTTACGTCTTTTCTCTCATTCTAAGGTCTTTTATCATGAAAGAAGAAATAAACAAGCATAGAATCAAGCTTGAGAAAAATCAACTCCAAGCAGTAGCGTATCCAGAAATCATATGTAGGGGCACTATTAACAAAAACAAAAAAAAGAATTGTAGCAGATGAGACTTGAACCCAAAAACTTAAAGTTTTTTAAAGGGGAGACGACCACTATATAAAGGTAGAATATAATAAAAAAAACGCATTATTTAAAATATATTGTAATTTGACACTTCAAAATTAATATTAAAATACATAAATTGAGAATGTGAAGGAGCCACAGCCATTAATGGTACGAAATACAGAGATGTATACATGTATATGATTGTTGTTTGTCGTCAATTCCAAATTTAAAGTGTTGTATCATAGAAGCCATTGTTTTGAAAACAAATTCAATTGATCTTAAATGCAAATTGTTTATGTCAATTTCTCACCGAGGTTAGACCAAAAACTTTTAAGATTTAGAGCCATTCAATTCTCATATTTGAAAAATTATTACATAGCAGTCTTTTAGATTCAAAATTAAGAATGATAACATTTAAAAGAATTAAAAAGTTAAAGAAATAAAAGTTGTTTGATCTTTTTATGTACAAACTTGATTATATATGTCATGTCCCACCCACAATGCTGCAACCAAATGGAGGGCGTGCCACTAAGACATTCAACGCATACCTCTTGCGAGACAACGCGTTAAACGTCTAGTAAGTGGAATAACTCTTTTGTTTTGTCTCTTTACAAAGCTCTTCCACTTGAACCTTAGAGTCCATCACCTCTTTTTACAGGGAAAACAACTCAAGAAATTAACACAATAGAAAACTTAACTCTTTCCTTTATTAACTTAATTCTTACAAAAGTACAAATTACAAATTACACTTTGCTTTACATAAAAATAAACCAACTCTGGCCTTCTCACATCCTTCTTCTTTCCACCAAGGTGCAACCTTTCATGCCACCACTATAAGAAATCTGGCCTTTAATGTCGGTTTAAAATCGACATTAATGACCTTTAGTGTCTGTTGACAACCGACATCTATGTTAGCATTATTAAAAGCCTTTAATGTCGTTTTCAAATTGACATTTTTTATGGTGTTATTGAAGATCTTTAGTGTCGGTTGACCTTTGATGTCGTTTGAAAATCGACATTAAAGTCTTGTTTTTGGATCTATTTTTATTTAATTATTGCATTATTGTCCATTTTTTATAAACTGACATTGGGTACGTGTAGATAAATATTTTTTTCTTACGCCAACAAATCAATAAAATTAATATTATTTTAGTAACTACAATATTTTTCTTTTACATTTGTATACACAAAATGAAATCTTAATATTGTGTTTGTATATATATTCTACAACAATACATGAAACAAGATTCTAATACAAGACTTAATAAAAAATCCTAAACGCCTTCGTAGTCTTCAACCTTCAATGATAGCTTGGCTATCTACACAATCACTTAGCTTTCAACCCGATATGATTTCAATCATTCTACAAACAATATCTAATCAACCATATAGAAGATGAACAAAGAAAAAATCGCTTAGCTTTCACCATTACTATTTTGCGTCCTGAGCTGGACAAAGAAAAAACATAAACAAAACCATCAAAGAGAGACTTTCAAAAAAATGGGTTTTCAATTCCTGGCCTTGAGAGCTCAAGATCATGATTCCCCTTCCACTAGCCACCGAACAAAATTATATAAATTCCAAGATCATGACATTTTCAAGGTCATAAAAATGGTTCTCAAACAATTATTAATATTGAAAATGATCAACAAAATTAAACAGAATAAATATCTCGAAGATCGAGCTCCACAACAAAAGGTTTTTTCATGGAGTTCACTGAATATATGTTTGGCACTCTAGCATATCTTTCAGAAAAATAAACAACAATAGAATATGAGTCAACTCAACTCAAACATTCTCTCTTAATACGGTAAAACAGAAGTATCGGTGGGATGAAAAACACAAGTATGAAATGTGTTTGCAGTTCAACTCATGAATGCATAATTAAAAGACATTAAAATGAAATTTAACCAAAGGGTCCTAATTGCCAAGGACTGTTTATATGTGAATTTTCTTGCACGGAGAACCAAATGATGGAAACATCATTTACATTTCGAATTTAGGGATGTCATACCACATCCGGGTGTTGCTCTCTCCTAATGTCCATAACATGAATACTGAGAACAGAACATGGAAGTTAAGGAATGTTACATCAATTGTACATGGAATATGAATATTAGGTAGATGCACATTCAAGTGCAAGTCCAGAAGCATTTCCAAGGTAAATAATAGTAAATAAGAACAAAATCAAGTAATAAAAAAATTTGTTAAGCAAAGTATAAACCACTGTACGGTTACATCAAGCAATCCTAATTGACTAAAATTAAAAATTTATTCTCTAGAATATTCCTATTTTTGGAAGTACAAGAAAGTTATTGTTGCATTGGACTTCAGATTCAATTTGTATAATTTCATTGACAAAAATGAAAAATTTCATAATACTCATTTATATCTGATCATTACTTCATTTTTTGTGCAAAGAAGGTTGATAGATATTCAAATACCAAAATTGGAAGCATCAATGGAAGAAATAGAGTTGATGCATTTATGGAACAAAATACATAACAAGGATTGAAGACGACCTGCATTCAATGGTTAGAAAATGGAAGGGACTGTACCAAGAAACGATTTAACTTTGTTGCTCTGCAAATGACCAATGAAATGCCATTCAATATCTTGAGAAAGCTGAAACAAAACCACCAGAAGAACACAAACAGAAAGTTATTTTCTATAGTAAGAACTTAAAAATGTAGCTACAAAACTAAGCTTAAGGTCAAATCTTATAAACATTACAATAATTAAAGCCATCAAATTAACAAAACAAATTAAAGTCGCAAATAAACCAAACAAATTAAAGACTTCACTTACATAAGAACCAACATAATTATTACTTCATTTACACGGAGAAGTAAAAAGTCTTTACAAACCTGAAACTTGTCTTCATCAGAGAGTTCATCAAGATATCTGCTAGAAAGGAATCAACCAAAGTAGCCTACAAACCCAAAGTCGTACTTACCAATAATGTCTAGATCAAGTATTCAATGAAACAATAATGTAATGGACATACTTACCAATCACCAAGTCAAAAAATGATGCATGATACTTCTATTCTATACTTTAATGGTTATCATACACACAATTATCGAACTCTCATCAGCAAATACCATAAATAAACACTACAATAAAGTCAGTTGGCTTGGTATTTCATAGTTTTAGATTGTCAATCTCAGAAGTAGAAGGCTACATAAATATGAAATATCCAAATTAGAACCTTTTTGCTTCTAATGCTTGCTCTTCTTGTTGTAATATTGCTTTCTTGCTTCCACTCCAACTACAGATGAAGAGACAACCAAAAACAGAAACATTAAGATATTGACATTTGACAAATAAATCAGTATAAGCATTTAACAGTGAACAAGACCTCTACATATAGATAGAACATTGAGCAAAGCACTACTGCAAGTTTAGGACAATTTTACAACCTATTTGTTTGATTTTTTAGATACTCAAATGAACAGAACAGAAAATGGTAATCACAAAAATCTAGCAAAGAAACCCTATGAAGTCTCGCTGAATAACATTTAATCAAATTCATAATCAACAATATTATGGCAAAAACTGTAAGAAATGGAATAAATGACATGCAACTAAAATGTAGCAAAATTTGGATATTGAATTTCAAACTAACACACTTGCATCGAATTAGGATTGGAAAAAAAGTAAAAGATCAAATCAAACCCTATATCCCCTGCTGCTCTTTCCTCTAGCCCTCTCAAACTTCCTTCCCTTCGACCTCACATATGGCTTGGAATGGCTATGTGGAACACCACGTGCTGGACCGAAATGCTTCACTGCCTCTCGGGAATTCTTAGGACCTCTAATAAGAACCTACAAATGAAGCCAAGTGATGATTCAAACCCCTAAAATAACTACTAAATCATTGTTTGAAACTCTTTAACGTATTCAATCTTGACCAATGTGAAGCAGTAAGTTAAGAATGGAAATGAACTAAGTAATGACTTCACCATGAAAAATTTATCCACCAAATTCTGAAAAGAAATGAAGATATACATACGTGTTCTAACCCAGAGGAGCCCTTAAAGCAAGCTGGTCAAATGTCAAACATTCACCACCAGCCTTTTCGATCCTTGCTCTTGCTATCTCGGTGAACCTCAGAGCTGCAACTTTCAATGCTGGAACATCATAGACTCGAATATCATCGGTAATAGTCCCAACAACAACGGCAATCTTACTTTCCTATTATATAACACATGAATGTACAAATTTCAGATATCTCATATATACACAACCATACAAAAAAAAGACAAAATTAGAATACTACACGATTTGATCAACCTTTCCTTTCATGAACTGGATAAGCTGAGAGAGGAAAAGTGGAGGCTTGTTAACCTTGCTCATAAACAAGCGCTTGAGAATCACAACATTGAAATTGCTTCCAGTTTGACAGACAAGGAAGCGGTAAAGCTGATAAGAAATACATGAAATCATTGTATTAGTGAATGCAAGCCAGGTGAAACAATGTGTAAGTAGCCAAATAGAACAATTTTATTCAAGTAAAGCTTTTATTCCCAGCATAAGTAGAATAACCCACATACACACAAAGTTCATAACCGTATGCACACAAATGAAAAAAAATTAGAAGACTCCTGGATCTGAAAACTAAGAAGTGTAAATTTTAAGTTTTTGAAGACAAATTTAGAGTCCATATGAATAGTTCATATAAGAGGAAAGAAATATATTAATCTTCATGGAAGTATTTATACTTGCAAAAAAATTAAATCAATCATTCTCCTCTTTGCAAATAAAACCACACTCAGGAGCAAGACAGACTTATGAGCACAAAAACTTAAAACCTTGGAGCCAGTTCCCTCATAAAAATTAAAGAAAAGAATAATCACAAATTGATCAGCATTAGCATGGTCAAGTCAATCATTATTGGGAACTTTTTTTCTATTCAAAAACTAAAAAGAAAAGCCTTTTATGGCTTATGCTTGTTGAGGTATAACTATATTCCCTACTAAAAAAGAGGAAATAATGTGATAACACAACATTATATTTAGGCTCAGAAATTTTATGGGTGAAAACATTCAGTCATTTCATCAAACATGTTGTGGGCATTTCATCGGGAAGGTGTTCAACAAATTCCTGTGTCCAAGAACTTACATCAATATCTTTTTCACTCTTGTCCTTCACCTCATCTACAAAATACCTTGCTTGGAGAATATATAGATTCAAAATTATAACATGACTAGCATATGACAATAAAAAAACTGAATAAATGTAACACCCCAAATTTTAAGGTATATTTTTTTATTATTCAAATCAAATTTGCTTTTGTTTTTGGTGTGAAAGAAAAGAAGTGATGGAGGGAAAAGAAATTGGAAAAGTAATAATAATCATATGTATTATTATGATTATTGTTATTAAATGAATAAATAAATAAATAAATAAAATTTATTAACTTTTCTTTTCTTTTTTCTTTTTTCTTTTCTTTTCTTTTTCCTTTTCTTCTTCTTCCCGTACGCAGCCCCCCCTTTTTTTTCTTTTTCTTTTTTTCTTCTCTTCTCTTCTTCTTCTTCCTTCCCTCACCCTAAAACCTAGCCGCCGCCGACCACCTTCTCTCCTTCCCTTTTTCCGTCCTTCCGACGAAGCCCAGCCGCAGCCGCCGTCCGTTCGAGTTTCACAAAGCCGCCGCCTGTTACCGTCCGCACGCCGTTGTTTGTTCCAGTTCACGAAATCCAGCCGCGTCGGGGTTCATCCGCGCCTGACACCATACGCGAAGCCCATCCATCGCAAGGTCCAGGCACGAGATCTTGCACCTTCCTTGGCGATTCGTTCGAGCCGACGTCGGGTTCTCCGGATCTGGATTTGCCTTGCCGTTAAGACTTCGTTTCGCACGCTCAGACTTCGTCGCTGACGGCCATTGAACGAAACGCAGCTGCCGACCGTCCCTCTATCGTTCACGAAGCCAGCCGCCGATCGTTTTCGTTAGCTGCACGCCGTACACCTCTTCTCCACCGCAAATCTTCTGTTTGCAAGCTACCGGTCTCCGTTCGTGAAGCCCAGCCACCGCGTCAGATCGCCGATCGATTTTGAGGCAGCGCGAGCGTCTCCTTCCAGCCGCTGATCACAAATCAATTTACCCTGATCAGTTTGCACGAATTTTCCATGTAGATTGGATCGCTACTGCCTCTGTTTTACGGTATTTTTGTCGAGGTGGTTTTGTTGGTAACAAACTAATTATGGGTTGTAATTGTTGTAAAGTTGTTCAAGCGATATGGTTGGAAGGATTGGCTAATTTGTTAATTTATTTTTTGAAGGTGTTGAAAGTAAAGTTGGGTCCCTTGAATTCACAACCAATTTGTGAATTTTTGAGTTTGGTTCGCCAATACCTTGGTAAGTTAGAATTTACCTTGAGGAAAACTAAGTGGGAGTTTTTATCTTGGAAATAATTGAGTCCCATGTCCTTTTGATTAGGTTCGTTCGTTGGATTTAGTTCGTTCGAGAATTTTGAATAACGCTAAGGTAAGGGACTCCCTACTGGACTCACTTATAGCTTTGAGATGTGTTGGGCTGTACAATTATATTGGAATTGAGTAGAAATAATGGATATGCTACATGTGTTTGGCTGTGGACTGGATGTTTAGTTAACATTACATTTCGACGAGAATATATATTTTGTATGGATTTATGTGGTTTTGGTGTCAAGTGTGTGTGGTGACTGACTGGCTATGTAAATATGCACATATGGTTGTTGAATGACTGAGAACAGTAAATGTATTTTATATAGGGGATGGGCTGAAACTGACGGATGGTTGTTTGGGCTGAGTGTAGGGTACACTGTCGTGGTTGCGTTCTTATGGAGGGGAATAATTAGTCATAACCCTTGTATCTGGAGGGGAATGTTATGAGTAGTTAGTTCGTTGACTGATATATTGATATGTTTTGACTGACCTTAGGTTAAATTGGAAAATAAATGGTTGTTTCAAGTTAAGTGGAAAGTTTACGTGATGAGGACGTTTGACTGGGTTGTATATTGACTGTTAAGATGTATAGAAGGGACTGAGGGGTAAATTATTGGTTTCCCAGTGGGTAGTTACCTTGCGGGTGCCCTACGGGATTATCACCCTTTGTGCATCCTTCGGGAGCACTAGACTGATATGTGCATCCTTTGGGAGCACTAGACTGATGTGTGCATCCTTCGGGAGCACTAGACTGATGTGTGCATCCTTCGGGAGCACTAGACTGATATGTGTTTCTGCAGAACACTAGACTGATTTATGCATCCCTTGGACGTTGGACTGATCATGTGCATCCTACGGGATCGCAAGACTGTGACTGTGCAGGGTACTCCATAGGAAGCTAATAATTTATTTTCCCCTAACGGGACTAGTAGTGGGTCTCTTACTGAGTATCTTAATACTCACCCTTTTTATGTTTAACTTTTCAGGCAAAGGTAACACGAGGGGCAAACCGACGAGGGACAAGAAGGAATCGTGATTTGCCTTATGGGACTGTCTTCTAATTGCTTCCGCTGACGGTTTGAAAATATTTTGATTTAACTAAGTTTACAAATAGTTAAATTTTTTGTAAACAACATTTGAAATTTTGTATTTTGGAAATAGGGCCCGATTAAAATTTTCCTTCATTTTCTTACGGTTTCAACTGAACCTTGCTATGTCTTTTGTCAACAAACGGTTTTGGGTAAACGTAACGACTTAGACAAGGTCCGAAAAGTCTGGTTCGTCACAACAAAATTTCATAGATGATAAATCTCTTTTTGTTAATATGACAAGGTCATATTATTTCATAAAACTGAATAAAAATTTTCTTATACATAAAATGCACCCATATTTAAATACATCATAAAAAGGAATATCGATACATGTTTAGAAGAAACGCAAAGAAAATGTTACCTGTAAGATTCCCATCCTTATAATTTGTCGGATATGTACTCCATAAGTTAAATTGTTTACACCATGGAGAAAACCACTTGAACGGATAAGTTCACCATTTCAGCATCTGCCTCACAAAAATAGATCAATTAAAAAAAACGATAAAATTGGGCGAATTAGTATTATAAATACCTATTGATAATCATGTGCAGCAGTGGCCATTCCATTTTCAAATGATAAATTGGTCATTAGGAGAAAAGAAAAAGGTTAGAAAGAGGGAAAATGTTGAGCATAAAGCTTTCTAGTGACCAGAAATATAATTAGCAAAAAGAATGAAAAAGAGTTGAACCTCTCGGACGACAGCTACAAGAAAAACAAAGCCTCGTACAATAGCTGCAACTTCCTGAAGGTATAGATTTAAATCCCTGCCCGAGCGAGTTTGATTATTGAATGCACTACTTGGTTTAATTTCAAGGCTTTTTGGATGAAAAGGGGTCTGCATCCTGTTCAAGGAGAGGGCTGGGCACGGTGGTGGTGAGAATTGGGCATGAACGTGGATGAAGAAAATGCTTTCTGATGGTGGTGGCGAGCAGAACGTGAAAGAGACGAGGATAGGGCAAGGGCTGAGAACGACGAGCAAGAGGGACTACGATGGTGGTAATGGCGGCGACGGCTGTTTGGAGAAGAGAGGGAAGAGTGAGATTGAGAAGAGAAGATGAAAAGTGAAATAGGGTAAGAAATTGCATTTGAGAAAGAGTAAAGTAAGAGAGAAGTTATTGATTTTTTACAAGATTAAAAATAAAATAAAATAAAAATAAAAATGAGCTTTAGATGTTTAATGTTGGTTTAAAACCGACATTAAACCTCTCTCTTTAATGTCTGTTTAAAAACGACATTAAACATCCGCCTTTTCAAAATGACATTAAAGCTCAATTTTCATTTTTTTTCACCTGACATTAAAGGCCAATTTTCTTGTAGTGCACGATGGATGAGACTTTGTGGAACTTTCTTGGCACTGGTACTCGACGTCAATTTTAATTACTGCCCCTTTTCCTTCTTTGCCTCTTCAATTGCTTCCCGAGGTAGGTGTTTAAAGGTGTGAAGCTTCTCTTTCTCTTCCTTACTCCTTTCACCCCACAGGCTTAGGCTAGAAGAAAATCTTTAAGGCTTCCTTTCCCTGCTTCAGCTTCTCAAAATGCTTACACCTCTCTTCCCTGCATAGTTGCGATTTGGGCATTAAGGAGCAACAACCTTACCAACTGCCACCTTGAACGCATGACGAGATGCCATGTAAGACTACAAATTTACTTTGTCTTCTCTCCTTAGCTTGGCTACACAGGCTTAGAACTAACCTTCGCATGACCTCAACACCTGACAACTTGAGGAGGGGAAACACTTAAAGCATAAGCCAAACGAACTTAGTGAACGGCGAGTTTTAAGATTACCTTTTGGGAAATCACAAGGAATCTAAAGATTAATAAATAGTAAGCCATACAACAATCACAAGGAATCCACACAGGACAGCGAACTGTTAATGCACATCGCATAACCACCACAAATCAATAACCACACAACGAGTTGCCAACCCATACAACAATCATAATCGTAAGCTCATTTTGAGAACTGAAAATCTCCCCTCGCTGACCTAGGATTCTTTCTCACCAGTATGACACGAGTTACCTGAAATATCCAACAGCGTCTCGCCACATTCACATTCTTAGATCTTGGAGTTACACTCCACCAAAGTCTCATCAACATCTTTCTCACAGCGAGCACTACAATGCCATACATTGGAATCGTTTCACAACAAGTCCATTATGAGATCTGGGAATCTCCCTTCTCTTAGACCTAGGATTCGCTCTCGCAAGTATCATACGAGTTACTTCACTATGACAAAAACCCTTTACTACAACAGTTATTTATATCACAAAATGGAGGGAGAAAAAAATTTGTCACAAAAGGAGAAAAAACGTGTTTTTGGTGGTAAAAGGCAGAATTTTTCGGATAGTACTTTTCACGACAGTTATTTGATATCATAGAAGAGAAATAAAATAATTTATTTAATATATGAAAAAAATTAAATTTTTATTCAGGATTAAAGACCCCTATTGAAAAACCCTCATTCCATTCGTGCTCGTCTTTTCACTCCAACGCCCGGTTTTGTCCCCCATCTCAAAACTCTTTGAAGGCCATCTCTGAACGACGCATAGTTCTGTCATCGCCACCGCCCCTCGTGCCCGTTTCTTCACTCCAGCACCGTCAGAACCTCCTCTACTGGACGACGAAACGTCCTCTGTCCTAATCTGTTGAATCCGTGCCCGTAATCTCCAATCTGCCACAATCTCTTCAAACATTCAATGCGCAGCCGTCACCTCCTCTACCTGTAAGTCGTCTGTTCCTTTTCTATTTCTCTCTTTCTCTGTGAAGTTGTTCTCTGTCACTCTTTCCCTCAACTCCATGGGTCGTCTGTAAGGTGTGGAATTTTCAATTTTGTCTGAATTCCATCTTTTGGGCAAACACCCGTACATGATGTATGTGAATTAAATTAGACCAAAAAATGTTGAAGACTTGAAGCTGAAAGAGAGCAAGAGAAAAAGCATGAAGGCCCTGAAAATTTTGGTTTAGGATATATTCTTTCATTAATTTTCTTCTGTGCATTTTCTCTAGGGGAAGTTTTTTCCTTAATGTTATGTTTGAAGAGTTTCATTTTGAGCTGGTTGGATGTGTACTGCTGAATATAATTCACAATCATTAAAATTGTATTTGTGATTGTTGTTGAGGTATGAGACAGAGCTTAACTAAAAAGAGAAGATGCATCATGTTTGTATAGTTTTAACTTTTCAACTCTTTAAAACCTCTCTTAGTCTTACTTTCAACTGTAATAAAGAATTTTAAACCTCTCTTAGTCTTAGTTTTAATTTTTTAGGATTAAATAACGAACTTCACAAAGATGGAAAACAGAAAAGAGGAGCAAGGCTAAGGACTGGAAAGCCATCCCCAACATTGTCTCCTGAACATCTCTATGAATGAGTTGATCTCCTAAGGATTTTACATTTTGAAAACCAACTGTTAAGACTAAGATTGATGTTGATTATGATACTTTCTCGTTAGAGTAGTTGATGGCAATATTGTGAAGTCTAATATGTTTCATGTCATATAGTATCCTACTGAGTAGTGACCCCCTCTCTTAATAATGTTCTGGAAATTTCAATACTAGTAGTGATCCCCTCTCTTAAAACACACTAATTTTAGTGACCCCCTCTCTTAAAACACGCTAATTTCAATGTTGAAGTTTTTGCAAAAACTAATAAATTAAAAGCGTGAACTATTGTCGTGTAGGCATGCTATGGGCATTGGCTCTCAACTCTCAAGGCTGAAGCCAACAACGGAGAGAAAATGGGGAAAGGGAGGGCAGTAGTGTAGTAGTTAGATAGAAAATGGGGGCAATGGCTCTTAACTCTCAACTCTTAACTCTCACGCTTGTTTTTGTTTTTGTGAGTTGATTAGCTATTTTGGAAATATACTTTTGTGTGTGTGTGTGCTGGGTTTTCTTATCACAATTTAACCAAATTTAGCTTCTATGTAGTACTATTTTGTATTTTTGATGTCATTAATTGGGATAGAAAATTTATGAATGCTATCATATTATGCATATCAAATAAATTATTTCTGGACAATAATACTCTTCAACATGCTGTAAATTTGATTGGCATTTAAGCTTTTTAAGGGTGGTATATTTGAGGATTTTGTAGTGGACGTACGACACAAACCATTCTAGCTTTTATAGATGATTTAATTTAATATACATATTGATTACATTATTGTGTAAAAGAAGGCAATGGTTTTGTAAAATGGGAGAGAGAAGAAGGAAAATGAGATCAGTAAGGGAACAAAAATGAAGAGTTGGACTTACAACACACAAACACTCTTCTTGCCTTTTCTTTTTATATTATAATTATAGTTCTCATTTCTCATTTGTTATTTTAATTTTTCCAATTAGCTTTCACTATTTTTGTTCTTCTATTATTTTCTACTTAACAACATCCACCTGTCCTCTCTTTCTCCAATTTAGAATACTTTAAAACACCCTCATAATTGTTACTTAACCTTTTTCTTCTTCACACTTATGAAACATCACACTTATCAAATATACTTTTTTAGGCGCTTAAAAAAGTGAAAATCGGGATATTTAATTATTTAAATTTAAAAGTTTTAGTTGCGTGTTTGAACTTTGAAGAGTGATTATGTACCGTTTTGAATGTTTGAGTTTTAAAAATTTTAAAAGTTGTTGCCCAATATCTCTTTTGTAATCAGGTTTGTTTAGAGGCCAATTTAGAAAATTTAATTTTTATACATCTACACAATGGACAAGTCATGGATGACGAAAAACAGGATGTCAAGAGAATATAATTTAGGAGTCGAAAGGTTCATTCAATTTGGTTTGAGTCATGCCAAAGGTTCTAATTCAATTAGATGTCCATGTTTGAATTGTGGGAATCATTTATTTAAGGATGTCTCAACACTTTGGTATCATTTATATGTAATGAAATTGATAAAAGTTACAAGGTATGGTTCTAGCATGGTGAATATTTGAACTCAGATAACGTTACTAGCATAATGGAAAATACAGTGGATGAAAATGATAAAAACGATGATTTATTTAATATAGTTAATATGGTTCAATCCGTTGAAGAATAATCTTGTAATGCATCCAATACCTTTGATACTATGTTCGATGATGTGAAGAAACCCTTATACACAGGTCGTAAGAAATTCACCAAGTTGTCAGCTCTGGTGAGATTGTATAACCTCAAGGTTAGGTATGGTTGGAGTAACACTAGCTTCTCTGAATTATTGTCCATAATAAGTGATCTATTACCTTAAAAAAACGAAATTCCATGTTCCTTATACGAAGCGAAGAAAACACTAGGTGTCTTACGACTGAGTTACCAAAAACTCGATGCATGTCCTAATGATTGTTGTTTGCGCAGAGAAGAATAAGAAAATATGACCAAGTGTTCTAAGTGTGGTTTGTCAAGGTGGAGGAGCGCTAAGAACTCAAAAAATGAAAAAAGTGGTGTGTCTGCCAAGCAGATGTGATACTTCCCAATAGTTCCAAGATTCATAAGAATGTTCAAGAGATTTGAAAATGCTAAGAACTTGCGTTGGCATGCGATGGATAGAAAAGTTGATGGTATTTTGAGACACCTGGCTGACACTCCATCATGGAGGTTGATTGACCACATGTGGCCAACCTTTGGGTCAGAACAAAGAAATCTCCGTTTGGATTTGTCCACTGATGAAATTAACCCATTTGGAGATATATCGACGACCTAAAGTTGTTGGCTTGTTGTTACTACAATATACAACCTTCCTCCATGACTGTGTATGAGAAGAAAATATTTGAAGTTGACAATGATAATATCAGGTCCAAAGCAACCAGGATACGATATCAATACGTACTTAGCACCCTTAATTGATGACCTACAAATGTTTTGGGAAGATGGAGTTCGTTGTTTCGATGCATATAAAGAAGAATATTTCACATTGTGGGTTGTCTTATTGTGGACCATCAACGATTTTCTAGCATACGGTAATCTATGTGGTTTTAGTGTCAAAGGATATAAGGCTTGCCCAAAATGTGGAGAAGAAACTACTTCAATAAGACTGCAACATGGAAAAAAAAATGGCATACATGGAACACAGGAAGTATTTGTCAAGACATCATCCATACAAAATAATAAAAAAAAAATTTAATGGTAAGCAAGAGCATGGAAGTCCTCCACAACCCTTGTCGGGGGAGGCCATGTACTTCAAGATGAAAGACATGATATGTTCATGTGGGAAAAAAAATGGGGTAAGACATTGCATAATGAATGTTACAATGACTATTGGAAAAGAAAACTATAATATTTTGAACTACCATATTGGAAACACATGCATGTACGACACTGTCTAGACGTAATGGATATTGAAACAAATATATGCATGAACATAGTGGGCACCTTGCTTGATATATCAGGAAAAAATAAAGATGGGATGAATACTAGACTTGATTTAGTTGAAATGAAAATTAGACCAGAATTGGCACAAACGTTTACAGGTAATAGAACTTACATACCTGCGGCATGTTATACATTGTTAAGAGAAGAGAAGTATTAGTTTTGTAAGACTTTGTCTAAAATTAAAGTTCCAGAAGGTTATTCATCGAGTATTAGAAGTCATGTCTCTTTGGATGATTTACGTTAAAAGTTTTTCAATCTCAGATCTTGATGCATTGCAAAAATATATAGTTCTGACTTTATGCAATCTTGAGAAGTATTTTCCACCCTCGTTTGTTACAATTATGGTTCAGCTTGTCGTTCATCTCGTGAGAGAAGTAAAGCTTTGTGGATATGTATATTTGCGGTGGATGTACCCATTTGAACTATGCATGAAAGTGTTGAAAAGTTATGTTCGTAATAGAACTCGACCGGAAGGATGCATTGTAGATGCACAAATATGTGTGGAGGGTGTTGAATTTTGTTCAGATTTTCTTTTTGGATTAGATCCTATTGGACTTGGATTACTCAATTCAAGGGAAGACAGACAAAGCGATAGACCACTGTCAGCAGGAACATACGTTCGACCCGATGTGCAACAACTGGAGGAAGCACATCTTCACGTTTTACAGAACACTGAAGAAGTACATCCATACATAGAGTAAGCATTCAAATGATTATATACTGCCATTAATTACCCTCAACAAACCATTTTAATGTATGAAACATTTTGTAGATGACATTTGATCCAATTAAAGATAGAAAATCAAAGAAGAGCCAAAAATGAACAATGGCGACAAGTTGAACATAATCGATCATTCGGTGCATGGTTACGGGATCAAGTAATTAAACAATCAAATTGCATTTTCATTTTTTCTAATTATTTAATAGTTAAGATGGCTGACTGTTCTCTTCAATAGGTGATGAGTGAATTACAGGAAGGATAGGTTGTCTCGCATACCATACGTTTGCACATGGACCCCACCCTGGTTTAATGACGTATGAGAGGTACATGATTAAGGATCTTCTTACCACAAAAAGTCTCGTGATGACCACCGAACTGTTCAAAACAGTGGGATTAGGTTAGTCGCAACAACAATGCAAGTGTCTAGTGCGAAGGACAAAAATCGATCGTTTGTGACATGTCTTTCTATGGGACGATTCAAGAGATTTGGGAAGTCAACTACAATATGTTTAAGGTTTTTCTTTTCAAATGCAATTGGGTTGAAAATAATACTAGTGTTCGAATGGACGATCTTAATTACACACTGGTGGACCTTAGCCGAATTGGACACTCTTTATATTCGTTCATTATTGCCACACACAGGAGACAAGTATTCTATGTCACAGATCCTGTTGATGCAAGATTGTCCGTTGTTGTGAAGCCACCAGAGAAGCACTTTCCTTACAAATGTGTTGATGATGACATAGGGGACATGTTACCACACTATCCCCCACTCTCAAAATGGACAACAACATGTGATATTGATGAAGGTTGGAAAACATACGCTAGACTTGACTGTGAAGGCACATGGGTTACCAATTGACTTTGAGAAGTATGTATAGTAAGATTCGTACATTTGGTTATTTGGTTGTGTTCAATGTTCATTACATAGAGTTAATGATTATTTTTTTTTTCTCTGTAGGACAATGGCATTTTCATATATGACTATTTCAGAATCTACCGTTATCAAGTTTTCATTTCATGTTTAATTGTTTATTTGTTTTTCAATTTCGGAGAATATTATGTATTAGATAATCTACATTGAAAGTGTTATGTGTTCTACCATAGTTATTATGAACTTTGCATACGTAAGTGTGCAAGAATCGTTTCTTTATTTATTTGAGAACCAACAGTTGAATCACATTTCACTATGAAAGTCCCGTTTTGATTCTAATAGTAACCTTCTTTTTCTTGCTTACAATTACATAAGTATTGTTACTAATAGTCTATTGGGTTATGTTTGAAATCACATTTATGTTTGCAGTAATGGTTCATTCAGATGATGATCATCTTGCTATACCCAATGAAATAGTGGAAAGCAGTAGCCAGAAAAGAAAACGTGGCCCTATGGGAATGAAGGAGATAACACGTGTTAGTAATGAGGGGCGGAGAAGGGTGGTCAAGTACAAAGAATTGGGTCAACCAATTGGTCAAAATGCAACGAAGCTCAAAAGTTTTATAGGAACGATGGTAAGGTTTCACGTTCCGATCACGTATCCTAGTTGGCCTGCTGTTCCCAAAGAGATGAAGGATAAGATCTTTGAACTGATTGAGGTAAAAATTCTTCTAAGTCATTTTAAGTATAATCAACCCTCCACTGGAACAAATTTAATATCTTTGATGTGTTTTTCACATTGTAGGCCGACTTCATTCTTGACCCAAAGTGGAAGAAAAGTATCCTTCAAAATGCAGGAGTACTGCAGTTTAAGGACGATGCAGAGAAGTTGAAACATCCACCAGCTGAGTACTCATTCATCAATCAAGACCATTGGGTTGAATTTGTGGCTTCGCGCTTGAAGGAAGATTTTGAAGTAAGTATGAAGATTCAAACCATTTCTTATACTTTATGTACACTTTGTAATCTAAATATGTTAATTGAATTGAGTTGTTTTTTTTTCTAAAGAAAAAAAGTATAGAAGGGAAACAGAACAGGAAGCTAAACAAATACAACCATCTAACATCTCGCAAGGGGTACGCAAATCTTGTTGAGGAGTTGGTAAGTCACGATCTTGTCATATTTGATTATTAAAGTAGTAAGCATCTATTCCTTTCCTATTTTTGTTATATTATATAACATCTATTCTTTATATAGCGTGCGTCTTCTTCGTCCAATCAAATTGATAGATCAATAGTGTGGAAACATGCGCGCTTGGATTGTAAGGGAGAGATCCCAGATAAAGAGACAAAGGACGTTGCCAATATTATAGTAAGTTAATAGCTTGACAATACTTTTTTTTTTTGCATGGTATCGCAACTTATACTTTCCATACTTTTATACTATGTTAGGACGATCTATTAGGCAACCAGAAGGCTCGTAATTTATCAGGTGGTGACGATGTACTAACCCAAACATTGGGTGGGAAAGATCATCCGGAAATAGTCCGAGGCATGGGGAACTACGTCACAAAAAAGAGTATTTCCATACTCCAATGGAATCAAAATTGAAACAAAGTTACGAGGAGAAGACATTGTATGAAGAACGGGATGAAATGACGAAAATAATTTAGGAGTTAGAAGTGGAGCTAGAAAAAAAAAAAAAGATGAGGGTGGCATAGGAGACGAAGAAGAACAACAGAGTATGTGTTAAAAAAAAACACCATCAGTGAAAGGGGATTCAGATGATGAGGTTGAATATGTAGTCTCTGATCCAGAACCAGAGAAAGTGGCAGATGACATGGCCGATGTGAAGAAAGAAGAGAATGTGGAAGATATGAGATCAAATGAAATGAAGGTTAGTTTCACAAATACTTTACTAAGTGGACAATTTCTTTACTAAGTGTACATACACATATTTAACAAATACTTCTACGTAGGTTGGAACCCCGTATATGCTGACGTTTGAAACACAAGATAATATCATTGCCCACAGGACAATATTTGATGCAGAAGGTGATGGTGTCGGTAGATGTTGTCCTGGATGGTAAATGTGCAATTCCCATCCCGACGAAGGAAGGACTCATCAAAATGACGTAGAAAGTGGGTTCAAACTTACTGTGGCCAAGGCATCTTGTTCTTAATGGGAATGCCAAGGTGATTGAGTGTCTTTTTGCGTTGCCTATTTCATGCATCAATTTATACTAACACTAGTTGTAATCTTTGTGATACAAGGAGACTGTGGGTTTGAGTAAGGATCCGTTAACATTTTCTAACGCAACATATCAACGTGCTCCAGTGACCCTTCGGTGTTTGGTAAGACTAGTTGAACATATGGGGTCATCGATTCAACTAACCACACCCGTTGAGGTCTTCAGTGTGAGAAGAAAATGCTGCATTATGATTGAGTCACTGAGAGATTTCTTTTTACTATGCTCATTGTTCAGTAAAAGAACCATATATATGTGTACATGATGTTTACATGATGTACGACATCCTTTGAATGTAATTCCATTGTAATTGTGTAGGTACCTTTACACAATTATGGAAGGAGGCAGAAATTTAGGGTTGTATAAGTTCTTGGATGCCGGATCTATCAGTTTTTTGAGTTACAAAGAATCCCGCGCACAGTTGTTGAATGCTCGATTGCTCGGAGCCGAGTATGACCAACTACTATTGTTTCCTTACAACTCCGAGTAAGTGCATGATCATGATATTTTCACTGTCATTCATGTTTTGAATGCACTAGTTCAATATGAAGTCATACTGTTTCAAACATGTTCTTAGCAATCACTGGACTTTGGTCGTTATAAATCCTTGAAAGGGTGCTGCATTCTGGATTGACCCTTTGAAGAACCGGATTAACAAATGTATGTCATACTTATATCGTTAATTTCTTTATTATGTATGCAACTATTTTAAGTACGTAACAATCTTATATTATTTGGTAGGTCATTCAATATATTGAACACTAAAAAAAAACCAAACTGGAAGGTCGTGAAGGTATGTGAATTTGTCTGTTGGGATAGTTGTAAAGTAGTTATTACTTTTAACATACATGTCTGTTGTTGTATGTGCATCCACAGTGTCCCAAACAAAATGGGGTAGTAGAATGCGGGTACTATGTCATGCAGTTCATGCGTGACATAATTTTGTTAAGGAATACCTTTATTGTAGATGTCGTAAGTATAACAATTTTAAAACTATCCTCATGTCATTTATTTTGAATCAAACACAAGCTTAACCACTTTATTGTCCACAGATGAAAATTTTACCTCGTACATACTCGCAAGGTGACATTGATGAAGTTAGATCAGAATGGGCAAAGTTCCTTTTTAAGCACGTACATCATGCATAGCGTCAGATTCTTTGTGACTTTTTTGTTGTATTTTGTGGATCTTTTTTTGTTGAACACGAATGACACATATGTAAATGTTTAAGACCATAGTTTTTAACAAACTAAAGCAGCACAGAGGTAAGTTCATGGTTCTTGTCTCACATTTATATATATGTGCCTGGCTTAGAATTAAACGGATATGAATGTGTGTGAATTTATTTTTTTTTCTTAGGAAGAGTCCAATACTTTTGAAGTAAAAGTTCATGTTCATGGAAACCTTTTGTTTTGGGGCCTACAACTCGTAGGAATTGCTGCAATTTGACCCTTCAATCAATCACCCACAAGTTTATTGATCTCCAATGCATAATTGTTTGGGATTCTACCTTGGTACGTTGTAATTTTATTTTTCATTTTATTTTATTTATATCAATTATCCCCTTCTATTTGAAAAGATTAAAAAAAATAAAAGAAAAGCATTGTACGTATAAAAAGATGATCGGTGTGTAGTCACATAATAGACTTCTAATGTAATAATGTTCCTTTTTCTTTAAAAAAACTGTTATATGATATTTCACAGAAATTTTTGCTATTTAGTGGCATTGATTCATATATTACAAAGTAATCAGAACTATGTAAAGTAAGTTTGTCCGTTCATACATTTAAATTTACGAACTTTAGTAATTTGGCTGGTTCTTCTACACATATAATTATGCTTTCTGATATACATCAACGAGAATAGGGCTTATGCTTTGTTTTTTGTTTTGTATCCTCTTAAAGAAAAAGGATGGAAGTGATAGTCTTGCAGTTCAACTTACGGATAAGAAGCAGTGGGATGATCTTGTAATTATCATTGCTGTGGTATGTAGCTTGTCTCACTTTTTTTGATGACATAATAAACATAATTGATCATCATGTTTTTGCTCAAATATTGCTTCGTTTACCTTTTGTGATTGTTCTTATTACAATCATTCTGGTTGTTTCTTCTCAATCTTAGTTACCAATAATGACATCTTACCCATTTGGTTTACTGTATGAATTTACTAAACTTCCTTTAATTTTCTTTTCTCTCATTATTTCTTTGGCATGGTAGTGTAGTTTACTGGGTTGTTGATGTTGATGAGATATCCAACAATGAATCCTTAATATAGAATGAGCACCATAGTAACATCAATCCTTGGTATAGAATTAGCGGTCTTGTATAATAAATCAATTATTATAGTACTTAAATGTGGTCTATCACTAATAGTACTTAAATATAGATCCCATTGATTGACAGCATCTTATTCTTTTTCTTTTTTTCATTCTCCTGTGCTTGCTACAGAGTAAAATTTTATGTGACTGTCTGTTATATTCATGTTGTACTCTCTTTAAGCGAATTGTACTCTCTTGTCCTGTGACATATGCTTATATTCATGTTGTCTTTGTAGGTTCAATTGGAGCGGACAACTTCATGAGTTTTCCTTCAAAGAAGCTAATCTAGACCATCAAAATACACTAGCTACCATGGTTCAAGCAACAAAGAATATTGTCAGAGATGAAGGCTTACCGGTTGGTAGTTTATGCTTGTGCAGAAAATCATGTTATATGTATTCTGATTGTATTTACACTGGTTTTGATTAAGGTACAAATATTACAAAGTGTATTATAGTGTAAATATATTAAAGTGTCGACTATTTGTTTCTATATAGGTGTGATGTATTATAACATTATTGTCATTCAAATTGTTCGTGAAATGATGGAGCGACAAGAATAACAGGAAAAAACTTATGTAATTGAGAAATATGCAACAGAAAATAAATGTCATAATATATAAATTCGTGACATTCCTTAATTGTCGTCAATATTAAAACAATGACAATTTTTTGATAAAAAAAATTGTCACAATTGGCCTATCGTTGACAGGAAAAAAATTTCGTTAATAGCGAAATAAGGACATTTAATTTTATTAAAAAACTGTCACGATTGACATATATTTGACAGGGAAAAGTTGTCATAAGATACGAATTCGTGACATTTATAAATTGTCATCAATTTCAAAAAGATGACATTTATTTTTATCAAAACTGTCACGATTGACATATTCATGATATTTAAAAAATGTCATAATAAACGAATTTGAGATATTTTTTAACTGTCTTTAATATGAAAATTATGACAGTTATTTGTTGTCATAAAATAGTGATTAATGACATTTATTTTCTGTCATGGAAAAACTTATTGCAACAGTTTTCGAAAACTATCATGGAAGGACTTTCCACATCAGGCGATACTATGACTGCAAATAACAATCACAAATTTTATTCACGACAGAAAATAATTGTCGTCGTAGACCATTTTTGTTGCAGTGCTTGGATATCCACCATCATCTCGCCACATCTTTCTCACAGCTCGTCCTGACTTGGAAATTCTCCCTTGCTAACCTAGGATTTTCTCTTGCTAGTATCACGTGAGTTACCTGGGATTCCATCTAGCATCATGCAATAGATCAAGCTACAACCGTACAACACAGTATCACTACTTACTTTTATAGCACAAATTAGCACAACTAATAACGTATTTTATGATCATCAACATAGAGAAAAGAATATTGAACATACATCGTGTATAAAACATCACTTTTCATAACGAAGATCAACCAGTGGTTTGAGAAATGACATTAGAAATCAAATAACTAACCAGCACCGCTTATAAATCACATTTTACCATTTTTCTAAGAGTGCTCTAGAAAACATTTAGCCTTTCACTTATTTCCAGAAAATATTTATGAGATGAATCTTATCAGTCACAGAAATAAGACTTATAAAGCATACTTGGCCATTCAGAGAAAGATAATAAACCACATTATTACATATTCAAACGAAGCTTTTGAAACAAACAGTGTAGTATACACAACAAGCATATAAATCATTTTGTCACTCACTCAAAATACTTAGCATTGACTTCTTCCTTCTCGGCTTTTAGCTTCCTCTTGGTTGGTGGAACCTTTCGTTCAACATTCAAAACTTTCTCCTTTTTCTCTCATCAGAAAAATCTACACTTTTTCTTTTTAGGAAAAACTTCTCTTTTCTTTTGACTTCCGACCCTATTTATAGAGACCTTTCACATTCAAGAATCACTTCTACGCTTTACATGTGTCGTCTTAGCACACACGTTATGCTACCAATTTGAACTCGACACGTAGTTTATCCGTTAGCGACGATATGACTTTCCCTTGAGATGCACACCTTATCTCATTGGGAAACTAAACTTTTAAATGTTTGACTATCTCCGTTCTCTTCTCGAAGAAGCTACTGTCTTTTCTTTTCCCATAGCGAGTTGTCAGACCATTTGACAATACGTTTACTTCCTCGATTCAAACCCTTGGGTACAAATACTTCTCTCAGTATCTTGCCAATGCCTCGCTTAGCCCATTGTCTTTCTCGCTAGCTATTCTTATCGAGTTACTCACTTTCATGCAATATATTGGACCTCTGGCTTACGCTTTTCTCTTTGCATCCTTCCTTGTAGGATGTCTCAACACTTATCCAAAACAACTTTCTAACAAGGCTTTCCTCAAGAGGACGTCTTTTTCGGATCAGTGCCTTACAACTTAAACTCGCTTGATCAAAGGACAACAACAAGACATAGGGGGAATGCGAACTTAGCTACTACTTTACCTACTTTTGGAAGTGTTGTGGTAGTTCGATGGAGCTAAGCATCGTATTATGAAATCTGCAAAATATAAGCACATTAACAAAATGGAAAGTGCCTTGTCGTTCTTAGGATAAAGCAACCTCTAATTTGTCGATAGAAACTGCAGTGGAACCAATTGGTATACCATTGCTAGATACTTAGTTGCCTAAAAAACTTAAAAAGAGAATGGGATAAAGTAAGGAATGCAGAAAAAGAGAGAACTTGTGGGAGAATAAGAGAGATAATGTGTTTTCGTGGATGATAAAATGAGAAGGAAAGACACACACATATATAGCTGATGAAGGAGCCTTCCAATGGTAAGGAATTTATGACGGTATGGTAAAAAAATAGTCCAATGGTTGGGATAACGATTCAACATTGAAAATGATTGTATTAAGAGTTGGTAACGGCTTAAAGATTCATAAAATTAAATATGAAACGTTTAGTAATTAAATACGATTGTTTTGAAAAAAATGCAAAACAGGTTTCAAAATAATTTTTTTAACAAATATTATTTTATTCATCACCTCACCCGATGGAATAGCGTCTCACATGTGGAGATATTGACAAAGTCACTTTTGCTTATCCCTCTCCCTGTCCAAACATGAGTACCTCTTGGGGTCCAAACCCACAGTTGAATATGTGGGTATTTGAAAAGGCTTCAAGCAATGTGGGAATGCCATCTCAAATAAAATAATAATTTTTTTTTTTTTGCTTTCTTACAATTTTTCATTAACAATCCTCCTCTTGAAATATTTTGACTAACAATCCCCATTTGAAAATTTAAAATTTTTTATCTAGTAGTATCCATTTGTGAATACCGTGCTTAAGCAAAGGTGTCTTAGGACTTGAATCTTTACGTAGTGACAACGATTTAGAATATTGTAGAGTAACCATTTTGGTTTTAAATTTTACCTCTAACAACATTTCACACATTATTTGAGTGAAGTTCTAAATAGTCATGCTTTAAGGTCTTGCACGTATATCCCAGTTTAGTGGATGCTCAAGAGAATTTTTCTAGAGTTCCATAGGAAGCGGCTCTGACTTTCCTATCCACAAAGGTGAATCTATCAAGGATACTTCTTTACCTAGGTACCCTACTTGACATCAAGTATTGAATTCAGTAAGAACTAAGTTCAACCTTTTCATTCGTTTTGGGATATCATGTTAATTACTATTATAAGAATGGAACTCCTAGGTATTTTAGCATGATTCTCTTTATACCAATTGTGATCAGTTATTACCCATTGAACTTGTTTCTTGGGATCTCTAGTCTTTCCAGTTGGGTTTACCTCACAGGTGATTCAGTTTTCTATAGGCTTGTGTCTCATTCTTTTTAAGGTTTTGAAATCCTTTTCTCTAGCTGGTCCTTTTGTCAAAGGATCAACCAAGTTAACATCAGTTCGAATGTGATCCACTATTATTGCAGTAGTAGTGAGAAACTCTCTAATGATACTGTGTTTACAACATATCTGTCATCTCTTATCGTTGAAATAATAGTTCTGAACTTTTGCGATAACTACAGTAATATTACGATGGATCAGTATGGATGGTACGGATTTTTACCATGTGGGAATCTCTGATAGCAAGCTTCAAAGCTAGCTTGCTTCGTCACTAGTAGTAGCTTAGTGCTATCATTTCTGACTTCATCGTTGACTTGGCTAAAATAGTCTATTTCTTGGATTTTCATGCAACAACCCCTTCTGCTGTATTAAAAATTTAGCCACTTGTAGCCTTTGAATGATCTGAGAGGGAGTTCCAATCAGAATCGTTGTAACCTTCTAGCACAACGAAAAACTTTTGGTAATGTAATCTTAGGTTATGGGTTTTCTTAAGGTATCTCACTCTTTCTACAACATTCCAGTGTTTTAAGCTAGGTTTGCTAGTAAACCTACAACATAAAATATATCTGGTCTAGTGCAGTCAACAACATATCTCAGACTGCCTATGATGCTCGCATACTTAAATTGGTTAAAATTGTCACCAATGTTCTTGAAGAACTTAATACTAGAAAAACAGTGGCCAAATTTTAAATTTTGAATTGAAAATATTTTTTTAATTTATTTTAAAATTAATGTGTTATTTTACCTCTCATTACTCCAATATTTGAAGCAATGATCTCATAAAATAAGTGGAGTAATATTCCATTAATTAGACTATATATTCTCACCTTAAGAAAATGAGAAATTATTACAATTTCTCAAAATCTATCATAGCCTAGTCTTCGAATAAAGGTTTTTTTTTAAATATTATTAAATTCATTTTTTTCTTGGGATCAAATCTCGGACTCCCAAAGATATTGATCCCTCACTTCAAGAATTCTAGGAAATCGGACTCTCAAATTTCCATCATAGGATTTTATGTAAAGAAAATGGTTAAGTTATTATAAATACTTATTTAGGAAACTTTATGAAATTATAGATAAAATTTTGAAGGTTTTGAAAAGCATACATTTTTTTTATAACTATATAGACAAATTTAGTAAATGATTAAAAAGAATTTTTATTTTAAAACATAGAGAATTTTAAATTGGAATAATTTTAAAACATTGAAAATTTTTAAATACAAAGAATTATACATTTAAGTAAATATAATAATTATTATTATAATCGTAATATGAATAAATAAAAAAAGAAAAAAAATAATAACAAAAGATAAAATAAGGAAAGAAAATAAAAGAAAAGGGAAAAAACGGAAAAAAAATGAAGGAATGAATAAAGAACGAAAGGAAAAAAGAAAAAAGAAAAGAAAACAAAGAGGGGTGACGGCAAGAAATTAAACAACAACAATAATATAATAATGATAGTGATAATAATAATAAAATTTTCTCTATCCACTTTCCCTCCTTATTTTAGAGAAAAGAAAATAAAGATTAAGAATTGAGATTTAAGAAAAAAGTAATGAAATATCGATAAATAAAAAAAAAAACGAATATTTTGTTTATGTGTCTTTCTTTCTCCCTATCTTTTAGAGAGAAGAA
This sequence comes from Cucumis hystrix, assembly GCA_025688845.1. Classification (NCBI taxonomy): domain Eukaryota; kingdom Viridiplantae; phylum Streptophyta; class Magnoliopsida; order Cucurbitales; family Cucurbitaceae; genus Cucumis; species Cucumis hystrix. The sequence continues at coordinate 9,929,809 of CM046892.1, read as the reverse complement.
AAAGGCTAAAGGATTTTCTTTAATGATGATAAAAGAAAGAAAAAAGTAAGAAAATACTAAAATTTTCCTACATTTTCTTTTCTTTCTCTTTATCTTTTGAAAAGAGAAGAAAAGAAAAATAAGAATTCGAATCCCAAAGAAATTACTTGTTGTATGAGGTGCGGATCCTTGGGATTAAATTCCTACCAAATGCAACCTCCAACAGAGTAAAGACAAGAAGTTAATGAAAATAATAAGAAAAACCCACCTTTTGCAGATTTTTTTTTGTAGAGATTCACTCTAAAAATTTTCTTTGTACAAACTCACTCTAACAAATTTTTTCTCTAAGCAATTTTCTTCCTCCTTTCTCCAAATGACAAAGACCGACCTGACGTGTATTACAAATTAGGAAAAATAAATAAGGATAAAATCAAAATTGGATATTATGTTAATAAAATAAATTTTAATTTTTCTAAAATTAATTAATTAAATTAAATGATATATATTCAGATTTTGTGAAAAATAAATTAAGAAATTAAATGGATATTAAAAGATTTTTGTTTAAAATTGATTTTTCTTTTTTTCTAAAATGATATAAATAAGTCAAGAGTGATATTAGAACATTTTATTTAAAATAAATTAATTTCTTTTTTCCTAAAATATAACAAATAAGATAAATGTGATATTAAAAGATATTTTTAAAAAAGTAAATTGATTTTTTTAATGATAAATATGCTCATTAAAGAAAATTCTTTAAAAAATGATTATTATAAGAAAAATTAAAATCTTAGTCATTATTTTTTTTAAAAGAATATAAAAAAAATGTAGGATAGAATTAGGTGGCTACACTTAATTTATCAAGAATTAACTATCTTGGATTAGATGACTTTTACATTATAAAGTTTAGGCTCCTCTAAACCACTTGATGTGTGAACAAGAAATTTGGTTTTGGCTTCCTTTAGACCATATGGTTCATGTGTCACCCTTGCATCTCAATGTCCAAGCTCCCCTATGAGGGACTCCTCATAATAATCTTTAAATGTTAGGCTCTCCTAACTTGTAGACAATAATAAGATGTTCAACATCACACCACACAAAAGAGTACTTAGTAAAGACTTTCTCAAGACATAATTTGTTGCATGTATGCACCACTTCTGTCTTCCACAAACATAAGTAAACCACACACCTATCAAAGCAACACACTATATTTTTTATAAGGCCAACAACTTCTCTTTATTAATAAATATTACCCATATATTTATTAATAAATATTAATTAACCAACTTGAGAGAAACTATTGTAACCATAACCAATGTGTTTATCTTTATTATTAAATATATATTAACCTAACCTAACAACCAAATCTAAATCATAAGAAAATTATTCTCCAATTTTGCCTTTAATAAAATAAGCTAACCAAACTTTGGCTAGTTTTTAAGGCAAAACAAAATAAAAGTGAGACCACATAAACACAACAGGGACCTCCAACAAGATAACACTAGCAGTACAATCAATCAGATACACATCACCAAGAAAAACCATTTATTCACAACAAAAAATATATCCACATTTCAATATAGATAGATCCACTAAAAACACCCCCTTGCTTGCTGACAAATAAAGCTATGAAGAAGGCACAAAAAACTCAACTATAGAGGAGGAAATCAATATTTGAAGGTCATACAACAGAGAATCAAAAACATATGTCGATTGGTCAAACCATGAATAACACTATTCAGAGTCTGAACGGAAACACTGAGTGAGTGAGATTCCTCAGCAAGAACCTGCACAACCAGGGAAATGAAGACGTGGGGTAACACCAACGCAATTGAAGACTTATCAACCAAATCCAAAAGCAGAAAGCTTACAAATAAAATCAACGTTAGCTAAAGATTCAATAAAAGTAATAATAATATCATCACATATCACATGAAGCTCAACAAATATCTAGTTTTTAAAAGAAAGCTTGACCCATTTTTGGTTTTCCTAGTTAAGAAAACTTTAATTGCTATAAGGTATTTTTGCATTTCTTAGAATAGGGCACAAACTCATAGTGCTTAGGGATGTTGTAACAAAGTTTGAAAACATGGAGTCCACAAGTAACATTTGTCATAAGATTGTGTACCTAGTCCTATACTATCAGTCACTAGACATCGCCTTTTAAGAAATTAACATTGAAACCTTGATCACACAGTTGAATGATGATAATCAAATTTGTTGATGATCCCTTTACAAGCCTAACATCTTTTAGAATTGGTAAGCCTGGTTCACGAATGTTTCCTTTGCCAAGAACTTTTCCTTTAACTCCATCGTCAAAAGTAACATGACCAACATTGCATTCCTGAATTCTGAGAAAAAAGATGAGTTTTCAATCATATGTCTAGAACACCCACTATCGAAATACCAGTCTTCTAAGCTCAAAGCATGTATAGAGGTAAATGCCACATTACATTTGTCGAGATTTTCTCTTCTTTTCACTCTTCACTCTGTATTAGAATCTGTATGAGCAAAATTTTTTTTGTTGATGTTTTCATAATATCTTCTATTAGAATAACCATGCAATTTATAACAAAATGGTCGTATAGGACCAAACCTTGCACAAAAAGGACATATCCATCTTCTTGAAGGCCTCTGAGTAGTCTTGTGATGAAAAGAATTAACTCCTGAAAAAGCATATTTTTCTTCACATTTTTCATTATTTGAAGCACGAACTAACACAGTTGAGGGTTTGTCAGAACTAGAACATTGATCAGAGAACCACATACCCTTTTTATCACTTTTAGGCTTTGCATCATTTAATAGATTATCTAAACTTTGAGTCCCAGAGGTGAGCATTTTCATAGATTTTGAAAAAGACTCAAATTCACGATGAACTTTCAATTCCATTTTAAGCGTATAAATCATGGTCATAAGACGATAGTTGTTTCAAAACATCTTGATCTTCTTCCCATTTGAAGAATAGATCATCATAGTTGGGGCCTAACAAGATTAGACCTTCCATCATCTTCAACACAATTTACAACAGCCTTCTGATCATGTGCACACTCAATGCTCCCTTGTTCTTCTTTGACTGTACAACTAATAAGAGCTTTGCCATATTCTTCTCAATTTAAAACTGGAGGATGAGTTGTTGATCCACCTTTCTGTTGGGATTTATGTCCTAAAACTCGTAGATTGTAAATATAATCCATTGACCTTTATTAATAAAGTGTTATTTTTATAATTTCAATAAATGTTATTGATTATATTATTAGTTTTATCTTAATAACCAAAATCCAATAAACTAACATCCTAAGCTATTTGATGAGAATTGAATAGTATGTAGAGACATACAGGGATCAATGTTCAAGATCAGCTTAAAGGGTCTATAGTATAGGGATAAGACTAGGTACCTTATCCTGGTAACACTATGAATACGACTCATATTGTATTTGATACAAATGCAAAATGATCCAACACGTTCGTTTGCATAAGGCCGAACCACGAAATAGTAACCACTAGATGTAACTTCGTTAACTAGTTAGGTTTCTATTTCATTAGAATGACCTAGGTAACTTAGTCTTAATCCTGAGTGTATTTTGAACTCCTGTTAGCGAGAGATTGTCCTTTGATTTGTATGGGTGAGAGTGGCCAGATTGTCGACTCAATATGTAAGACCCAACTTTTCTATCTAACTTGAAGTCAATATTTTAAACGAAATACTTTGGTTGACACAAAATATGGTAAAATTTATTTCAAATCAGGAAAACATTGTTCGAGCCCTATTTCAAACATATAAAATTCTAAAAGTACTGTTTACAAAATTACTATCCATAAACTTAGTTCAATCGCAAAAAGTTAAAACCATAAGCGAAAGAAAATTTTAAGAAAAACTAGGTCCCCATATTGCAGTCATGCATCCTTCTTGTCCTCTGTCGGTCTACCTCTTGTATTAGCCTTGCCTGAAAAGTTAAACATGAAAGGGTGAGTACAAATATACCTAGTAAGAGACCCACTATTGGTCTCGCTAGGGATAAAAATTATTAATTTCCTATTGAGAGGTACCCTGCATCGTAACAGTCTTGTGATCCCGTAGGATGCACATAATCAGTTTAATGCTCCCAAAGGATGCACATATCAGTCTAATGCTCCTAAAGGATGCACCTATCAGTCTAGTGCTCCAAAAGAATGCACCTATCAGTCTAGTGCTCTAAAGGATGCACAACATGTGGTGATCCCGTGGGACACCTGCAAGGCACACTACCCTATAGATAATGCTAATAATTTCCCTCAGTCCAATCTAACATTTTAAACAGTCAATTAAATTTACAATTCAAGCTACCATAATATCATTCTTTCAGTTCAACACATATACAGTCAATTTATGCAAACCGGTACATAATCAAACATTAGGATAACGGTTCCTCTAACAGTTATACTTGTACATAAACGTCACCCACCTCAGTTCAGTCTATTCAATCTACAGTACACTATCTATACATTAACATAAAAGTCAACAACCCTCAATTCAATCAGCTCAACGCTCTCAGTTCACATCATATCATCTCAGTTCAGTCAGTTTAGCATTCTCAATTCAGTTAATATACTTTACAACTTTCGTATAGGGATCAGTAGTAGAAAATCCCTTACCTTAACTTTACTTAGGCTCCTTTTTCAAACTAAAGTGCAACGAATGAACCTAAACACAATCGAATAGAAACTCATTACTTCCACAAACAATTTGATCCATTCAATAATTCACTCTATATGTAAATTCCAAAACTTACTCAAATTAAATAGAGAATTGAACTCCAACCACACTTTCGAGAACCCAAAAAATTCAAACATTATCCATAATTGACACCTTCAAGAAACAATATCGAACCAATCGATTAATTCAACATTACAACCCCAAGGTAAAATACACCACAAAACCATAACCCACAATTACAAACTTACCACCAAAACCTAATACTCTCCGTGGCAAGGTAGAAACACTGGTGCATAAGATGACCCAAGCAACAGCGTGCAAGGCAGATTTGGACAACTGGCTTGGAGAAATCGCGTGCGGCTTGGATCTGACTCCTTTGATTCAAGTTCGTACTCAACAATACAATTTAATCAACTAAATAAACATAGAATTCAAAGCGTCTCTCCCTTTCCCTTCCCTTCCATTTTTCTCTGTTTTTTTCTACACAATATTAATTTCTCCATTTTCTTAAATATATCATTTTATACTATTTCTCCCAAATTTAACTTACTTAAACTCTTCAATTTTCTTAACCTACTTAATTTGCACATTATGAAATGATTAAGAAATCACCTAACAAACATATATGAAAAATTTCTAAAACAGAAATATGCAAGATCAATTCCTTAATCAAACACCTAATCCGTAAATTTCGAACCAAAACATAATTCAAAATCCAATATCTAAAACAAAAAATAATTCAAAACCTTAATTTCTAATTAAAAATCTTAATTTGTAATGTAAATAAAACAAAAATCACATCAAACTAATATATACGATATGCGACGGCGACGACGAATCCCCTCTTCTTCTTCTCGATCTCCCTCTCTTTCCATCTTCTCGGTCTCCCTCTCTCGTTTTTCTTTTTCTTTTCTGTTTCGATTATGTAAAGAATTGGAGTTAAAAAGATGGAGAACTCCCAACGCATCACGAAAACGTCTGGAATATCATCCTATTCCTGACGCGATTCATGAAACATCGAGAATAAGTAAACCATATTCCCGACGTTTTCTCACCACGTCGGGAATATCACCCTATTCTCGATGCCATTAATGAAATGTCAGAAATAGGTTCACCCTAATCTTGATGCTATTAATGAAATGTTGGGAATAAGTGAATCATATTCCCTACGTTTCTGCACCACGTCGGAGGAAGGCGAAACGTACAATTAATTATCTGCCCTTCCTCCAACGCAACGCTGTAGACGTCGAGAATAGGTACCCTTTTCCTGACACGTGTGACACCACGTCGGAGGAAGGCCAAATGACACAATTAATTATTTGTCCCTCCTTCGATGAGACACTTTGAACGTCGAGAGAACGGGGCTATTCCAGACATTTCATGTGTATGTGTAAGGGAAAATAACTTCCCCTGATGTGCGTTGGGAAACACCAGCTTCTACCGACATTCGTTTTCCCTATGATTTGTCCTGCGTCGGCAAGGTTCTGATTTCTTGTAATGTAAAATTAAATTCTTACGTATGAAATCTGACTTTGTCCATGCATCACGACTCCATATCTTCTCCTTATTTGGATTTTCGGTTGGAATTTTCAGTTATTCAATGTTGCAAGTTGTGATAACTTTTTTCAAGGTTAAGAAAATAACATCTTTTGTTTTTAGTGCTTGAAATGAGCTCCTTCGAAGCGGAATGGTCTATTGAGATTTGAGGTCATCATGTCACCTTGAATTATATCGGCCATTGCAATAGAAGAAACATCTTAGAATTGTTGTTGCACTTCCATGGAGCTAAGCATCATAGTACGAAAACCTTAAAAATAGAAGCACGTTAACAAAATGGTTGAGTTGAAGATCACACTCTATTTAAGACGTTTTGAGGCTCTGCTCGAATGTGCAAATAGATGTAAAGTGCCCCATCGTGTCTAGGACAAAACAACCTCTAATTCATCGATAGGAACTTTATGGGAACCAACCAGTATACCAACATTCGTTAGATACTTAGTTGCTCGAAAAACTGAAAAACAAAATGGGATAGAGTAAGGAAGACAAAAAAATGAAAGAACTTGAAGGACAATGAGAGAGATAATGTGTTTTCGATGGATGATAAAATAAGAAGGGAAGACACACATTGTACAATGGTTGGAGAAAGGAAAGGATTATATGGGGAAAGTATTATGATAATCCTTGGGATATGAAAAAGGAAGGATTACGATAACATATGTTTAGGGGAAGGATTATCATTTTTTTTTCTTTTAATTCGTATTCTTGTATTATTTTTTTAAAAAAATTTGTATCCTAAATCCAATACAGAAATATTCGTATATATAATTTACCAAATTGTCATATTTTCGTAATACAAGTTCCATTAGTTTTCTTAGATACGATGTCCATTTTCAACATTTTTTACACAAGCGTTTTGTGCCAATAAATTATCATTTTTTAAAAAAATTCATATGCTAACTTCAATACACAAATTATATATATATATATATTTAATTTACCAATTCGTCCTAAAATTTCCAGTAAATTCTTCAAAGACGACATCCATTCTCAACATTTTTTAGCGTTGGGTCGTTACGTGCGAATAAATTATACTTTTGTTTTTTAATCGATATTCTAAATGTAATACATACATTTCATATATTTAATAATTGATTTAAACCAATGACTGACAACATAATTTCATTCAAACGAAACGATACACAAAGAACAAAATAGCTTCAAGGAAGGGAGTTATAAACTAAACTCAATTACATGGAACACAATGCAGAAGCAAAAATTATTAATTTTTTAAAGAATTCATATTCTAAGTCCAATACACAAATTTTGTATATTTAATTTATCAAATTGTCCTAGATCTCGTAAAACAATATTTTGCAGTAATTTCTTTAAATAATACGACGTTCATTTTTAACCTTTTTTACGTAATCGTTACGTAGGAGTAAGTTATTAATTTTTTAAAAAAATTCATATTCTCAATTCAATGCACAAATTTTCGTAAAACAATTTGCAATAATTTCTTTAAATATGACGTCCATTTTCAACCTTTTTTACGTAATCGTTACGTGCGAGTAAATTATTAATTTTTTAAAAATTCCTATTCTAAATCCAATACACAAATTTTGTATATTTAATTTACCAAATTTTCATAGTTTTCGTAATGCTGAAGAAAAAAAATATTGGTCAAGCGGTGTAATCACAATAAATTACCTAATTCAAGAGTAAAAGAAGAAATGACAATTTTAAATTCATATAATTGCACCAAATTCATAACTTAGAAACAAGCTATCTCTTTTAAATAAAAAGATTAAAATTAACAAAACTCATGAGTATAGAAGTTATACATGAGAAAAAAAATGGATTAAATAGTATTTAAACTTAACTATAAATAAGGAAGGGTTGAGGAAGGATTGAGAGGGTTGAGGAAGGGTTATGATAACCCTTTCCCCCCCTATTCCTTTCCCTCCCCCGAACACGGAAATGGTTAAATAACTATTTCCCTTATTCCTTTGCTTTCCTTTCCTTCCCCCAAACATCCCTTTAAGATCAATCTGGTAGGCATTGTCATTGATTTTTTTTACCATTTGTAAAGGTCCATCTCCTTTTGGGTTGAACTTCGAATCTCATTGAAGTTGAAATCTTTCCTTTTGAAGATGGAAACAAATCAAATCTTCCTCCTTAAATAACATAGGCTTTCAATGTTGGTGAACCTTTTTTGCTACCTTGGCATTTTGCATTTCAATCCTTTCTTTAACCTCTTTTATGTAGTTCACGAACGATTATGGTCTTCTCATCAACTTGAAAATTCACCACCTTGTTAGAAGGCAAATGCAACAAGTCAATAGGGGATAAAGGGTTAAAACCATACACAATCTTAAATGGTGAACGTTTGCTAACACAATGAATAACAACATTGTTGTATGGAATATCAATAAATGGTAGGAAATCCTTCCAAGATTTAGTACTTTTATCTATTAGAGTTCTAAGCATAGTCACCATTGTCTTATTGACTACCTCGATTTGTCCATTAGTTTGAGGATGACACGTAGTGGAGTAGACTAACTTACTACCATTTTTTTCCTAAGGTGCTTTCCAAAAATGACTTAAGAATTTCACATCTCTATCACTAACAATGCTTCTATGAATGTCATGAAATTTAATCACATTATCCTTAAAGAATAAGTCGACCACATGTTTAGAATGATTAGTTTTATTACATGCAATTAAATGAGTTATTTTGCTAAACCTCTCAACTACCTCAAAAATGATATTCATTCTCTCTCTTAGATCGAGGTAAATCCAACACAAAATCCATTAAAACATCTAACCAAGGTCCATTAGGAGTTGTTAAAGGCAAATTAGTCTATGTGTGGTTACACTTAGTTTTCCTATATGCAATACATGTCCCACACTCCTTATGTACATCATGTCTCAGTCTAGGCCAATAAAAATATTCAATCAAAATCTCATGTGTAAGGCCTTGATTTGGAAAAAAGGAGTCCTATTGAAGAGGAGAATTTTTTAGAAGAATCATTTTGACTAAGTTTAAATAAGAAGTATTTCTGCGATGAAAAATACATTTGAGGAAAGGTGATGCAAGGAGATATGCACGCGTTTACTATTGCGTTAAAGCAAGGTGACGTGATAGGATTAGTTGGTGAGGAAAAAGCATACGTTTAATGCAAAGAACTAGGTGTCCTATGTAGTAACACTGGGAGAAATGCCTACACCTAAGTGTTGTTGTGATGAAGTAGGCGTTCTATTAAAAGGATGGACATTCGTATAAGGTGACTAGATGAGGGAAATTAGATGTTTACTTATTTCTCCAGAAGAGAGTCAAACAATAAAGAATTGAGCCCTAAAAAAGATAAGGTTAGCGTTTTGAGGAAAATTTCTAATCGTGAGTGACAGCTGGCAACATATTGAAATTATATTAGTTGCATGGCCTAATGAGTGGTAGCTTGACACGTGTAAAGCGTGGAAATGACTCATTGATCTGAAAAGGTCACTATAAATAGGACTAAAGAGGCCAGAAGAAAAGGGCATAAAATGCTAAGGATTCTGGTAACTATTTAAGAAAAATTGTTGAGTGTTGAAAGGTCGGTCGAGGGAACCACAAGGCAAAGAGAGAAAGTCGAAAGCAAAAGGGAGTAAAAGTTGAGGCTAAGTATTGTTGTGAGTGATCAATATAATAAGTGGTTTATAAGTGATTTTCATAATTAAGAGTGTTTATGATCTTTATTAATGAAAAAAAAGTTTTGTGAATGATTGTACTCTTTGTAATCTTATGTTTGATGATTATCATTTGAGATTGCTACAAATGCGATGTTATGTATTGGAAGTAAGCTTTTGAGCCAACATTTCTTATTTGTTTATCATAATTATAGTATGATGTGTGGTGTTGTACGATCTATCGCAAGACGCTGGTGGAAATCCTAAGTTTAACACGAGATGCTGGTGGAAGTGAATCCCAGGTGTAGGTGGATAAATGCTGGTGAGAGTGATTCTCAGGTCTAAGTGAGGAATTAAATGTGTTCTTGCTAGCTAGATGCTAGTGAAAGTGAATCTCAGATGGAGGCGAGGTTGTATCTCGAGACACTAGTGGAAGAGAATCCCAGGTCTAAGTAATGGGACTCTGATGAAAGTGAATCCCAGGTCAGCGAAAAGAATGAATGTTCTGAGACGCTGGTGGAAATCCTAAGTCTATCGCGAGACGCTAGTGAAGAGAATCCGAAGTCCAGGTGGTGGGAGAATTTGAGGTCCCGACGATGAGTGATAAATATCTTAATGTACGAAACACGTGGAATAATTTATTGTGATTGTTGTGGTTATGATTTAATGCGATGAGACTATATGTTCACAAGAATAAGATTTCTATTATTGAAAATGTTGTATTTCCCAAAAAGGTATTTCCTAAACGCATCACTCACTAAGTCTTCAATTTACGTTTTACGTTTTCCCTCCCTATGTTGTCAGGCTTTGAAGCTAAGTAATGAAACGATGTTAGGCATTGAAGCCAGGTAAAGGAGAGAAAGATGGGTTGTTATGTAAACTTGTGCAGAGAGCAAGCCGTATCATCCCATTTTGCATTTTGGGAGTTTCTAGGCAATTCTTATACTTCTAAACGCCAAGGGTTACAACTCAATTTTGAGGAGAAGTCAAGTACAACAGCACAGTTATGAAGAGATGCTAAGGGCAACATCACAATTTTGTGTGACCTAAGACGATGAGTGAAAGAACTAAGCCAAAGATGAAGAACCTAAAGTTGTCGTTTTAAGTCTCATTGTTAATGTAAAGTTTGAGTTCCATTTGTATTTAGTGTAAATAGTTAAATTAATAAAGAGAATAGGTTAGGTTTATTTTCATTGCATTATTGTTATTATTTGTACCTATCGTCTAATAGTTAAAAGTAAAATTTGAGCTAAGTGTTGAGGCTAAGCGATGAAGCTAAGCCTAAGAGTTAAATTTTCGCTGCGATAAGCTGTGAAGGTCTCTAAAAGTTTAAAGTTAAAACTTTGCAATGAGACGAGTTTAAGAAGTTCTTTCGCATACAATAAGTTTACTGTGTCATCTTGCAGAGAGATACACGATGAGTGTCTAGGCGGCACACCCCCATCTAGTAGCTTCGAGTGGCATTTAGGATAGGTCGTGACATCATATGATTTAGTAATCCCAAAATGTTAAGCTTCTCCAATGCGCCTCTTTAACTAATAACCACCAAATAGAACAAGTGAAATGCAAAGCTTATTCTTCCAAAATAGAAACTCATCAAGCAAGATATAATCATACACAACATTTTTTTTTTTAAGGTTTTCAACAATGAATCCAAAATAAGTTTTTTGTGAATACAATGCCTTAATATGTTCAAATCCAAGCAACGAACCTCATGTGGAGAGTGTTTAGCAATATATAGCTTCTAGATAACGCATCTACAATTACATTTTCTTTACCTTTCTTATACCGTATAACATAAGGAATAGTTTCAATGAACTTCAACCATATTGCATGTCTTGAATTTAACTTTTGTTGGCCCTTCAACTATTGTAAGCTTTGGTGGTCAGTATGGATAACAAACTTCTTTGGCCACAAGTAATTGTGCCAAGTTTGTAGTACTCTCACTAAGACATAAAGGTCTTTGTCATATGTATGATAGTTCAAGGAAGCTCCATTTAGCATCTCATTAAAGTACATTAATGGTCTTTGATCCTGCATTACATAGCTTATCTTTCAAATCCTTAAAGGCACATTCTTATGTTTGTCTCCACTCAAACTTTACATTATTTTTAATAAGTTCATTAAGTAGTGCAACTATGGATTTAAAATCTCTAATGAACCTCCTACAGATGTCAACTAAGCCATGAAAACTTCTAATCTCACTAGCATTCTTAAGTGTAGGTCAATCCCTAATTGTGTTAACTTTCTCATATTGAAATTCCATTCCATGTTTAGAAACTACAAAACCTTGGAAGTTTACCGTTTTCCTGCAAAAAGAAAACATTTTTAGATTACCATAAAAACTTTTCCTTCTAATTTGTAGAACACACTTAACATGCATAGCATGATCCTCTAGTGTCTTAGAATATATTAGAACGTCATAAAAATAAACCACTACATACTCCCGTAAAATTTCACGCAGTTCATGGTTTATAAGTCTCATAAAAGTACTTGGTGCATTAGTTAAGCCAAAAGGCATAATCAACAATTCATACAAACCATACTTAGTTTTGAAATCAATTTTCCATTCATCTCCAACATTCATCCTAATTTGATGGTTCTAGATTTTATGTCAATTTTTGTAAACAAAACACAACTATATAGTTCATCTAGCATACCATCCAACCAAGGAATAGGATGTCTATACTTTATTGTAATTGTATCAATAGCTCTACAATCTACACGCATTCTCCATGATCCATCTGTTTTAAGTATAAGGAAGACGGGAACAGTACAAGGACTTAAACTTTCAAGTACATACGTACTCATGAGCATGCAGCTCTTCAACTTGCCTTTGAATCTCTTTGGCCTCTTATTGATTGGTCTAGTATGCTAGTCGATTTAGAATCTGAGCACCTTGAGTAAAGTCAATGTTATGCTCGTTTCCCTCATTGGTGGTAACTTCTTAGGTAACTCCTAAGCAAAACATCCTTGAATTTCTGTAAAAGGGACAAAAACATACTAGGCAAAAAGGATTCAAGATTCTTGGTTAGCAAAAAAAGCTTCTTTAAATGTAATCATGAGTACGGTTCTTTTGGAAAATATAGCTCTCCTAACTACACAAGACTTAACACTCCAATTTCCTAGTTTTCTCTTTTTTTTCTCTCTCTAAGTTGTGACCTATGATCTTGATTTTCTCTCTAGCTCTACTTTTCTTTTCTCAACTCTCATTTTCTAATGAACTCTCTCTTTCTCTCTCTCTTTTAAAGTTTAGGGATTATGCTTTATCTTTAGGTTTATCACTTCATATCTTGGCTTTAATAGAATTTGTAGATTTGTCACTGTGTTTCCAAGAAGCTGAATGGAAAAAACTTTAGAAGTATACCTTGATTTGCGCCTCTGAAATTTCTTTTTAACCTTCTTTGCAAGATTTGCTAGCTTCTCTATATCCTCATACTCTTGCATTTCAACATGTTCAGCCACATCAATATTTAATCTAAGAATGAATATGGCTGTCAACATCTCTATATCCAATCTTTCCATCAACATCTACATCGGATTGAAATAATCCTCTAATCTCTTACTCTCTTGGCGTAACGCTTGAAGTCTTCATGCACAATCTTTTCAATAATGTTTTGCCACAAATCGACTCTTCATGAGTTTTCTTGATTCTAGCCATGTCTCTTCTGGACCCTCATGTCGTCTCCTCCTCTTAGAGCACATCTTATCCTACCATGTTTGTGCATACCCTTTAAAAGAAGTTTTTCGAGGTAAAGGTAGTTATTGATCAGAAGATGCAATAATTGATATAATTGCACACAAAGAATTATCAACATAAGAATCATGCAATAGTACAAGAAGAGAATATCAATTAAAGAATTTCTATCAATTGAGTAATAAAAATTCCTCTACCTCAAATCCTTAAAAAAAATTACCCAATCTTACGATTTAAAAGAATTATTACTTAAAGAATAGTAGAGTAGTGCAAGAAAAGGATGAAACCCAAAAAGTACTTCGTGAATAGCTTTCACACGATTATAGCTACGAAAGAAAAAGGAAAGCTTCAAGAATTAAAAAAATTCATGGAAATGGGGGGAGGGGGCGTTAATGGTATTCAAACAAGAGACTAAAGAAGAGTAATTAAATTTTTTTGAAGATCTTTTTTGGAATTAAGACTACCACAGCAAGGAAATGTTAATTCTCTCCATTGGTAAAAATGGAAATTTAGTGCATTTGTAATTTTCTTATCATTGAATAATAAATGCTTTGCTAATTAAATTAACCCTCAACCAATTGGTTTAAGAACCAATTGTCCTACAACAACAATTCAAGAAATACATAAAAATTCACTCTAATTCCAATGACCATGTTTCCATCTTAGCTGTTTTCACATGCTCATTTAAAATTGCATAAAGATCCCTGACATCATGTTGAGACATTCTAAAGCAAGCAATGCCTCCATCTAAAGAATGTTTATTTGCGCAAATTGAAAATTGAAAATTGAAGACAATTCAATAGGGATAGACATGCTAGAGAATTAATCAGCAAGTTTCAAACAATCATGCTTCAAGTTTGTGCTTAGTAGCTCTAAAATTAAAGTTCAATCCTAGAATTATTAGGTGATCAAGCCAAAAAAAAAAAAAAAATCTTTACAAAAAAAACTAAAGAAAGGAAATTACCAAAGATCAATTTAAAAAGAAATTAAAGATGAATTCTCAAAGAAAATTACAAAGAACACTCATTTCCCAAGAAAGTTACTTGCCCATAGGCTTCAATGTGACCCCAAAGAATTAAACAAGAAGTATAGCCCTTCTTGGAAGAAAATTGAGAGAGTTTTTATTATACTACTACAAAACTGATTTTACTTGACGCTTAAAAATTGTCAAATACCTGTTTACTTGACGTTTTTCAATGCGTCAAGTAATTCAGTGTCAAGAATAAGAGGGTTTTACTTGACAACTTTTAAGCGTCAAGTAAAATTATACTTGACAGTTTATAACTGTCAAGTATATAAGATTACTTCACATTTTTTACACGTAAAGTAATCCAGTGTCAAGAATAAGGAGTTCTTTTTTTTTTTACAACTTTTAAGCGTCAAGTATATAAGATTAGTTGACATTTTTTACGCGTCAAGATTTTGTTTATTCTTGACACACTTTGAATGTCAAGGTTTTTTTTTTTCAAATGAAAAATTATAAAATTTAAAATATCAATATAATTTATCCTGCACTTGTTTTGAAGTCCAACAATAAACGAACATAAGTAAAGCAAGAGAGTACACAAATGTGCTAAACTACATATTAATTGAACAATTATATTTCAACAAATTGTATATATCAATGAACCATACATATAGTTGGTCATTACATACTTAATTACAATAGCCCAAATTTCTAACAATAACCCAAGCTTTCCATCTATGTCTAATATAAACAAAATATATGTGCAGCCCAAAAGTGTACCATATCAACAAAATATACATGTCTAAGCTACAATATGAACCTTTTCTTGTTGCAAAATCCTTGCTCTTTCTCAAATAATTGAGCCCTTACATTTGCAATTTCCAATCTCTCATTTAGTTCTTTTATTCCATGCATCAAAGAATATATACTTTCACATCATAACTCCCAATTTTTGACTCGGCAACCTGTAGAAGAAACATTTATTTTATAAGAATGATCAGTTCTCAAATTTCATTGATCCATTAGAATCTTCGTCTTAAGAAATGAAATACTGATGGTCGGAAGGAAGGATTGCATTGTGCGCTCCAACGGGACATTCTGCTAAGTCGGGTGCTGGTGGCCTTAGACTGTTCAGGAACATAGATCCGTGGTTATACCCCCGAATTCTCAACGAGCCTCTTAGCTTTGGTTTAGCTTCCACCAAAAAGTCATGCTCTGGGATTGAGTGAACGATCTCATAGCCCTCCACCCTGAATCGGAAGACTTGGAACCTACTTAAAGGAATTCTGCCTATCCTTCTATCAAGTCAAAACCGCGTAGAAGGATTCTTCCTGTAAGTGGAAGAGCCGAGTCAAGAACGAGGCGGGATCGGAGAAGAGACCAAGCACGGCGAACTATGATGATTGAGTTGGGCCTCTTGTCTTGTTCCAGTCGTTGTGGTTGAAAGAGTTCTTTCTCTTTCAGCTCTAGTTCTTGCAGGAAACGTTGCTAGATAAGTAGATAGGTAAGCTCATAATAAGGCTTGAAACTCAATTTCCAATAATCTCCTTTGATCGAGAACGAGAACCATATATGCGCCTCCTTAGAGTCTCCCAGTACGCCTTCCCAGTATCGTAAGACTTCAATACTATACTTTAATTCAACCAACTACTAACATAGAACAAGAAATTGGAACAAGCCTGAATTATTAATATCCCAAAGCTTGACTACAAGAATTATCAATATGATTAAAGATGAAACAAGTCTAAACTCAAGATAGATAGTTTTTAGAAGTTTTAAATTGTTAGCTTTTCAACATAGTCAATAAAACATGAAGCATACCCAGAGAATACTTTAATTAACTTTAAGCATAAAGTAGCTAAAAAGTAAGAGAAAGCCTCATGCTATTAAATTAATTGAAAACAACAGCAACAACAGAAAATCAGCTTGATTAAACAAGTGCTTAATAATCTTTTCATTGAGCCAAACAAGCTAAACCACACCATTCGTTTGATCTAGTCAAAAGCAAACAACCCAAATGCTGAATTTCATATTGATTCCTCCCAACATGTATATATATCTAAACGCGAAACCAAAACTTTCTAATTTTGCATAAGCTTAAAAAAGACATGAATTTAAGATAATTAGAAAAGTTATCTAGGGTACCCAAAATATCGCTACTTTTTTTAATATTATTATTATTGGAAAAGTTAACTACGTGCAAGAGGAACCTCTTCAATAGGAAGTTCTGCACCAAGATCATCCCTGGCAACCATTGCTTAAAATGAAAGGAAATAATGTTCTTCAATTAGCAACCAAGCCCCAGACCATCAACAAAATTGAAAACCTTTGAATGAAATTCAACATTAACGAAGTTGTGAAAAAATTCAAACAATTACCCCATCAGAAGCTGTAATAATTGAATGCAAATTTGGTATGGAGTATACACTTTCTATTTTTACAATCACATGAATATCAGCATCACAGCCTGCAGAGTCAGATAAGTTAATAAGTCTATAGCAGAACAGACTAGCAAAAATGCAGCATTCAAATTGTCTTTATATGCACAACATAAAGATCTGAACCTATTTACTCTTGAGATATTTCTTCAACTCAAGAGACTGCTTGTGCATCTTTGATGAAAGAGACAACATAAAAATCAAATTTGTTGTAAACTCCAAATTTAATATCATCCCAATCCTTCTCTGCAAGAAGCAGACAACAAATTCATTGAGTCACAGACAAAAAAATAAATTTACTTATAGAAAAATCCTGAAAAGAAGAAACTTCATTAAAAAGTGAAATCTATAGGATATGTTTATTCAATCCAACCAGTAATTGAAGGCAGTGTAGCACTTTTCCCTCGAACATGTAAATGTCTCCTGGACTTAAGCTCTCCTCCATCAATAACTTCACACAAGACAGAATCTTCTGTCTTAGACTTCACCATCAACGACATCATTCCACCTATAATAGATTTAAATAGTCAATGTTTGTGCAAGGCACGAGATAATGATAAAAAAAAAAAAAGTACATGCAATGTAACATACATAAAAAAATAATAATAAACATTATACATCATCTAAGACAGCAACAAGGAAAAACTAAAGAACTTGGGCATCACAGAGGTGTAGGTGTGGGAGGAAGAGCAAACTATTTGCTATAGTTAATCCATCAAGTGCAAAAAGTCACATAAGTAATTCTTCCATGTTCTATTACGCACCATCTCTACAAGCTTAACCTAAACATAATGCAACTTAACACGTAACTCAATACATCAAATAAACAAAACAGACAAGTCCACAACAAACATTGTTAACATCAACGCGTTAAGGACAAAAAGGGAAATTATTACCTTTAGAAAGGGAAGAGAATGAAGGAGCAGCCACAATCAAGAGATGCGAACAAACGGACCGTGAAGCGGCAGACGGTCTTTTCCTATTTTGAACAAATGACCCCAACTTTATTCTCTCCATTTCCATTTGAAATTTTGAAAACATAGTTACTAATCAAATATTCTTCTTTGGCAAATGAAATGCAAACAATAATCTCATTGACAAAATGTGCGTTCTCAACTTGCGGAGAATTAATATTGCTAAGAAAGGAAGAAAACATATTTCACTTCAGACAGAAAGCAAAAATGCTTTTAGTGATAGAGAAGAAAACAAAAAAAAAATGGGATTGATGAAGAAGACATAGTATGACATCTAGTATTGGACATATAAATGCAAAATTTCTGGCAATTGCATTATCAATGCTCAATTTACTTCATCTACCAGTTTCGTTGATATGTAACTCTTGCTAATTTACTTCACTTAAACAAAATAATCTTCAATTAGTTAAATAGAATTAGATTGACAAACCAATGATTCAAACGCAGTACCTTTTCCCTTTGCCTTGCAAACTTTTTTCATCTTTTTCCTTCTCTTTCCCTACTTGATCCCTAAACATAAAAACATCAACAAAAAATTAATATTAAGACACCTTTGGACTAAACAACTCCAAGTTTAAGATGGCTTGATTGAAATAAAATGGCATAGTGATGAACTTTATTTTTTTTATTGTGAAAAAAAGAGGTGTAAAGCATTCAAGGTTCTACTAAATAGAGATGCAAACAGAAGTATACCAAATGCAAACATAAGTATACCAAAAGCAAATAGAAGTTCGACTACAATATTGGCTACCTTGCCTGAATTGTGGTGGAGAAATGTGTATAGGATGATAAATCTGATATATACCAAATGCAAACATAATCTGATGTAGTTAGGTCCTTTTTCTTCCCTTGCAATCTAGCTTTGTTGAGCATCATATCATTAAACCATTGATTTGAATGACTTTAAGGAATGCTCCCCGACTTGTGAAAATGCTCTTTGCTTAACATCTAAAAAAAAATAGAGATGCAAACAATTTAAAAAATTTGAGAGAAAATAAAATCAAGGACTAACAAGAAGAATGTCAAATTAAGAGGTTTACTTTGGGAAAATAGCAAATTTATTTTTAAATTGTTAGAATAGCAAAACTAAAAAAATTAAAAAATAAATAAATGGAACAATGTCTCAAATGCCCCTACCCAATTCAAAAACAGTTCTTAATACAATTGTTCACCAAAAACCCAAATACCCTGTAATTAAATAACACATCCTTGTTGAAATTGTGCATGTTTAGGTATTCAAAGCCGAAAAGAATCCAGCTTCACTACCTTCCACTTTCGTAGATTCCACCAAATCTTCAAAGTCTTCGATCATTTGCAGAAAAGATTGGAGCTTCAAAGAATTTTCTTCTTGCCAACCATCTTCTTCATCAAACTGATTACAACCATCTTCTTCATCAAATTGATTATAGATTCTTTTTCGTTTCGCGCAAAGGTGAGCTTCTTCAACGGATTTTCTTCTTCGCTCGTTTAAATTACAGCAACAATATATCCACTTGATTTTTAGAAAAGATACAATGTAATTACATCCAAATACATTGTATTCGATATCAAACATCAACCACATACCTTATATTCTCCTTTTTCGTCTTCTATCCTCTTTGGTCTCTTCCAAAAGATCTAAAAATTAATATTATTTTAACTTCAAGGGATTAAGAAAAAGTACAACAAAACCCCAACAACAACAAAGTCACTAAAATCCGGCGACTGACGGTGGCTGGAAGTTTTACCATAATCGGTGAACGAATGCAGACGAAGGAGACCAGCGCGGCTGAGCGTGCGACGCGCGAAGGAACAAGCGGCGCACAGGCGCTTGGCTCCGATGAAGTAAGCATGCGACTAGCGGCGTGCAACGGAGGAGATGTTTCCTTGCGGCTTAGTTCTCGATCAACAGAATGGAGGGGATGGCTACAAAGGTCGAGATCTCGACTGGACGAAGAACACTCGAATGAAGATGGAGGTGTCGGCGGCGGCTAGGGTTTGGTGAGAGTGAAAAATATGATGATGCATAGTAATAATAATATTGTTATATTATTATTTTCCCTAAATATCTTCATTTTCCTTTTTTCTTTTCCAATTTAAATAAAAAAAATCTTTTCTTCTCAATTAATTCCTTCCAAACATAAAATATTCATTTTTTATAAATATTTTGGAATATAAATAATTTGAAAATGTTAAATTTATGTTTGTTATTATTTTGGAGATATAAAGATAATCTTAGCACGATTTTAGGGATGATAATATTTTAAATTCAAATTATTATTAACAATAATTATTTTTATAAATTTTTAAATCAATTTTAATATTTTGGCTATTTCAAATCAAAATTTAAAATCTATTTTTAAATAACAATTATGGAAAATAGATAAAGGATATTAACAAGATAATCCTAAAATTATGAAATTATGTTTGACATCATTTTAGGAAATCAATCAAGTACCACGATTATAGGGGAATATCAAAATTTTCTTAGATAATCATATATACATTAAATGCATCATAATTATAGGAGTAAGATACAATTTTAATTTTAACAACCACAACTAAATAAATTGTTAATTACTTGATTTGAAACCTACAAACACGAAAATCTGGAATAAATTGCAGGCTTAAATCTAGGGGTTGTTAATTCAATCAAATTCATTTCAAAAATAAATATTTATTTAATATTTTTACATAACTGAATGATTTGCAAATAAACTGTATTCGTGATTCTGGGTTATATTCCATCATATTCCATCATTTTAATCTACACAAGTACAATGTATCTATCGGATAATAATTTTTCTCTATACAAGTAAAATCGGCTAAAAATATAAAAAAGTGAAATTCTTGTATTTATATTTGACATAATTTTAGGGAAGGATCTAAAATTTAAATTCAAATTGTTATTAAAACTATATCATGTATTATTTAATAAATTGTACAAAATAACATGTTTAGTTAAGATTTACCAAATTTGAATGTTATTTATAAAATACAGTGAATTTGTGCTATTTTCAATATCCTATCTCATTTTTTTGACCTATTGAAATAAATTGTATTTGGTGTGAAATCAAGATATGTAGTATCATTACCTATATCTAGGGAATGATACTACATCTTGATGATCAAATTTTTTATCTTTTTTTGTGTGTCCCAAATCTATTGATTGGAATATGTTTGTATAATAGATGACTATGAGATTTTAAAGATTGTGGATCACAATTATGGTGTATTTGAGACTCTTACTAGATGAAAATAAACGTAGATATTAACGTAATTTAAAAACACGTCTCAAAATAATTATTCCTACCATTGGCACAATAAAACAATTTTTTAAAAATAAAAATCAACCAATTAACACGATTTTAGGGGAAGATAAAATTTTAAATTCAATTTGTTATGAGCAATACGTATTTTGGAGGTATTTAAATACAAAATTTAAATTCAATAATTTTATAAATATTTTGGAATATAAACAATCCAAAAATGTTAAATTTATGTTTGCCATTATTTTAGGGATATCAATTCAATAACACGATTTTAGGAGAATTTACAAGAATTTAAATCAATTTTTAAATGGTAGTAAATAATATCTATAGAAAATGTTCCTAATTTAATGTTAATTACATAACAAGATTGCATTGCCGTTATGTTACTATTTATTCCTTAAAATAATGCTTAACAACTTATTATTATTAATATGGTCAATCTGAATATGGAATAATTGCTATATGCATAATTATAGGGGAGATACATCATTTATATGAAGTTGTTCTTATATAAAATGCATAATTTTAGGTAAAAGATATTATTTTAAATTCAAAATTTTGAATCTTCCAACGAAACCTACAATTAAGCAATAGGATAATTTGTTATAAATTTAAGGCATGGATCTAGAATTTAGTTAAATGAGATCAATAGATAAAATAAATATTTATTTAATATTATTATAAAATTGAATGATATCCAAATACATCGTAATCGTAATTTGTGTTATGTTCTATCGTTTTACGGTTCACAAATATATTGTAATTAACAAAATGATATTCATTCTATCAAGGGGTAAAATCGGTTGAAAAATATAAAAAAATATATATCTTTTGCAATTTTGCTAAAAATCAAATTATATTTTATGTTTGTTGTTTTCCAAACTGCACTCTATTGTTTTGCCATTCTCACAAATTTCTCTAAAATCAATTTATCAAAAACCAAAACTAAAAAAAAAAAATACCAAACAGGGATGTAATTGTTTTGGGTCTTAATTTCTGTCTTGAAGGAAGAGAACCTTTGTAAACAGTAGCAGAACCACCTTCCCCACCAACTCCGTTTGATTAAACCCCATTGTAGCTAACTTTATTTCCCCAAGAGACAATCTTGTTGGAATTCTATTCATCTTAACAGGACAATTTCTATCAATTTCTCTTCCTCTACACATTCTACTTCTCAACTTCTTTATCAAAGTATAACTAACAAAACCAAGTATTAAAGCACCAGAACAAGCAGTAATGAGAACAAGCACCAGACAATCTTGTTGAACAAGCATTATGAAATAGTAACACTTTGTGTCAATTGAACAATCATAAGCAATAAACAAAAGATCGTCGACTAACAAGAAAATTTTCTCAAACTAAAATTAGACACTCAAGCCAGAACAATACCTCTGAGATAGAAATGATATCTCATATGCAAGTACATCCTTAAATTTAAAATCTAAGTTATATCCTTTGTGCCTGAGAACTAGATACGCATTTTATAATTCTTCTATGCAGGTGCCGAACACTTGGCTAAAACCATGAATGCTACTAATATTTAACCCCTTACCTTAAAGTTATCCAAATTTCTCGATCGAACTAAATCCAACGAAGGAAACCGAAACATAAGGATATGGAACTCAATTACTTTCACAATACTTTCTTCCATTTGATTTCCACAATATAAATTCTAAGCTTACCCAAGTATTGGTGAATCGAACTCCAACAAATTGATATTAACATTTTTTGCCCATAAAAGCCAAAAAAAATATGCCCGAGAGCCGGTTTTTATTTTTGTCCCAAAACGTTGAAAACAGAGCCAATGCTATGGCCTACAAAGAGAGGACCGAATTTAGAAATATTCCAAAGGAGTCGAAAATTCACATCTAACTACTAAGTGGTCTCGTCTTTCAACACCTTCAAGAATCAATTAACAATTTAACTAATTATCCAACACTACAACCCAAGAAAACTACAATGTAAAATCACCACACGCACCAATACAACTTACCACAAAAAATCCCAACGATTCATAGTAAGATGAGGGCAAAAACTTCGAAAAACTCGAATCGACGCGTGTAAAGATCATATCTAATCGACAAATGAAATAGACTTCAGCTCACAACCCACGGCTGGAAGTGAGGAGCCGACGACAGCACTTCGACAGACAAGACGGGCTCGGGTCTGGACGACGGCAGCTTCAACTGGGTAACGACGCCGACGAGATGATAGGTCAATCGGTGAAGTTCCTCGTCACCTAGAGCGGAACGCGGTGGAGCGAACGTCGAAAGAGCTACGCGCAAATGAATCAGGGCTTGGCTGGTTTCGGCTTGGTCGAAAAACAGAGATGAGACCCAACGTCGAGAGTTTGAACCCACGACGAACGGCGCTTCGGCTTCAACGGAAATAGAGGCGATCGGTGACTGCATGACTGGCTGACGTCCAAGCAAAACGAAAGATGATGGTAGGAGGCAGGCGGCAGCGGCACGGGGAAGAGGAAGAGTGAATGAGAAAAAAATGGGGTTGCATGCGAATCAATGAAGAATTAATATTATAATTTATTAATACTAATAATTTTATTATTATTATATAATATTATTATTTAACCTTTATTATTAGTATTTTTTTTAATAAAAAAAACCACTTCACTTCACACTAATTCCAAAACACAACCAAATTCCTTAAAATCTTAATAAAATTTAAAAAAATTAACTTGAGAGACATACCATTTGGGGGTGTTACAGAGGCATCCTATTCAGGATCACATAGCATGAATAAAGCATCTTATCCCATATCATATAGCAAGTATGAAGTATTCTCATCTCATAGGATACACAAGATGATCTTACTTCATTTCATCATTTCAATTCATGTTAAACCCATTTATTTAGGGTTTAAGTTTTAGAGATTCCATAAAATTACATTTAAGGATTTAAACACCTTAGAAATCCTTTTGTTTTCTAAAACATTTATAGCAAGAACCACTCACAATCACAATCACAATCACAATCACATTCAACTAGCTTCTTCGCCTAGCTCCTTAGCCAAGAGCTTCTTTGCACTTCCTTACAATTCCTTGTCGGATTCAAGCTCGAGAGGAATCTCTAAAAATCTTGAAACTTCTCTCAACTCTTTCTTAATTAAGTAAACACAAGGCAAAAGCAGCTTCAAAATGGTCGAACTCCATCCATTTATAAGCCTTTCTGGTGAGTCTTTCTATGCAGAAATGATGACTTTTGTTCAATGGTGTGAATCAGCCCATGCTAGAACGCCATGTTCACTGTCATTTCCTTACCTTGAATTTGGATTGGGTGGCAAAGTCAAATCAATTGTTGGCTTTCTTACATGAGGATGAGTATCACTACTTTTCGATGAAATAAGCTTAAAAATGCATAACATATCCTTCCATAGCGTTCATCGCATAGGCTACTCTTGCTGCGTTAAATTATATCGCGTAAGGCATAATGTGATCAGAATTGTTGCAAACTTGTTGATTATTTCCTACAATTCCTTGACTATCGTTTGAAGGATTGTTACTTGACATCTTGCTTGTCATAGAGTCTATTGAGTTAGAACTAATATGCTAAACTATTAATCAATCGTGCACAAATGTGATAGAAGGTTAATGGAGATTAATAATTAATGTAATTTGTAATGTTGTACCAAATTAATTTATTGCACAAAAATGAGTTAATGGTTAGATACTAGAAATAGTTGAGCTCGAAGGTGGATATCTAGAAAAAAGACTTCTAGATCTATTGTTAGCATAAATCAATTTAAGGTTAAAATAATTAGTTAACCTAATTCATTAATGAAATCATTACTTGAAGTGGCCGTTTAGGGGAAGGAAAGAAATAAGAGGGAAAAAGAATAAGAAAAATGGAGGATTAAGTGGAGGAAAGGATTATTATAATCCTTGTTTGGGGAAGGATTAAGTGAAAAGAATATGGAGGATTATTTATAATCTATGTTTGAGGGAAGGATTAAGTGAAAGGAATATGGGGGATTATTATAATCCTTGTTTGGGAGAAGGATTATTTGGGGGAATGATTATGTGGGAAGGATTATGACAAAAAATTTGTATTTTTCTTTCATTTGTATAATTTTTTTTATTTATACATTAACCCCAATATGAGAAAAAATACATAATTATTTTTTTCCTGGAAATGAAATTATTGTGTTTTTTTTTTCGCGAACCCAATACAAAATGAAAAATGTTCTAATATTTTCTGCATTTGTGTAAATTGTTTGCACCATAAAATCTCTACAACCAAAAATTGTATTCAAATTCATTTTTTAGTTAGGTTGTACCGTAATCCAAGCGTTCACAAAAAATTTGTATTGATTTTTTTTTTTTGTTGATTTTGAATAAATATTTTTTTTACTTGTAATGTACACCTAATATATTTTCAAATGTAAAGTTATTTTTCCCATTTGTACAGTAGGTTTTTCTTTCTTTTTTAACATTAAATCAAGTACACAAAATAAAGTGTATTAATTTTTTTTTGGTTGTGTAAAATATGTTTATGAAATTTATACCGTAAATTCAATTCACACAGAAATTGTATTATTTAATTTTTCATTTGTCTTCAATTTGTAGTTCAATTTGATTCGTAAATCCAATACATTAAAAATATATGCTTTTTTTTTAATTTAGGGCAAATATTTGTTTTTTCTACCACAACCCCATATGAGAAAGAAATTGAATTACATTTTTTTTTCAATAGGTAAGAAATGCTTATGGAATGTTTTCTGTAAACCAAATACAAACAAAAATTGTATTATTATTATTTTTTTTTTTTTGCGTTTGTCTAAACTTATTTATTTTGTTTGTATTGTTTTCCAAAACGACGAAAAATTGTATTAAAATAATGTTTATATTTCATTTCTACTACAACCCCAACACACATCAAATATGTATTAATTTTCAAATTGATTTTGTATAAAAAAATTTGGACCGACACACAATACACAATACAAACAAATTGTATTATTTTTTTTTCATTTATGTAAAATATGTTTCTTCAAATTGTACCGTAAATAGAATACGAAAAGAAATTTGTATTTTAAGTTTGTATCATCAATCCTATACAATAAAAAAATTGTATTATGTTGTTTTTATTTTTTTCTTTCATTTATTAATTTTTTTTCTTCATGAGAACGATAAGCATCATACTAGAGAAGTGGACTAATTCATTTGGCACAAAGAGAATGAAGAAGAAGCGAGGTGGATTAATCTGTTTGGAAAAGAGAAGAAATAAGATGATTAATTTGGAGAGAATAAATAAATGAGGAAAGAGAATAATAAATAAATGAGGAAAGAGAAGAATGAGAAGAAAGAGAAGTATTATATTGAAAGATGAAAGGATTATATTGGAAAATGAAATGATTAAGTGGGAAAAGTGAGATAATAAATGAGAAAAGAGAATGAATAAGGGGGATTAAGTGTATTACTTTCCCTCCCTTTAATCCATGGGTCAAACAAGGAAATGATCTTTTCCTTTCCTTTCCTTTTTCCAAAAGGCCCCTAAGGTGTTATTTCTTTGGCTTTGCTCTGTTATTATCTTTTCTTTGCTTTCTAGGAGTGATTAAATTAAGTATTCATCATAGTTTGATCTTTAGCTAAAATTGGAAGAATCGGTAGGTAGCTAAAAGTTTATTTAACTAATTTTTCAAAGAATAATACCCAGTTTCTTGATAGTTTTCACTATATATTATATCCAACTCCTGCACTTGCGTGCATCATTTTCCACATGCACAAGAACGAAAAATTATCATTTTTACATTTGTTATCCCAAAACTCATAGGTGCATATCATAATGGGCTAGTGCTAAAATAACCCTAGAAAAATCATCTAGCTAGTAAAAGGCGAATACTTGGGAAAACTAAAAAAAGATGCCCATAAAGGGTAACACTCCCAGGTTGCAATTTATCGACTCTATATTCGAAAAATTTATCTTTAAAATCTCAACTAGGGAGTGAGCTGGGGATAAATTTATGGGTCATTTCGAACCAAAAATTACAAATTCAAAACGAGCAAAAGCTTAAGGGTGAACTTAAACTACAATAGCCATGTGAATGTTGAGAAAAGAAACAAGAAAAAGAGAGGTAATTTAACCAAATGACCTAATATGTCTGCCTCGACCGTCCTCTTCTTGTCATAAAGATCCACTTTCTCTAGTCCACAATCTTAACTCCCATAATTGGTTCAAATTAGCATCTCAGAAGTCTATTCAGAATAGAAACTCTAATAATGTCACTCCCCTGTAAATGAGACTATAACACCACGAAAAGGAAAACTTCTTTCCTTCCTCTTATCATTTTTGAACTTATTGCTAATTATTGATTTAAGCATTGGATTTCCTATGCCAAGCACCACTAGTGGTTTTTCTCTCTCTTTTCCTTTGCTTTTGTTGAACATCATCCTTCTCGAAACTATAAATTCACCGTTGAAGACCCATGTAATCCAAGAGTATATTATTTTCCTAATTTTATCATAGCATACCACATCTTTAGATAATTTATTTTTTGGATCATGAACATTATCGAACTGGTAAAACTTTGGCCATCTCTTTCACCAAGCCAAATCACCTTATTTAGAAATACCATTTTCTATAGTTACTTATTATTTTGTTGGGATAAGTGTTGCCTCATTTTGCAGAATTCCAAGGTTCAAAATTATCCACTCTTTCTCTTAAAGATTTGACGAGGACCTATCTTTTTGTTTTTAGTTTTGCAAACATATTTATTTATTTATTTATGACAAAGTGAGATAATCAAAAGTATCCTTTAGCAATACCTAAAGTAATTAATTGTAAGAATAGTTAGAGAAACAAAAAGAGAAAATAACACAAAAGACTTTGTTAACCCAGTTTGGTGAATTACACTTACGTTTGGGGAGTGTTTTGCTCAAATAACAAATATTATTAAGATTCAACATAGTAGTCAACTTATCAATACTTGAAAAGAACTTCTTTCTAGTAAAGCAATTCTTTTAAGTTATAATGAAAACTTAAATAAAAAAAAAGGCTCTCTTGAATTTATGATTGAATCTTATCGAAGATAAACTCAGACTCTCCTCCTGAATTCATTGAATGTAGTTCAACGATTTGGTCTTTAATATATTTCTTATCATCTGGTACAAAGTGAAAACCACTTATAGATCTTCAGGAATACATCATAATAAAGAAGGTAATTTGAATACCTTTAAGAACAAAATTTCCTCAAGAGAGAACTCTCTGAAATCAATTTGCAGCCATGCACACACTGAACCAAGCGAAGAGCTTAGTTATTTAAAGGCCACAATTAATTCTTCAAGATCTTCTTATTTAAAAGATATAGATAAATGATTCATATTAAAGAAGAAAAGCTTTTATCTTTAACATAAATAACTTTGTATCCCTAACCAACGTTCATTAAATAATAATAAAAAGAATCCTATTAATTCTTTTTGACAAAAATACCCAACAATTTATTTAACATTATTTTTTTCTTTTCACTTCAAACTTACATTTCTTGCTTAAGAAAAAACTTCAATTTTATTAAATGGAGTTTTGCAAAAATAGCAAAAAAAATTATGACAATAGAGCCCATGTTACAACATTTTCTAAATTTGCAAAAGTAGCAAATTTAAAAGTGATGACCCTATGATTACCGTTTGATAGCTGTGTGATATCACTAATTTTGTCATATTCTCAATATGCAAAAAATTGGTGTCATGAGCTGTTTTCTTCTAAATGTTTTTGTCATTTGATGCAATTTCTCTTTATAAAATTATTCTAATCTCTCTTTTTCATACTACTAGAAATTTGGGTTTTAATTATGCAAAATTTGCATTGTAAAAAGTTTCACGACACAATTTTTGCGTCATTGAAGCCCCTGTCAAAAAAAGATATCTAACGACACTTCAAAAAACGTGTCATTTAATATGCTTAGATGACATCAAAATTGTGTCATTAATACCTTTACCTTAACGCAATAAATATGTCACAGTTATCTATAACTTGACACCAATATATTGTTATAAATACCCTTAAATTGACGTTTTACATGCGTCACCATTATCTATACCTTGACCCCAATATATTGATTAATAATAGTTTTTGTTAGGAGAAATTAAATAGATTACAAATAAATTTTATATCATAAAACCTAAACTA
Organism: Cucumis hystrix; assembly: GCA_025688845.1. NCBI lineage: Eukaryota > Viridiplantae > Streptophyta > Magnoliopsida > Cucurbitales > Cucurbitaceae > Cucumis > Cucumis hystrix. Next base: position 9,900,503 of record CM046892.1, on the reverse strand, counting down.
AAATCGCTACAAAATGAAATTACCTACGGATGTTATTTAAATAATTTAAAAAAAGAAAACACTTTTAGTGAGAGGCAACGAAAACATGTCGCAAAAGATAATTATTATAGATGCAAAGGTTCGTTGAAGATGTTTGGACAATGGCCAAATTTAAAGTTGGAGACAACTATTTGTAATACAGATGGTTACACATTGAATCAATGCAATCCAAGTATGGTGCGATTCATGTATAAGAATTTACAAATTTAATTGCTTGTTGATAGGTTGCAATAGGTTGCAGCCACCTATTTTTATCCTATATATATCTTTTTTAAAATAATAATATTAATAGTAATGGTCAAACTTTTTATTTAATTATTTATTTTAAAAAGGTAAAAAAATTAGTAATAACATAATATCTCATTTTTATCGTTTTAGGAAATAAAAACAAATCCATTTATTTTAAATAAAATCTTTTAATATCAAAGAAATTATTTAGTTTTAAATACAATATTTTTTTAAAAACTTATTTCTACTCATTTTAGGAAAAAAATAAATTAATAAAAATTTTGACTTATTTGTATCATTTTGGAAAAAAAAGAAAATCAATTTTAAACAAAAATCTTTTCATATCTATTTATTTATTAATTAATTTTTCACAAAATCTCAAAATATCTCATTTAATTTAATTTATTTATTTTTGGAAAATGAAAATTTATTTTATTAACATAATATCCAATATTGATTTTAGTCTTATTCATTTTTCCTAATTTGTGGTGCACCATGGTCTATAAATAGAGATATTTGTCATTTGAAGAGGGAGAAGAAAATTGCTTATTCGTTAGAGTGAGTTTGTAGAAAGAAAATTTACCGACTGAATCTCTGCAAAAAAAATCTGCAAAATGTGGGTTTTTCTTATTCTTTTTAATACCTTATTGTCTTAACTTTTTTAAACAAATCAAATCCCATGTTGAAATAAATTTAGTTGGAGGTTGCATTTGGTAGGGATTTAATCCCAAAGATCCGCACCTCATCCAACAAATAATTTCTTTGGGATTCAAATCCTTATTTTTCTTTTCTTCTTTTCTTAAAAGATAGAGAAAGAAAAGAGAACGTAGGAAATTTTTAGTATTTTTTTACTACTTTTTTTCTTTCTTTTATCATCATTTAAAAAAAATCATTTAGTCTTTTTCTTCTCTCTAAAAAATAGGAAGAAAGAAAATAACATAAGAAAAATGTTCGTTTTTTTATTTATCGATATTTCATTACTTTTTTTTAAATCCCAACTCTTAACCTTTATTTTATTTTCTCTAAAATATAGAAGGAAAGAATGAGGATAGATAGAATTTTATTATTATTATCGTTATTACTATTATCATTATTGTTTGTTTCTTGTTACTGTTTTCTTTTATTATTATTATTATTTTACTTTTTTATTTTATTACTATGACTGTTTTTTTTTTTCGTTTTTTACTTATTATTGTTATTATTATTATTATTAATTATAATTGTAATTATTATTTCTCTTCCTTTCCTTTTTCATTTCCTCATTTTGTTTGTTGTTATTATGTTTTTTTTTTCTATTACTTATTCATATTACAATCATAATATTGTTAGATGCAATTAAATTTAACTCTTTGTATTTAATTTTTTTTATGTTTTAAAATCCTTTCAATTTAAAATTCTTTATGTTTTAAAATAAAGACATTTTTTAATCATTTAGCAAATTTGTCTCTAATGCTATAAATGTTATGTTTTTTCAAAACCTTCAAAATGTAATCTATGATTTCATAAGGTTTTCTAAATCAGTCTTTTCTAAAAATTTATATCGTTTTCCTTAAACAAAATCCTACAATGGAATCTAGAAAATTTGGGAGTCTGATTTTCTAGATTTCTTGAGGTGAGGGATCAATATCTTTGGGAGTCCGAGATTTGATCCCAAGAAAAAATGAATTTAATCAATGTTTAAAAAAATATTTATTCAAAGACTAGTCTACGATAGATTTTGAGAAATTGTAATAATTTCTCATTTTCTTTAGTTGAGAAACTTTTGTTCAATATATAGTCTAATTAATGGAATATTATTCCACTTATTTTATGAGATCATTGCTTCAAATATTGGAGTAATGAGGGGTAAAATAAGACATTAGTTTTAAAATAAAGTAAAAAATATTTTCAATTCAAGATTTGAAATTTGGCCACCGTTTTTCTAAATGAGTGTTGTGGGGTGCTAATACCTTCCCCACACACAAATGACTCCCGAACTAAACTCTATTTTTCGCAGACCATTTTTTTTTAATTGTTTAATTTATTTCGGTGTCTAATCACACCGTAAAAAAGATTGGTGGGAACTCCTATTTTCTTTTAAAATTAACTCTTTTGAGGACATCTCTGCGTCGTCTCGAGCACGTGACGACAACTACACTTCACAAAATATATTATATTGTTAATATATACATGAAAGTTAAAGGTTTTATGTCGAAAATAAGTATTATTTGTATATCAATTCGACACCATTAAACGGGTGTATGCGGTATTGCACACTGAAACAGCATCATTTTCCAATTTCACAATATTACTTTATGTTCTTAGAGAATAATTTAATTGTATCATACATATTTATATAAATGTAAACAACTAATTATAACTACTTATAGATGCATTATAGTACAAGCAATTTCGATATACTAAATTTCTGACTAATTAAAACATGGATAAAATAAATTAACACGATTCACTATGTAAAAACAAAAATGAATTGCTAATGTCGATACCTTTACAAAGAAGAAAATAAGAAACAATACAATAAATTATAAAATTCATAGTCAATTTGCTAGGAAAAGTTGTCATTTCTTCTCCTAGCTCTTAGTAAATTTTAGGTCACTAATTATTATACATCAAATAGCTATGATTCAATTTTTTTTTTTTTTTTATGTATTTACTTAAATTTAAAAGATTGGGTATAGAGAGAATAACTTTTCAACACAAACCAGAAGGCTATTTTGAAATAATGACATTGTACAAGTGTAGGGTTAATTATTAGCTAGATGATATGATTTGAAAGGCATCTACAAATATATGGTTGATGTTGATCATCTAAAGGAATTTACATACAACAATTGATACCCAATTCCTTAGTTGATTTGATTGTGCTCTTATCAATTAAATAGATAGCTAAGAACAATCCCAACAAGTTGATGAAATGGACAAACATATCAAAAGAAAAAAAAGAGGAAAAAAGAAAAGAAATATCACTCACTAATCAAAAGTTTTGATAAAAAGAACATTTAAACGTTTACATGTCCATAAATTTTGTTGACGGAAGGCTTTATAAATAAAAATAATCTAAAAAAATTGTAAAGGGAGATTGAATCTGAATCTTTTAAGTGATTGAGAAATAGTTTTACCACTAAGATAGATTTTAATATTAATATTATATATAACGAGCTTTAAAGACTTCTGGACCCATACTAAATCCGTTAAAATATATATTTTAGTACTTAATAATTAGCGTTAGCACTTGGAAAAATATTTCTAAATTGACAATATGCTTATATTAAAATTAAGAATTTATTTGAAAGAAAATAATTGTAAAAAGTAAAATAGATTAAAATATTTACAAAATATAGCAAAATTTCAAATTATATCTCTATCAATGTCTATTATATTTGCTATACATAAAAATGTCACTATTTGAAATGGTTAATTTTCATATATAGAACAAAACTAAAAAAATATTTATGGCCTGTGTAACAAAAAATAAAAGCACATGAAGCCACACCATTGTATTTTTATAAATTTCATATTTACCCTTGAATATTGCAAGACGATTCTTCAATTCTTTTTCTTCTTATTCTTTGTGATTTATTCATTTTTTCTTCTAGATTTTCTTACTTCGACCTTTAGAGTATAAGATCCAATCGTTTCAGTCTCCTATTTCATCTTCATCATCTTCGACAAGATGCTTTGAAGTTATTTCACGTTTGTTTCAATATTATTTTCATCTTCCTAGCTCATATTCAAGAATAACAAGATCTATCGATCGTTTAAATATTATTTTCATGATCAACATGATCGTTAGATTTGAAGTTTTTCACGATCATTTACATTAGACTACGCTATTGCTTACCATAACCAACACAATCGCTTACTATGGTCAACATGATCGTTTACTATGGTCAACATGATCATTTGCCATGGTCAACACGATCATTAGATTTGAAGTTTTTAATGATCATTTACATTGGACTACACGATCAGTTATCATAACCACTACATCGATTACCATAATCAACACTATTGTTTACCATGATCAACACAATTGTTGACCGTGGTCAACACGATCTTTAAAAGTATACTATTTAACTATAAGATCGTTTATCCTTCTAATATCTCTAAAATAATCATGTAGTTATAATAAACGATCGGATATCATAATCCAAACCATCACTTAGACTGTAGTACGCTAAGGGTGTAAGAATAACCCGACAACCCGAATAACCTAGACTACCCAACCTATATTATATGGGTTGGGTTGAGTTAGGTTAAAATGTGGGTTGGGTTGGGTTGGGTTAAAAAATTTAAATTTTTTCGGGTTGAGTTGGGTCCCGAATTGGAGGGTCGAAAATTTTGATTCAACCCAATCCAACTCAAATTAATATAATATATATATATATATGTATATATATATTATTTATTTAATAAAACTTAAAGAATATTAGCCTTTCTCCCTCACATTCGCAGTTCTCTCCCTCGCGCACCACAGCTACATCTCCTTCGTCTTCTCTTCTCACATCTCCTTCACGCTTTACCTTCCCAACTTCTCTTCTCTTCTCACATCTCCCCCACGTGCCACAGCCACATTCACGCTTCACCTTCTCTTCTCACATCTTCTTCGTCTCCTCCGTCTCCGACTCTCTTCCTTCTCCTCCGATCTTATATCTCAATTCATCATATCTCATATCTCAGTCTCTTCCGTCTTCGACATCTCCTCCGATAACCATTAGAAATTAGAAACGAAAAAAATAATAATACAAACCGACAACCTAACCCATATTTTACGGGCTGGGTTGGGTTGAAAACTAAATTTGGGATATTCGGATTACCAAACCAAATAACCTGAAAATATGGGTTGGGTTGAGAATGTCTCCCAACCTAACCCAATCCGGTTACATCCCTATAGTACACAATGATTTAGAAGAAGATTACGCGTGCACGTGTGGCCAATTAATCACGTGTTGACTGAGATATATTTGGTATTTCACATTATGGATCTGTGGACTTTTTTTCGTTTTCAATTTTTTTTGTATAAAGTTGTTTTATTAGTTTGTTCTATGTTTTAAAAAACCTCACATGAAATCATAGTTTAAATGTTTAAAAATAATTAGTTTTAAAATTTGATTGGAAATTTAAGAACGAAAAAAACCATTTTAAATTGGCTTTAAAACATTAGAGTTATTTTATTTTCCATAAAAGTACCAAACAATTTGCTCAAAATGTCCTCAAGAAATGCTTTAATTAGGATCATGGTTTGTTTTGCCCTTTCAAAAGAAGTTTTTTTTTAGTTATTTTTAAATATATCAAAATGAACCTAAATATTTTGAACATACAAAATGTCTCTATCTATTAGTGATAGAGATGGATAGACATCGATACACTACTATTATTTATTACTGATAAACACTAATAAACACTAATAAATGTTTACCATATTGATAGATGACTATGATATTTTGTTACTTTTGAAAATATTTTGAATAGTTTGGCCATTTAAAATCATTTTTCTTTTTCTTTTTTATATTTTGTATCTAAAATATAAATAAATTACTATAATATGTAACATAAAAAAACTAACAAAACAACATGTTTGGATTAATTTAGAAAAACGATTCTTTTCAAAAAGCCTTTCCACTTAAATACTTTTGATAAAAGTTGTTTTGTTGAAAAAGTATTTTTTATTACAAGTTTGTTATATAGCAAAGAAAAATTGTCAAAAATAGCAAATTTGACAAAATATTTAGAACATATAGCAATTTTAATTCTATTAATAATAGATATTGATAGTCACTGATAGAATCAGTAGAATTGATGAACAATGATAAAAGTCTATTAGTGACTATCATTAATAGAATCCAAAATTTTACTATAACTTGTAAATATTTTAATTTATTTTATTATTTTTAAAAAATACCCCTATATTAAATTCGCTTTCATTAATGTCAAATTATAGTTATAAAATACCATATGAACTAATAATTTGAAAATTAAAAGTTGTCAGGGGTTGGTGGATTTAGTTACAGTACGTCGTTGGCAATGATGCTGGGAGCTAGGTGGTCGTTGGAGTCGATTGTATGTGACCGTCAAAGTTGGCTGGAGTTGAGGGTCGCAGGTGGTAGTGGCAAGCGGTAACTAGGGAAACATATTGTGTAGATGATTTTAGATGATTTTGATAATTTTAAGAATTATACAGATTAAGAAGAGACTAACCCATTAAACACTCAATTTTGAAATATTTTTTATTTATTTTTTTTCAAAATAACTTATTAACAGAATTAAGTATTAAGTGTTTGAACAAAATATGCTCTAAATCTCTCCCAATAGATTTATTTTGTCCAAAGACTAATTCTCAAACAAGAAAAAAATCTCAAGGTGTTGCACAAAGAGAGATGTAAAAACGAGATATAACCAAAACTTCATTTTTGACTAAGTTGTAGACCGGCGCAGATGGGACCTCAAAATATAAAATGGCATAATGTACATATCCATTTTTGCAAATTGATGAACAATATTATTCGTTGAAATGACCAAAAAATAAATCTTAATTAGATCAACTATCAAAGTTTGCTTTCTATTCTAACATTCATTCTATCCATAACACGATTTTTAATAACCTTTCTCATTGTACATTGAGTTTTATATATTATAACCCAATTGCAAATTTATATGGGTCATGGAAAAGAAGGGAATATTTTCATCAACACTAAAAGATATAAACTACCCTTATCACTCTCAATTGATTTTAAAATAAAACTACATGTTTATGTAATATATTTGCATGGTATCATAACTCATAAAGTCTAAACAAATATTGGATTTAAAAAATAAATTTTTCATAAAATAACGATGAAACCAAAGAAAGATACGAAATTGAAGAACATATTGAGGATGTCATATTTTATTAGAAAGATAAAATACATCATCTCTGGAAAATGTGTAGAGTTATATTTTTCACCCATAATCATTACGTGGGTATTGTGTACATACTTGATATCTTCCTCACGATCTATATGTGTTTGCAACCATGTGATGATTATTACATTACAAGTGTTTGAATGGGTATTATAGTATTTTTACTTTTATATTAAAACCCTACTTGTCTCTAGTTGTGTCTCTCTTTTAAATTATCATAATAATGAAAACAAAATAGGACTCTTCTCAAAAGTATTCATGAATATAGTATAGTGATATGTGGATCAACAAACATCACAAAAATTGTCTTTAAAAGTTTATTTAATAGAAATAATTTTGTGGAATTAATTGATTCACACGTAATAAAGTTAAATAGTTAAAAGAAAAAGGGAAAAAGAATATCAATTTGGCACATGTTTAACCAATGCTCTATAAAGAGAGAAGAGATTGAAGTGTGTGGTTTTTTATGGGGATGATAATAGTGTGAAATAATGGAAAGGTCTTTGTAGGGTATGGTTTATCTGTTGATGTCCGAAAAGCTCCCATGAAAGGGACTCCCAACTTGTAGTTGTTGGGCCTAGTAGTGCCACTCCACTTGTATCCCTAAAAATCACATTTTTTTTTAATTTTGTAATAAGGACAAAGTATTTTCTTTTAAGAAAAATAAATAAAAAGCAATTACCTAAACATAAGACAACTAGTTAAGACATACACATCTACCTTTAGGAACCATTTTTTAAAATGTAGATAATCGAAACTTTAGATATCCAAAATTATAGATATACGAAATCATAGATGTTCTGCATCTTTAAATTACCATGTTTCTTTTGTATGAATATTTTTTAGATATCTAAAGAAAATTTTGATTACTGTGTACTTGTTTTGTAGGATTACTGTGTGCTTGTTTTTGTAGGATTTCTACTAAAAAAATCTTAAATTTACCGTGTTCCATGAATGCCCTCACGACAATTAATTAATTTAATTATAATTAATTTGATATATTCCATATAACTCAAACTTATATATGACATTTTCTTTTATCAATTTCAATTTTTTAAATTAATACAATTTATATTATTTTTAATTTATGTTTTTTTTTTTCAACAAAATAACATATCATAATCTAACATATTTTATAAACTAAATATTAATTAGTTAAATTTAAATTTGAAGTTTTGGTAAGCAATATTAAAAATCACGATATAACTAAACCGATATCTTTGAGATGTCTTCCATCCGGGCATCCTAGGATGTCCAAAATCTCTATATACTGGTGAAGGGATTAGAGCCCTTTAAAGGGTTTAGTGGAAGAAATTAACCAAAACTTAAACCTAAATTAATTGAAAATTTTAAAATACTCATACATTTATACATACAGAAACAAAGAAATACTCATACATTAATAATTATACATACATAAACAAGCTTACGATAAAATAAATAATGGCTAAGCATGCTTGTTAGAAAAATTAGGATTAGAATTACAGAGTAAGGAAACTTATTTTCAATAGTGTCTCTTAATTCTATAAACCTTCAAATTGAAGAACACCACCACCATATGGAGTCTTTTCTATTCTCTAACTAATTCGAGATGAAGTTTAGGGTAACTTAATTGGATTTTTATAAAAAAATACAGAGAGAATTTTTCTTCTCTTTTGAGAGATGATATAGAAAGTTTGAGTTCTTTGCTTTTTCATAACCACTCTATCTCCCTCTTGCATGCTTATTTCCCTTTTCTTCATCAAGAGAAGAGATCAGGATACGTGGAAATCACCCGACATTTCTTTAATTACTCCATTGGGAGTTATTAATTTAACTTGAATTAAATGAATATTAAAATAATTAATTAATTAAATCACACTTAATTATATTTTATTTAAATCATAAATTGAATATATCTAATGTAATTTATAGTTTTAATTTAATCAAAATATGAATTATATTTATATATAAATTTATCTCATAATCTATAGTTTTAATATACATCATATATGCATTGAATTTTAACCTATAATTTTAATATGAATCTCATTCACATTAAATTAATATATGAACTCATTCAAATATTTTACTTTCTTGTAAACTAATTTGGAATCAATCTAAAATTAAATTTATATAATAAAATTTGATTAAAATATAAATTTTACATTATAATGTATCATCATACACATTATGTTAATTCCCTAAGTAAATTTGAACATTTTAAATTACATGCAATATGTATTAACTTCATTACCCTTTATGAGCTAGGAAGAGGACTCGTTGGGCGTTGAACCTACAAACCAGAAGCTACAATAATATGAGATTAATTTTGTAAATCTCCAAGCTCAGGATTCGGACTTCGAATCCCTGACATTCCCCTACAACCTAGCAGCATCATCCTTACTATCTTTAAAGGCTTATTAGAGTTAAAGTTCTCCCCACAAACTAACACGAGTCCTTTCAGCATGCTTTGTTCTCACTCACATGCATCCTAGGAATATTTCCAAGAGGTCACCCAACATAGAATTGCTCCAAATTAAGTGGGAGCTCTTATGATCAAGCCACCGAAAAGGAATGTGCACCTTCTTTTTAAGTCTTTCTTAACATTACTTTCATGTCCTCAAAATCTCTTTCATTTAGATGTGATGCCGGTTCATTCATGTCTCCCTCCTAATCTCGGGCGTTATATGCCCACCAAGTTTCGTTTGGTTCATCCTCGAACCACATCTTACCGGGAGAGGTTCCGCTCTCATACCATTTGTAATGCCCCAGGCCTAGGATTTGGAATTTGGATCCCCAACATTCCCCTACGACCTAGCAACATCATCCTTACTATCTTTAGACATTTTAGGAATATTTCCAGGAGGTCACCCAACATAGAATTGCTCTAAGCTAAGCACGCTTAACTTTGGAGTTCCTATGACCAAGCCACCAAAAAGGAAGGTACACCTAGTTAGTATATGTATTAATTTTGAATTCTTTTTATGTCTTTCTTAACATTACTTTCATGTCCTCAGGATCCCACTTATTCAAATGTGATACCAGTTCATTCATGTTTCCTTCCTAATCTCGGGCGTTACAAATTGACAAAACTCATATACCACATTAATCAATATCTATAAGTTGTGTGTACAATCCACTACCTATTTTAGTTCCCGAGAAATTTTGTTTCATCCCCTCCCCTATTTTTCGCCTAATCGAAGAATACCAACCAGTTCTAGATGGGTCCCCTCAGGATCCATCCCATGAAGAAATTGGAAATATTAAGACTTGTTTAGTTATATTGGTTTTGAGTATCACTAAATATTAAATCTTTACTTTGATAAATACTTACAACTTGTTTTTGTTAAGAGTTTGTAAAGATATCCCAACGACACAATAATGTTTCATTTATGATCTCAATAAGGATAGGTATATCTATAATATCATAAGTTATTAAATAATCATAAACAATAGTCGTTATTATGAATTACAAGTTTAGTGGAAGTAATTAAACTAATGTTCCTAGTATGATATGTTTTTGGCATAATAAAGCCATGGCGTAGGATGAAAACTTGTATGAATATTTCTTTTAACAATCAAATGTAATTATGAGATCAATGATAACACAATAAATGTGTTATTTTATCTAATTAAAATATGCTAGCTTTTGGAGATTTTCATGAATTTAATTGATGTTTTATAGAATTTGAACACAAATAGGTAGATAGAATTGTTTTCCTTCTTTCAAAGCATAAGAAGCTAAACAGTAAAAAGTATCAATTACTATGTGTGAAATTAAAAGTACCGATGAAGTAAAAAAATTCAAGAATGTGACATCTCAACACCACGGAGTTATTAAGATGCTCCCTACAGTTGGAAAAGACAAATGGTTGCGTCAAGAAAGGTTCAAAATTTTGAAAACACCTTTAACTATACTTAACTCTATTAGCATTGAGAGATTTTCCACGTCTCTATATTTCATATTGATCACTACATATAAATTTCTCATCAAACTGTAAGTGCTATTTATGAACTTTTATTCAACTACGAAAATGAGGTTCTTGCTTTACAATAAAAGAAATAAAAATTAGGAATTTAGGAGAGATTATGGGTTGGTCCAGTTTAGTTGGCTCTAAAATGAAAATTGGATCAAACTAAAAATCTTAGACTTAAGCATATCTCATTTACAAGCTTACCTCTGTAAGCCATGCAAGTTGACAGTTCAGTTGTTGTAATCTTTTACAAAAATTAAATCTAAAAGAATTTGTTAAAGTTAATATTATTTTATGTAATAATTTGAATTTCTTACCCTATCATATCACTATTGCAAACTATCATCAAAATATGTTTACACACACATGCATATATATAAGTTAATTTCGTTATACAAAGGTTTTTTATTATTATGTATATTAAAATTAGGGCAAACAGTAAAAACCACCCCTAGAGTAGGATGGTAGTTTCAATTATGTCCTTGAATTTTGAAAATAAAAAATTGAGCACTCAAACTTATCTAAAATTTAAAGTTGGACCTTTAAAGCTTGTATGAATTATATTGATTATATAAGTTTGAATATTCAATATTTAGTATTTATCAGTCCAATTTTAACACTTTTAAAAGTTTTGATGTCCAATTGTTATTATTAAAAATTGGAAAGTGTAATTACAATGATCACTATACTTAGTAATTTGGCCTCAAAAATATAACACAAGTTTATTATTTAAAAAGAAAAATCTAACTTCGTCAACTTATAACATCCCCTCAGGGCTATGATCCTAAAGGATGGAAAGGCCTAACTTCAATCTAAAGTCTAAGTTCAGTGAGCCTGTCTCACTGTTTGGGCCTACATTGAATTGGCCCAACTCCAATACCCCGTGCTTCCATAACTTTGGTCTTGGCTCCTTGCATTATTAAACATTTAAAATGAACGAACCTATCTAAAACACAGTATCTTAGGATAAGAGGGTCTAAATGGTATATCATATTACAAAATTGATTTAAATTTTTTAAAAATGTTCTAAATTGAGTAATATGTTACACAAATACTAGATCTAAATGACCAATTTATCCATCTTTATTATTAATAATATATTAAAAAAATTTAAATAAAAAAGGAAAGAGGACCGTGATTAATATTTGTATTTATTAGATATCTTAGGTAAATATGGTAAATGATTAATTTTATTATGGTTATATTATAATAAAAATTGTTCCTTAATTATTTTTCTTTTGGTGATTTTGTTACAAAATTCTTCTCTCTTGATTTTCAACCTCTCTCTTCATCCATTTTTTCTTTCATTTTGCATTGTTTTTCATATATTTCACCTAATTATAATATATATTAAATAATATGGTGTATATTTTATGAATGAAATGTTTTTATATCAATTTGTTTATGTATTTTATTTAAATATTCATATCTTACGTAATAAATAATATGTTATGTTTGAAACAATTGTAATTATGTATGAAAGTTGTTTATATTTACAGACATTAATGAGAAAAAAATTATGATGAGTATATGTAATATATGCCACTAAAACATTAGTTGTTCTCTGGTATATGTAATGTTAAGGAAAACTGAATATATTTGCAATGTAGGAATTTTGATAGACGAATTGAAGATCCAGAAAATTGTATGAAAAAATAGTTAAATGTTAAATTGGTTTATGAATAGTATATATGAAATAATATATTGTATATTTTATGAATGAAAAGTTATGCTATCAATTTGTTAAATTGGTTTATGTATTTTATTTCAAATATTCATATTATATGTAATAAATAATAAGTTATGTTTGAAACAATAGTGATTATGTATGAGGGGTAATATATTAAATATAATAAATTGAAATTTTTTTATTAGTACAGTAGATAGAAATTTATGAAAAATTATAGAAATAAAATAATTAAATTAAAAACTGAAATATGAATATTTCAAATAAAAGTTTGAATTAACATACTAAAAGTCTAATAATAAGAAGGAAAAACTTGTATTTCTTTCGGTTATGGCCTACACTTCCACAACGACCACATTTAAAACTCTACTTTAGAAGGAATTCTAATATTCTTTGATCGACCAACTGGACGTTTTACATTTGGTGAAAGGATGCCAACTTCAATTTCTGTATTATTGAATATATGCAAGTAGTATATATATAATAAATCTGTAACGCCCTAAAGAAAAGAAAAAAAAAAAAAAAAAATATAATAAAAATAATAAGATTTTATTATTAAATATTAAATATTATTATTATTATTATTATTATAATAATATTATTATTATTATTATTATTATTATTAAATAATATAAATAAATAAATAAAAAGAAAAAGAAAAGGGGCAGCCCCCCCTCCACTTTCTTTTTCTTCTTCTCCTTCTCCTTGCCCTAAGCCCTAGCCGCCGCCAACCACCACCGCATCCCCCTTGGCCGCGCCGTTCAGAGCTGCAGAAGACAAACGTTCGTCCGCGCCGATAGCTGTTCGCGAAGAACCACCCCCCCCCCCATCGCGCCGTTCCCCTACCGTCGTCGGGTTCAGTCGAGGCTTCCCGTCCGACCGGCCTTCGTTCGGTTTCGTCTACGCCGGTCACCGCGTCAACCTGCCTCTCCATTTCAGCCGCAGCCGTCCGCGCGTTCCCTCCTCTATTCCGACCGTCCGACGAAGCCCAGCCGCACGCCTCTGTCTCCTTCCAGCCGCGGATTCAAAAACTATTTTACTCCGGTTTGCTTGCACAATGTTGTTCGTTTAGGTTCGATTGCCACTGCCTCTAATTTTTATTAGAACGATCGAAGTTTGTTGGTAAAGATTCAAGTTATTGGTGGAATTAATTGTTGACTGTTGTTCGATCTTAGGTTGAAGGTAACACTTAATATCCTTGGGTCCACAACAAATATTGGATTTAATTGGAGATCGGTTCGTGAACTTGGGTAAGGTTAAAGTGTGGGTTCCGTTGCTTTAGTACCTATCGTTAAATGTTAACCGTTGAGCTTAATGTGCTAAATTTTTTGGAAGGTACATATTGAATCAAGGAATGAATCCTTGATGTTTCCAGAGGATTGAAGTGGAGTTCGATTTTCCATCGACTTGGGTAAGTTGCCAAATTCACACTTGGGGTGAATTGAGTGAACGAAATTATGTAGAAAGATATTAATTTTATGTTTGCTTATGTTTTAGGATTTGGTTTATTGGACTTAGTTCGATTGAACAAATCGCATAAAGTTAAGGTAAGGAACTTTCTACTGGACTCAATAACAAGAATTAAGATGTATTGACTATATGGACTGAAATGTTATATCTGGACTGAGTAGGGATGACGTTTATGATGTTTGTTTGGGTGTGGACTGAAAGTTTAACGTATATTGTGCTTGACTGAATGAAATTTATATATGTATGTATGCATTGACGTGGACTTGTTGTCTAGCGTATGTTGTGACTGCTGGGTTATTTATGTTGATGACTGATGTAGTGATATGTTTGACTGTTCTTGAGTGAAATTTGGATAATATGGTTGTTCGAGATTAAATGGGGAGCTTATGTGATAAGGAAATTTGACTGTATTGGGAATTATTTTTAAGATGTTTAGAATGGACTGAGGGGATAAATTATTAGTTTCCTAGTGGATAGTTACCCTGCGGGTGTCCTTCGGGATCATCCCCTTTATGTGCATCCTTCGGGAGAACTAGACTGATATGTGCATCCTTCGGGAGCGCTAGACTAATATGTGCATCCTTCGGGAGCACTAGACTGATATGTGCATCCTTCAGGAGCACTAGACTGATATGTGCATCCTTCAGGAGCACTAGACTGATATGTTCATCCTTCGGGATCGCAAGACTGTGACTGTTCAGGGTACACCATAGGATGCTAATAATTTATTTTTCCCCTAACGGGACCAGTAGTGGGTCTCTTACTGAGTATATTAATACTCACCCTTTTTATGTTTAACTTTTCAGGCAAAGGTAACACGAGGGGCAGACCGACGAGGGACAAGAAGGACTCATGAATTTGCCATAGGGGACTGTCTTTAAACTGCTGATTTAACTAAGTCAACTAGTTAAATTTTTTGTAAACAACATTTGAAATTTTGTATTTTGGAAATAGGGCCCGATTAAAATTTCCCTTCGTTTTCTTACGGTTTCAACTGAATCTTGCTATGTCTTTTGTCAACAAACGGTTTTCTGTCAAATTGACTACTTAGACGGTCAGTCCGAAAAGTTTGGGTCGTCACAAAATCATAGAACATAAATGTATTATGTAATAGTATATATGTAAGAAATCAAATAAAATACTAACCGAATAGAGAAAAAAATAGAGAAAATGATACGAAACATGATAGAAAAAAATTTAAACTATATGTGTCACTAAATACGTGTTATTGTATATATATAAATGTATATATTGATAACATCATCTGTGTATGCAGTGATATATAATCAAATTCAACTGTAAATTATGTATTATTGAATATATGTAGTAGTATATATGTAACGAATCACATAACATAAAATATGAATAAGATGTATATATCTGATAAATCATATAATAGAAAACAGTGGTATACAAATGTATATATTGTTCACGGAATCTTTACTAAACAAAAATATGAATAAGATGACTGGAACATGCCGTCATTAAACAAAATATTAATAACATGACGGGAAGATATGATAAACAACAAAAAATTAAAAACATGACCGACAAGCATAAATCAAAGAACATACTTGTCGAAAAAGAACAAACAATATGTTTTTTTTTTTTTGTCATCCTGCCAAAAAATATTAGATATTATATTTTACGGGTATATTATAGTATATATTGTTTATTTAAAAAATATATGATAAATAGAAGGTATATAATTATATGAAGTGAGAATATGTATGTATGATATTCTCACTGCATATTATAGATACATTGAAAATGTGTATTCTATTGTTTTAGTAGTATTTACTATATAAATATATATTTTAAATATTAATTATTAAGGAAGATGTAGTTTACAACATGTAGTTTACAACATATTTAAGATATAGATGTTTATATGACTAACAACATAATATTATTATATGATAAACAAAAAAACAAAGAACGTGACTGAAGTGAAAATATTTTTTATTACTATAAGTCACTGTATATGTCTTATTGTATATATGAAGTGGTATATAGTTGTAAGCAATATTACATAATGAGGTAGTATATATGTAACAAATCACAAAATATATATGTATTATGAAGTAGTATATATGTAATGATTAAAAGAAATACTGAACCGTTGCATAATATGTGTATGTAGTGGTATATAAACTAAGTATTAAAAATTACATAACTAAAAAAAAAACTATGAACGTATTATCCAATATATGTAGGAGTATATATGTAACAGAGCACAAAATTTTACTTTAGAAGATACAGTACCATATGTGTAAAAAATAAAAAAAATACATAACACATATCTTATAATTTGTGTATACGGAACATGATAAGAAGATGAATTATTAAAGTAGAAATACCAAGTTTCTTGAGGAAAAATCTATATGCTAGGAAATGAAAATTAAATATTATAAAAAAAAAAAAGAACGAACGAAAATATGAATACTAACCAATTCAAAATCGCCAAATCGAAAGAGAAGAAGAAAGAACAAGTTTATTTTTCTATAGGAATCGGAATAAAAAAAAAAAAAAAAGAGCAACATGTTGATGATGGAATGAAAAAATAATTTCGGTTTATGATTTAAATTAAAAATAATTATTACCATATAATTACCATATAAAGATATATAATTTATATCATATTTAAATCATAAACAAGTAATAAATATAAATATATATGATATAATAATTAAGGAAGTTACTATTGATATAATAAATTAGATGGTTGATAAGTAAGGAAATTTTTAAAATTTTTTTTTTAAAATATTAAAAAATTATTTAAGATTTACGGATAGAATTTATTTTTAAATAGTTAAATAAATGTTAAAATTGTCCAAAATACCACGATTTCCTAGTTTAGATAATATTTAAAAAATTGGGACATTTGTAAAATATCATGGATAATTATTTAGGTATTTCTTCTAAATCTTTCTACAATATATAGTAAAATTCCATATTCTATTAATAATAGAAACTTCAGTGCATATCAATTCTTATCATTATTTATTATTGATATCAAAATGAACTTTTTAAAAAAAATAACAAAACTATTGGAAATATCCACAATTGAGCAAGAAATTTCTCCCAATTAAATTCTGCCACATTATCGCAACAAATATTGAAACTTTCCTTGGATTCCAGAAGATCGAAGTTGTTATCAACCTTGAGAACAACATCTCCTGAAAGATTGAAGACTTGGAAGATCAAACTTTCCTTGGATTCCAGAAGATTGAAGCTCAAATAGACTTGTA
The DNA here is from genome assembly GCA_025688845.1 of Cucumis hystrix. Lineage (NCBI taxonomy): Eukaryota > Viridiplantae > Streptophyta > Magnoliopsida > Cucurbitales > Cucurbitaceae > Cucumis > Cucumis hystrix. Next base: position 9,882,972 of record CM046892.1, on the reverse strand, counting down.
ACTACAACTTCCTGAAGACTGAAGATCGAGAAGTTTTAAGTTTTAAATTGTATTAGAGAGAAAGCTTCAAAGGAGTAAATATTAGAGATTGTATCCACAATACCATATAAATCAATATAGAAAGTTCAATTCCACGAAATAAATTTTTTTTGAAATCTCGTGTGAACAGTTTGGCATGCCCGGTAGGACGTCTCTACCTTTCATCTCTTTCTTTTTTTGAAGAACATCTCTAAAGAAATCATGACATATCAAGGCAACACTTCTAAAGTTCTAGGCCACATCAGCAAGCGACCAAATACTTGCAACCGCTCAAGGGAATTTCATTCATCTGAGGATATGCCACCCTCTGAGGTCGCAAAGAATATTTGGGAACAAATCTACAGTCCACCAAAAAGTGGAATTGTAATAAAAGAAAATCTTATGATTGATGAACATAATTCATCTTCTGAATGCCCAAATGAGGAGGTACCTCATCCAAATATAATGTCGGTTATGGTGACCGTGGATACAAGCAAAAATAGAATGACCAAGCTTGAAAAGAAGGTCAACATGCTCATGAAGGCGCTTGAAGAAAGGGACTATGAGATTGAATCTCTAAAGAATCACATTGAGAATCATGACACTGCTGAATCAAGTTACACACATACTGTCAGGAACACTGACAAAGGGAAGGCAATTATGCAAGAAAGTCAACCACAAAATTCGACTTCAATTGCATAGTTGTCTGTTTAGCAATTGCAGGAGATGATTGCAAACTCCATCAAAACTCAATATGGTAGACCTGCTCAAACTTTCTCTTTGTATTTCAAGCCATATATGAAGAGGATTGACAATCTCAGTATGTCGAATGGATACCAACCACCTAAGTTCCAACAGTTTGATGGAAAGGGCAACCTAAAACAACATGTTGCTCATTTCATCGAAACATGAAAAACTGTTGATACGAGAGGAGATTTGTTGGTAAAACAGTTCGTTTGAACTCTGGAAGGAAATGCCTTCGACTGGTACATCGACCTGGAATATGAATCCATTGATAGTTGGAAGCAGCTTGAGGGAGACTTTCTCAATCGCTTCTACAGCACTCGACGTATCGTCAGCATGATGGAGTTGACAAACACCAAACAGCGAAAGAGGGAATCCAGTCATCGACTACATAAACCGATGGAGAGCTCTAAACCTGGATTGCAAAGACAAGCTTACAGAAATGTCTGCAGTTGAGATGTGCACCCAAGGCATGCATTGGAAACTTCTCTATTTTTTGCAGGGGATAAAACCACGCACGTTTGAAGAGTTGGCAACTCGTGCCCATGAGATGGAACTATCGCCAACAAAGGAGCAAAAGATTTCTTGTTTCAAAAAATGAGGAGTAACAAGAATGAAATTGATGACACTAAAAAGATTTCAAATAATGTCATAAATAAGTCTATGGTTGTTCATACAACTCCTTTGAAATCTTTCTTTAAAAGAAAAGAAACAAAAATTGAAGGAAAGCATGATGGTGACGAAAAGCAACGCCCAACTCTTAGAGAACGACAGGAAAAAGTTTATCCATTTTCTGACTCTGTTGCAGACATGTTAGAGCAGCTGCTAGAGAAGCAACTTATTCAATTGCTAGAATGCAAACGACCGAAACAAGCAGGAAAAGTAGATGATCCTAAATACTGTAAGTACCATCGGGTCATTAGTCACTCTGTTTGGAAAGTGTTTCATGTTGAAGGAGTTGACTCTAAAGTTGGCTCGTGAAAAGAGGATCGAGCTGGATATTAATGAATTAGCTTGGACAAATCATGTTGCAGTCGAGATGACTTCAAGTGTTCACCATCAACATAGCTTTATGATCAAAGAAAAAACTTAATTGAGTTTGGGACTTTCGAACCTATAATTGTCCAATTCCAACAAAAGATCTTGACGATAAACTCTCAAAACAAAGAAGAGCATGTTAAGGATGATGGTGAAGGATGGATAGTCGTGGTTGGTCGAAAAGGAAGACAACCAAATTCCATTCAAAAGGAGTCGTCATTCTGTCAAAAGCATGCAAAAGGAAGAATCTCCCATAAAAAGAAGGAGAAAAGAAACAAGAAGATGTGAAAGCCTAAGTCTATCAAACGAAAAGACGAGGACTTCCTCCAGCCTCGATGGTCAATAATTTTAACAGAATTCCTCCCAAGAAACTTTCTTGATGATCATCACAAGGATTGCTTGTCATGTTGTCAGCATAGTAGAAGTCGACAACAATTATTCATCTTCTAAAGAAGTCGACAATTCAAATGAAATTAAGCAAAGGACTTATGTCTTTGATCATATCAAGTCTTCAACTACTCGATCTTCAATCTTTCAAAGATTGAGTATGGCCATGAAAGAAGAAGAAAATCAATGTCCAACGTCTATTTCACTCGAACTTCAACTTTTAAAAAGCTAAGTATCTCCATATCGAAGAAAGATCGACCTTCAACATCTGCTTTTGATCGTCTAAAGATGACAAATGATATACATGAAAGAAAGATGAAAACTTTGAGGACAAAATCATTTCATGAAGAAAACAACGATGATAAGATTCACAGTCATGTCCCATCACACATGAAGAGGAAGTTGTCTACTGACATAAATACATAAGGTTCCTTGACTGTGAAGTTAAGACTTATTATATTCACCAATCCTACAAATGAGTAAGGTGAGCAAATTCTTGATGAAAATATAAGTTGTTAAACATGCAAGAGCTTCTTATTGCAAGAGCCTAAACTGCATAATGCTCCTAGTCCACAAGAGCTTAAAAGGTAAACACCAAAAAAAAAAAAAAAAATTCAGTTGAACTATGTTATGAGTTGATCCCTATGTTATATAAAAGGTATGTAGGCAGCTTAAAGTTTACTTTAAGTTCAGTCGCACGAAAAAAAAAAAAGGTATGATGCTTCATTGTGATGATGTAATCTCAACAGAAGATGAAATTCACCAGCAGTTGCACCATAATAAAAAAAAAATTCATTATCGTTCAACAAAAATATGACATTTACGAGAATTGTAACAAAAAATGAATGAAAGAAAAGACAGGGGGCAAGGGAAGGCAACGTCTAAGTAGCGAGCTCTACATTTTCTCCCAAGTGTTGCTACTGAGAAAATCATCTTCTCCCATGTGTTGCAGCCGAGAGAATCATCATCTTTATCTTCTCTCTGTTGCAGTCAAGAGGATCATCATTTCATCTTCTCACATGTGTTGCAGACTAGAGGATCATCATTTCATCTTCTCACATGTGCTGCAGACCAGAAGATCATCATTTGCATCTTCGGCGTTCTACAGCCGTCATCATTTGCATCTTCATCGTGCTGCAGCCGTCATCATTTACATCTTCATCGTGGTGCAACCATTATCATCTGCATCCTTGTCGTGCTGCACCATTATCATCTGCATCCTTGTCGTGCTGCAGCCATTATCATCTGCATCCTTGTCGTGCTGCAGCCATTATCATCTGCATCTTTGTCGTGCTGCAGTTGTCATCATCTTCATCTTTGACGTACCACAACCGATAGGATCTCCATCTTCATCTTCAGTGTGTCGCAGCCAAGAGGGTCGTTGTTGTAACCAAGAGGATCATCATCAACATCTTCATCTTCATTGTGTTGCAGTTGAAGCAGTGGGCGCCATGATAGATGATAGAGATGAATCATCTATCATGAACAAGCTCATGGAGCCAACAAAGAAGCAGGACGTCGATGAAACCAAACAAAGATGCAGATGTCACTTTATATGTATCAGCTGCTACACTTGTAAAAAAAAGTCAAAGTGAAGTCAGAAAAGTTAATTTAAGGAAAAAAAAGAGGTTGCAAAAAAAAGATTAGGATGAAAATAATTTGAAAAAAAAAAAAAGAAAAAAAGCATTTGAAAACAAAACACAAAAAAAGAGAGAAAAGAAAAAACGAAAAAAGAAAAGAAAAACTAAAAGAAAAGAAAAACAAAAAAAAAAACAAAAAAAAAGGGAAAGAAAAACCGAAAGAAAAAAAAAAGAAAAATGGAAAAAAGGAGAAAATAATTTAAATTATTTTTTTTTTCTTTTTTCAGCAGCCATTTCCAAAAAATAAACAAATAAATAAAATAAAATAAAAAGCACGGTAGCTCCAATCCTCTGTTCTCTCAAATAGTAAGGAAGCAGTGCCATTTTTTTTTCTCCCAATTTGAAGTAGCAAAAACTTTGGAGGAGCCAAATACATAAGTAATGGTGATAAAGAACTAAGACGAATGATGAACGATTTTTGCTCTCAACTTTCTTCTCTATTTATAGAGCAGGAAAAGTACCAATCTCCAACTTCTCCTCCCACTTCTCAACAAACCTGTTAAGATTGAGTTGGGAGTTGGGATTAGTTCCTAATCGTTTTCTTTATTTAAAAAATGAAAAATTAAATTAATTTTTTAAAAAACAAACGTGTTAAGATTGAGTTAGAAGTTGGGATTAGTTCCTAATCTTTTTCTTTATTAAAAAAACAATTAAATTATTTTTTTAAAATCTTTTAACTATTTGTTTTCCTAATTAAATTCAGTTTTGAAAAAAATGGAGAATTAAAAAAAATCCAAATCATTTTTTTTTTCTATTGAATTTTTTTTTAATCACAAATCATAAATTCATTTCAATTCAAATTAAGTAAAAACAAATTGGCAAAGTTTTCAAATTTGAAGGACAATTCAATAGCATAAGTTTTGCTAATATTTAAAATTAGGGAATTAAAAAAAATCAAAATTTTGACTTAAATTCACATTGTGATGAATTGACAATATTCCAATTCTATGATTTCTTTTTAAATCTCAATTATCCCATTAAATTCATTGGTAAAAAAAATATCTTGGTCATATTCCAAAAGATTTTTTATATAAAAAAAATTGTGAATTGAATTCCAAATTCACAAAACTTCATATAGCATTTTAACCACACATATGTCCAAATGCATAGTATGATTAATTTGACATATTAACTGGAGCAAAAGTTAAGAACAAATCACTTGTGTTTTTTGTTTCAACTTATCGTTTTTGAGACTCACCCATCCATTACATGTGCACAAATCTCGAAAAGGAGGAATTTGTTGAGCAAGAAATTTCGACCAATTAAATTCTGCCACATCATCACAGCAAATATTGTGATAGTTATATTTTTATTGGATTTTGATAATTAAATTTACTCAACCTAACCCAAATCAGGTCCAATAAGCAAATGGGCTCAAGCTCAAGTCCAACAAGCAAATAAGCCCAAGCCAACAAGCAGATGGACCTAGGCCCAAGCCCAACAAGCAAATGGACTTAAGTCCAAGTCCACCAAGCAAATGGGCCCAAGCCCACCTAAAGCTCATAAAATTTCTCTATAAATAGAGGCATTTGCCATTCATTTGGGAGATCTTTATGTTGAAGGAAGAATTGAATCTCTAAAGTACTAAAGCTCTGAAGAATTGAAGACTCAAACTTCTAAAAAACTCTCAAGGCGTGCAAGTTCTTATCAACCTCGA